>CM058234.1:49940273-50326150 GCA_030180135.1 Orychophragmus violaceus | reverse complement strand
GAATCCATGGTTCATAAGGACGTCCAGATTCATGGATTTGATCATAAAAATGCAGCATCTTGGACAAAATAGTTGTTGATCACTTAAGGCTCCCAATGTGAATGCATCCGTATATGGTAAATTTGAGAACAATGAGTTTTGCTTGATCCTCTTATTGATGGTGTATGGATGGATGATAGCTGACTCTCTTTGATGGTTATATGTGTATATATTTTTTATATTCTTATCTTTAATTATAGGGAGAATCATATAGAAAACCATCAATGTGACATCCACTTCCACTTTAAACTTCAAAACTATTACTTGATCCAACTAAACACTTAATATGACAAAACAGACAAATTAAAAGGACAAACACTTTGAAAAGAAGAAAATATTTAGATTAATTCTGAAAAGATTGAAAGGGACAATATGAAGCTTATATAGGAGCTCTAATACACTGATAATAATCTAATAAGAAATCATAAGAATTAAAATAAAACTAGTCGTTGGAAACTTTATGGCTTAATAAACCGAAATTGGTAAGTTATGATGAATCTTGAGTCTTGATAGCTTTGGCTTGAATCCATGGTTCATAAGGACGTCCAGATTCATGGATTTGATCATAAAAATGCAGCATCTTGGACAAAATAGTTGTTGATCACTTAAGGCTCCCAATGTGAATGCATCCATATATGGTAAATTTGAGAACAATGAGTTTTGCTTGATCCTCTTATTGATGGTGTATGGATGGATGATAGCTGACTCTCTTTGATGGTTATATGTGTATATATTTTTTATATTCTTATCTTTAATTATAGGGAGAATCATATAGAAAACCATCAATGTGACATCCACTTCCACTTTAAACTTCAAAACTATTACTTGATCCAACTAAACACTTAATATGACAAAACAGACAAATTAAACTTTCAATGTGGCTTTCTTCTTCATTACTTTAAAACCCTAACGGAACTATTCACGGTGAACAACAATTCTGTTAAAAAAATATTCAAAAATATTCAAAAATTTCTATAATTATTCATAAAAATCCAAAAATTCTACAAAAATCCAAAACAATTGAAATAAAATCCAAAAACAGTAAAACAAATTTGGAAATTCGAAAAAACTCTTTAAATATTTAAAATAGTTCAAAAATCTTTAAAAAGTTACAAAATTCGAAATATTTTTTAATTATTTTTTAAAAATAAAAAAATCCGAAAATATATAAAATAAAAAATAATATAGATATATTTTTCCAAATATTTTTTAAAATCCAAAAAAAAAATCTAAAGGTTCATAGATTATATAAAATTAAACTAAAATTTTTAAAAATGCAAATTTTTATGATTTTAAGATAAATTAAAATAAGTGGTTATGAAGAGATACATATATAAGATAAATTACAAAAACTATATATGAATCTCATCATAACTATTTTTACTTGTAATTTATCTTTAAATAGTCAAAAAATAAAATTTTCCATTTTAAATTTTTTAGTTGAAATTTTATATAATTTATGGATTTTTTTTTAATTTTCAAAATATATGGATAAATATATCTAACTTATTGTTTTATTTTGATTTTTTGTAAAAATAAACTTATTGTTTTCACTTTTGATAATTATAAAATTTTGAATATTTAAAAAAAAAAATTAACAGAATTGATGTTCGTCGTGAACAGTTCCGTTAGGGTTTTAAAGCACTGGAAAAAAAAAGTCACATTGATGATTTAATTTTATCACATTGAATGTTTAATTTAATTATGTAATAGTCTTGAGGTTTAAAGTGGGAGTGAGTGTCACATTGATGGTTTTCAATGAGATTCTCCCCTTGAGTATATATTTGGTTGTATATAGTTATTCTCATGTATCAATTGAAAGTATCAAATTCCAAAACCTTACAGATACGATCGATTTTAATAAATAGATTAGACAAAACCAGAATTAGTTTAAGTGCAATGAACCTACTTAACCAATTATCAATAACTTGCACGACAAGGCCTTACTATAGTCTGATTATTCATCTTCCTCCAGATTCAAGAAACCGTGTACCATTGTTAGTTCTTAGAAATCGCCTTCATGAAAATTGTACCTAAATTTACCTAGATGTATTTTGCGATTAAACCCTTATATCTAATTGATTTTTAGTAAACAGTATTAAACTTTTTATGACGAAGTATGCATTCATTTACATTTCTATAATGATTTATTGGACATAAAGATTGTTTGCTAATATAACCAATCCATATTGGTAGATATATGAAGCATAGAAGTGAACAGTTCGGTTTAATTGGAACTAGCAATCCTTATATTTGATTTACTCAGAAAATCCCATAAGTCTCGAATATTATTTTAGTGGTACATATGAAAAGGTTTGACTTAACATTACTATATCACACTTTGCATAACAACTATAACCGAGCGTCTACAAAAGTAGTAATCGTCACTGGCGGATCCATAAATTTTTTTATTGGAAGCAAATATAATAACTACATTATATAATTTTAATATAAATATTTCTAAAATATATATTACAATTATATTTGATGTTAAATATATAGGATATAACAAAAAATATTAAAAATCGCTCTAGATTTATCCAGCTAAAACAATCTTATATATAATGAGAGACTTTTTTCTCTCCTTCTCAGGCTTCCACGTCAGCCCAAAATACAATCCACGTGGCTTAAGGTTTTTTTCTTTCTTAAACATGCTGCAGGAAGCATTCCAATTCCATGAGAAACGCACTTTTTAGATCGAGGTCGAAAGACCACTCAGTTTCTGTCGTGATTCACATTAATACATACCTCTTTCTCTCTCTCTCTCTTCATCAATCCATGTTTCTCCTCTTTAGCGATCGATTTTGGAGTTTCAGTTGACCTTTTGTATTCTCCGATGGATGGCGTGCAAGCAAGATGCATCGGGATCAGGTGTCTGTCGCCACGAAGAATCATGGCTCGGTAGCTTACCTCACTGGAGACGGCCAAAGGGAGGAAGACGGCTATGCAGGAAAGCCGTGTGAGAGACTGTTGCTCGGTTAGGATCAGAAATTTCTCGGAGGATGGTCATGGAGTTGGCCAGTTTACATATTCGCCGCCACCAAGGACCATCGATTCAGGTAGCCTTCTTTGTTTCTCCCTAAATCAATTATTCCGGCGGATTGGAGTATAGCTTATTGATAAGGGTTAGGTTTAGTTTAGGTCTAATTAATGTTTGACATGATTTTTTTCTACAAAATTACCTTTTAAAGGTTATTCATGTGTTATGAGAACTGAAAGATCCAAATGGAAACTAACTCTGATCCAATCTATCAGAAAAAGTTGAAGATGCAAATCAATTAGTTGAAGTGGTAGATGCTAATGTGTGAGTTTTAATTCAGTATCATAGAAGAGCAAGCATTGTATGAACATTACAGCGTTTAATTGGCCGCTCAAATGTAATTTCGAATTAAATTGTTTTCTTCTGTAATTAGAAATTCAAAGAAGGGAGACTTTGTTCAGCATTAGAATTGTTGAACCAATGATCCTCGCTGTTATATCTTCTCTGAAAGAAATCCCAGTCACTATGTTTGGAGGAAAAGGAAGTGCAAACACCTTTGGATCTAATAAGGTATTCCTGCTTGTCAATTTGCAAATTAAATAAATCATTCATCTTTTTATCACCCTTTTCAGCAAGACAAACAGACAATTAGTCCAGCGCTTGAGGCAGCTATCGATTATCAGCTGAAAGTATTGTCAGTTGCCATCACTTACGGAGGCAGTTCACTTCGTCTGTACAAAGATCATTTGATTGAAGCTACCTCTTCGACATTTAACTCTTCTTCTTGGAAGGTGTTATTTACTGAAACGACATCTCTGGAATCAAATGTGTCTTAGCGTGTGCTGTTTTTTTGTGATGTGAACTTTTAACTGCCTTGTCTGATGATTTGATGGTTTCCTTAAGGTTAATGGAGCTGGGGAACATCTTCTTGAATCTCTCCTTGGAAGTTTGATTCTTTACTATCCTATTGATCAATACAAGTGCGTAATAACTCGAGAATACATGTCATCAATATCTTGGTGTGTTTTCTTGTCTCTTTAGTCATCACTCATATAACAAAAAGTTTCTGTCGTTGTTAGATGTTTGTCTCGTCACCCTGCTGCTCCTGCTTTGGAGGAATGGATCCGCACCAAATCTTCTTCTAAGGATGAGCAGGTGGCGCCTTCCAGGTGGCATGTTCCCACTAAAGAGGAAATTCAGTTTGCCAACGATCTTTTAGACCTTCATCTTCAGTCTGCATTAAATGATCTTACTAGAATTTGCCAATCAAACATCAACTCTGAAACAGGTAATTCAGTCATTCCTTTGTGTGCTTTAGTCTCTCATCTAGGATATTTGCATATTTGTCAATCGTAGACCGATCTAGAAAAGTTTCTTGAATGTCAGACCGATGAAATGAGGCGAAAACATCAAGAGTTTCTTAAGCTATAGATAGATACATACAAACTATTAGAATATCACAACGGTATGCTGAGGCAAAAACAGCAACTGCCTCTCTTTGGACAGCTAGAGCAGTGTGCATATTCCAACACAAGTGACGTTGTAGCTGGCCCAAAACATTTGTAAAACCTGAGTGTAAATATTCTAAGCTCAAGGTAAAGTAAAGTCCTGAAATTTAAGCGACTAAAGATCTTGATTCTCTGTCTCAACTCAAACGCATTAGCTCCCACATAACACACAAAACTTTAAGTCCCACCTAAATTTAAATTCACTAGCATTTGTCAGATTCTACTTGAGATTTGCAGACAGAGAAAGAAACTTTTAAAAAATGTGCAAGTCTATTATCTGGAATAAATTGATCTTGTTTCTCTTCTCTAATGGAACTGTTATTGTGACAAGATTTACAGGAGGTTTCAGTGAATAGTCATGATTCAGAAGTAATGAGGTTCAGACACAGGTGTTCATGATCATTGGAGGAACAACAAGGAGTGTGTACGTATGAACTGGAGAGAGGGCTACACGAGCTCATGGAGACAAGACAAGAATTTTGGGAAAAAATATAGCAAACACACCCCCGCGGGTGCGCGGGGGGTTTAGTCCCTAGTGTATGCAATTTTTAGCAATAATATATTTTATTATAATGAGTATATACTATAAGTTTAACCAGTGATATAAATTAAATATTTCTTATAAAATATATATTTAATATATTTATTTGTATGGAATAGGGTAGATAGATTATTGAAATTTAAGAAATAAAAACAATTAGTTGACAAGAATTAACAAAACAAAAAAACAGTTACTTTTTGACATCTGATGGAATATTTATTCAAATAGAGCAAGTACAACTGAGACAGATATATCGGAGACTAACTCGAAAGGATACCGGACAATTAAAACGGCAAGGAACAAACTCTTTTCGCCGTCTAAAACACACACACGGGGTACAAAATCCACAAACAAGCAACTAAACCACTTTAGACCACAACCAACGAGAAAACACTCCAAAAATGAGAAAGCGGAACAGAGAAGAAAATGTGATAATAAACCAACTCCTTAAAAAAAAAACAGGAAATCTCCGAAAAACAGAGAAAACTACAAGGCGTTAAATCTAAATCCAAGAGTTCCGACTAAACGACACATAAAACACGAAACGAGAATCTAACTCCTTTACATATAATCTTAAATCTAATAAGAAAACAGTTTCTCTACATGCAATAACCATTAATTGCGGAGAAATAAATAATTTTATGAATTAAGAAAGGGAATAACGTTTGAATATGGAACCCACACAATTAAATAATGGAAAGAATAAAGAAAAATAGTCTATTGAAAATGTTAAAATTAACTTTGGGGCATCTAAGTCAGGGATTAATTGCACCCAGTATACCTTTTTTGAAAAGTAATAGCAAAGTTGTATCTTTCAAAATCCAATTGCATTTTTGTATCTTTTTTTGTCTTTTAGCGCCGGTTAAAGACAATTCTAACCTTACATTTTGTCTTCTTGTGATAGATAGTTAATTACATAAACTATCCACAAATCTATCTACTATCTATTTGAATTCCATTTTCTTTTTAATTCTTTTCTTTTCTCTTACACTCTCTTTCTTACTTTATGTATTATTTTTTACCCCAAGTTTTTTTAATTATAGATAGGATGAATTGGGTGAGGTTTTCGGACTTATAGATCGTCGGAATGGTATTAGAACGGGACGATCTATCGGAATTCAAAAAAAAAAAAATTGGACTTAATATGAAAGTTGCGAATGAATAGTTTAGAGTATATATCCACAACATCCATCCACGTGTATACTTATGATGGACAACATGCTTAACATGATGATTTAACATATGATGTTTGACGATCACATGAATGATGAATCCAAAAATATGTTTACCATGGGTAAACGTTTAACATATGATTATTCATGGACAAGATACTCAACAAGATGAGTTTAACATGAATGATGATGGACAAGATGCTTAACAAGATGATTTAACATATGGTTATTTGTGGACACAAAAGTATGTTGGACGATCACATCTCATGCTTAACAAGATGATTTAACATATGATGGACACAAAGTGCGGATCTAATGGACAAAAGTTGGTTAAGAGTTCACATGATTGTGAATTTGTGGACATATAGTAGGTGTAGACCACTATCCATTAACAAGATGCTTACCATGGGTAAACGTTTTATGATGGACAATAGGTGATCAAGAGTTGTTGGACGATCACAATAGGTGGTCAAATGCTTAACAAGATGGTTTATGATGGACAATGGGCGGTCTTGCATGTGATATAATCATTGTAGTATCCACATCACAAAAGTACGTTGAGTCGATTATTCGTGGACACTAACACGATTATATCACATGTTAAACATTTATGATGGACAATATGGTTTAACATATGATGGACAAGATTCTAAACAAGATGCTTACCATGGAAAACGCTTATGATCGGCAATAGGTAACAAGATGCTTACCATGGATAAACGTTTATGATGGACAATAGGTGATCAAGAGTTGTTGGACGATCATATCTCATGCTTAACAAGATAGTTTAACATATGATGGACAAGATGCTTAACAAGATGATTACCATGAGAAACGCTTATGATGGACAATTGTTAACATGATGCTTACCATAGGTAAACGTTTTATGATGGACAATAGGTGGTCAAATGCTTAACAAGATGGTTTATGATGGACAATAGGTAGTCTTGCATGTGATATGATCATTGTATTATCCACATGGATAGATATTATGGACATCTAGCCTCAACTATTCATTCGCAACTTTCGTATTAAGTCCGATTTTTTTTTTTTTTTGAATTTCGATAGATCGACATGTTCTAACTCCATTCCGGCGGTCTTTACGTCCGGAAACCACACCCAATTCATCATATCCACCATTCAAAAAGAAAAGTAAGAAAGAGAATGAAGAGGAGGAAATAAAAGAAAAAGAATAATAAAAAGAATTAGATCTATCCACTCACGCTCATTTTCATTCATTTTCTCTATTTATGAAGGACAAAATAATCTTTTTATTGGTAGGGTCTACAAAAAAAAATACAAAATTGCACAAAGATTTAGGAAGATACAAGATTGTAATAAAAAAAACAAAAAGATATAGTCAGTGCAATTCACCTTCTAAGTCTGCTCTTAAAATCTATGGGGGAGGAATTCAAAGACACCATACCAACTTAACCACATATGTCTCAAGCTAAAATGTAAATTATATAATTAATTGGGGGCAAATGTCCTCGTACCTACAAACGTGGCTCTGCCCCTGGTAGTCGTTTTATTTGATTTCTTTATCATTTGGTTTGATTATGTATGTGGAGGAACAATAACAAAACATAATTATATGGTTGATTCATTACGAGAAAATTATAAGTTTTAAGCAGATTGTGTGGTTTCATCTTGACTACAACTTGGCAATAAGCATTATGTAATGCTTATTAGAAATGACAAAAGAATGGATGGTAGTGGATAAGAATTGAGTAAGTTGATAGGTGTAGTTTTAATCCCTATACTAACTGCAAGTGCACAGTGATGTAGTTGTAGTACTTAGGGTATCGAATCCACAGGGACTCTGGTCAACGATAGATTATAAACTGTCAAGTTAAACTAGGAGAAAGCAATATGGGAAAGCAGTAAATCAAGCAAGCAGAAAGTAAACAAAGCGAGTTGTGAGCAAGAAAGCGAAGCGTTAGGTTTCAGGAGTTCTCAGGAAATCAGGAACGCAAGCAATCAATCTATCTAGATCCAATCAATAACTATTCTAGAACTCAAACACTGATATAGAATTAACCAAATTCCTTTGCGATAATTCTCTAAGTCTAAGTGCAGCAAACCAAACTTCCGTTTGCGAGAACTAACAGATTAAACTAGCATTAATTCCAAGTTTGATATGTTCACAATTAACCTGAACCAAACTTCCGTTTGCGAACAGTTTAATTGCTTATCTAAATTCTTTCTAGTTAAATTAACCAACTTCCGCTGAATTAATCAACCTAACATCATAACTCTGATTAGCTACTTCAGATTTAGCATTAAGAACAACTTAGATAAAGAACTAGCAGATATAAATCTCTACAGATTGATTTAAACTATAATTCTCTGAAATCCCTAATGAGAATCCTTCAACCTAACAGGTAAACTACTCAGACATGTTCATCGAAACAGAAAACATCTTAAGTAGAAAACCAAATATCATAAAACAGAATAATCAACAGGGGTTCGAAATCCTCTCTCTTTCGAGAGCAAGATCAGCCCCTAAGGCTCTCTGAAAATAAAATAAGACTTAAAAGTAAAGCGTAGCCTAAACAATGGCTTAAAAACCCTTATATAATAGCTAAAACACGTTTTGGGCTTCTGTGTAAATATCTGGGCTTTTCTGCAAAATCAGCATTCTTCATTAAATCGGCGAGTCTGGCCCATTCGCATATGCAACGATCGATGCAGGTGTGCAACGATCGACGCAGTCTTCAAAACTGGACAGTGAACTCTGTCTCTCGGACCAAATCTCCAAAATACACCAAACAGCTCCAAAATCTCCACTTCTGCTCCAAATGTGTCTAGACCTGAAAACATACTAAAAAGAACACAAAAGACACTAAAAACACATCTATATCATGGCATAAAATGGGTAAAAACCATGATATATCAACTCCCCCACACTTAGCTCTTGCTTGTCCTCAAGCAAGTAAAGAACCAAAGTATAAGCGAAGAGGTTTGAAAACACAGAAACTCATTTCGTCCTAGGAACTTTCACAATCACATTCACTTGGTAAGCCACTGAAAACTTCCCTACAGAACTCAAGCCACAATATACTTCCCCCACACTTAGCAACTGTCCTAAGTAAACTCCACAATCACATTCAAGCATTCAAATTCACCCTACTGACTTCTGCAAGTATTTAAGTGCGGTCTCACCTAAGGAGTATCGATCAAAGGGCACATGGATTCTTACCTTATCAGCTCTAGACCACCATACTATCTTTCTCTAGTCCCTTTTTTCTCTTTCCCTTCTTTAACAACTGATTTTTCCCCATTGGGTATCATTTTATTTTTTTTATCAGTGTTCTTCCCGTTATGGGGTGTACTTTGGACACATTCCATGGATCACATGAGAGAAAATAGTGTTTGCTACCATTCCCATGACCACTTCGGAGTTACTAACTCATCCTTAGTTTATTATCTTTTTTTTTTACTTTATAGAAGGGGAGAAGGGAACTAAATATGACAGGTTTACAGGCTGTGTCAGAACTAACAGGGAATCCGACACAAAGTATACCAAGCCCTTAGGTGAGAAATCTAAGTCAGTATTAAATTGAAGTCAGTAAAAGGATCCTCTGATACCTGAAGTGATGTGGGTGTCCTCAGTAGGCTGATCTGTGTCTGGGTTTTCTAACAGTCATAGAGGCTCTGTAAGTCTGTCCAATGGTCACTTAGTTCCTGTTCAAGCGAAAATTTTCCTCGAAAAATCATAGTTTCATACAAGTTTTGACTCAATAAAACAATATTTTTGAAAAACTAAGAAAACAAAAGCGTGCGTCAGTAGCTTCCTCCCCCACACTTAAACTACACTGTCCCCAGTGTAATCAAAGCATGAGCTCGGTGAAAGAATAATCAAATTGAAGAGCAAACCGAAAAGTTGCAGGTTACTTACCTGTCGTCGCCCTGTGTCGATCGATGCCACAAGGGTGTCGATCGATGCAAGGCGAATATGCTCGCGGTTATGTAGATAACCGATGTCTAAACCGCAATCATTTTGGCTAACCGTGAATCGCAACTGCATCGACCGATGCACGATGTGTGTCGATCGATGCAATGCGATTTTTCCTGTATCTCTCGGCTCTGAACACACTTAAACAGAAAAATTAAAAATACCAAATCAAAACGAAAGAAAACAAAAACAAAAACGAACCTAACAGTGGGTTGCCTCCCACTCAGCGCTTGTTTTTAGTCATTAGCTTGACTATTGGAAGAGATTTGATTCAAGGCGGTTTCAACAGAGACTTTGAATGTCTCTGTGAGTATCTCTTCATCCAAGGAGGTGTATAGGCATTATGATCATGAGGCTTTCCAAGGAATGAGAAATCAGAATCAGGGCGGGAGCGAAGCTTGGGCGGTCTACTGCGTTTTCCTGCATTCAAAACAATATGATCAGAAGGTTTAAGCTTAGATGATTTGTTCCTTACCTTTGATGCAGATCTGATGTTTGGAGATTTCTGCTTATGAGCAGTTGCAGGTACTGAAGATGTTAGAGCAGGTTCAAGAGGAACTGCCATCTTCTTCTTTCCACTATCAGATACTGTAGTTCCACCAATCTGAACTTCTTCTTTCAGATGACCATCAGTGGAGATCATCTCCTTTGCATGAACTCGCGAAGTTTCAACTGGTGGTGTTCTATTCACCTTCTTATCCATCACTTTCATGCAGTTAGCCACTTCTAGCTCTTGTCTGGAAGGTTTAGGAACCTTAGGATATGGCACCGGGGGCTTGTAAGCTTGTTCTGGTACTGTTGCAGGTTTCTGGACATGTGTGCGTTCTGTGTCGATCGTTGCATAATGTGTGTCGATCGATGCAAGGCGATTCTGTTTCTCGAAAGAACTCGAAATTGCCGTCAGAATGGCGTGTCGATCGTCACTAAGGGGGTGTCGATCGATGCATGTATCAGGCAGACAATATTCATCCAGAAAATCCGAGATTATGCTCTCTTCTTCACCTAGCAACTCAATCTCATCCCTTATGTTCACAGCATTGATGTGCAGCTTCCGTTCAGCTCTCTTAGCTTCATTTTGCCTCTCTATCGCTGCATCCAGCTCCTCCATATGTGTGCTCAAAGATTCAAGCTTCTCATTCAAATCTTCATACAAAGCATCCATCTTTGAGTTGAAGGACCTATAAATCTGTTGTTGTCTCTCAAGGTACTGCTCTATCATGATTTCCATTCTGCTCTCATGAGCTGTAGGTGCAGGCGGTACTTGGTAAGAAGAAACGCTACAACTCCTTGAGAAGGCATTGCCTTGTTGCTGGAAAGGTCCCTGAAAAGCAGATTCCTGACTGTAGAATTCATTCCCTCCAACGTAGTTGATAGCTTCTTGCCCATACTTTTCAAGTACAAGACTATGCAGAGACTCTACTTTGCTCTTTAACCAAGTTATCTGCGAGTTTTCAATCCCTGGATTGAAGAAATCATACATCTTCCTTACGATATGTGTCGATCGATGCAGGAGAAGCGTCGATCGATGCAAGCGCGATGATGTGATGATCGACACACAGGACCGTGTCGATCGTTGCAGGGCGATTACAGGCGTACCTGAAACGCAAGAACAGAAAAAGAAAAAAAAAAAAAAATTAGTAGCAAAAATTAAAAAAAACGAAAATCCTAGTCTAAACCCTAAGTTCAAATCTATCGAGAACTCAAAAGAGTCCCCGGCAACGGCGCCAAAAACTTGATAGGTGTAGTTTTAATCCCTATACTAACTGCAAGTGCACAGTGATGTAGTTGTAGTACTTAGGGTATCGAATCCACAGGGACTCTGGTCAACGATAGATTATAAACTGTCAAGTTAAACTAGGAGAAAGCAATATGGGAAAGCAGTAAATCAAGCAAGCAGAAAGTAAACAAAGCGAGTTGTGAGCAAGGAAGCGAAGCGTTAGGTTTCAGGAGTTCTCAGGAAATCAGGAACGCAAGCAATCAATCTATCTAGATCCAATCAATAACTATTCTAGAACTCAAACACTGATATAGAATTAACCAAATTCCTTTGCGATAATTCTCTAAGTCTAAGTGCAGCAAACCAAACTTCCGTTTGCGAGAACTAACAGATTAAACTAGCATTAATTCCAAGTTTGATATGTTCACAATTAACCTGAACCAAACTTCCGTTTGCGAACAGTTTAATTGCTTATCTAAATTCTTTCTAGTTAAATTAACCAACTTCCGCTGAATTAATCAACCTAACATCATAACTCTGATTAGCTACTTCAGATTTAGCATTAAGAACAACTTAGATAAAGAACTAGCAGATATAAATCTCTACAGATTGATTTAAACTATAATTCTCTGAAATCCCTAATGAGAATCCTTCAACCTAACATGTAAACTACTCAGACATGTTCATCGAAACAGAAAACATCTTAAGTAGAAAACCAAATATCATAAAACAGAATAATCAACAGGGGTTCGAAATCCTCTCTCTTTCGAGAGCAAGATCAGCCCCTAAGGCTCTCTGAAAATAAAATAAGACTTAAAAGTAAAGCGTAGCCTAAACAATGGCTTAAAAACCCTTATATAATAGCTAAAACACGTTTTGGGCTTCTGTGTAAATATCTGGGCTTTTCTGCAAAATCAGCATTCTTCATTAAATCGGAGAGTCTGGCCCATTCGCATATGCAACGATCGATGCAGGTGTGCAACGATCGACGCAGTCTTCAAAACTGGACAGTGAACTCTGTCTCTCGGACCAAATCTCCAAAATACACCAAACAGCTCCAAAATCTCCACTTCTGCTCCAAATGTGTCTAGACCTGAAAACATACTAAAAAGAACACAAAAGACACTAAAAACACATCTATATCATGGCATAAAATGGGTAAAAACCATGATATATCATAAGTATAGTTTGGATATTAGAAATTATTATCCTAAATATACTTGTAAAACTAAGGGTCCGATAATATAGGTATTCAGTACCGTTTTAATAACCAATTTATGATTTTCGTCTAAAATTTTGGTTTGTTTCGGTTTTGATTTGTGTTATGTAATAAATTTTGGTTTTTTTTCTTGTCAACTATTATATTCATAACAGGCCAAAAAGCTTAAAGTGAGTTACAATATAAAATCCCCTCAGCCCATTTACACTTGCATAAACATAAACCCAATCAGTGTACCCAATGTAATGATAGATGATCGAAAACAAGGCCACATGTGCTGTCATGGACACGTGAGAGATGGAGAGTGTGACACGCTGAAGCTGATCAATTCACGATCGATGCCACATCAACGCCGGATTTCAAGTCGGAACTCCACTGGAAAACCCCTTCTCCAGTTACAGCCGCCGCAATCCGCCGAGATTCTACCGCTAAACCATCTATACATGACGTACATGCTCACATAATGAGCAAAACTCCATTTAATCTTCATGCAGAAGGCTCCGCCTTGGACAACAAAGGTCCGCCATCAGTAGACTGGCATGTCGACGAAGATATTAATCATGTATGAAAAGAAATCAAGGTGACAGAAGAGCATAGTTTCGGAGGATGCAGAGTCGGGATTGGAAAATAAGATCTGGAGAAGAAGAGATGAAACCCAAAACGAATCGAGAGAAAAACTAATCAACATCGATCGGAGACTAAATATCAGAGCAAAAGCATCTGAATTTATTAGCACACCAAAAACTAAAATCCGGATTGAGATCGAAGAGATTGAATCCCAACTGAAAAAGCAAAGAGCCAAAAATATATTACAAAGATGGCCGAACCACCGGCGTAGCTAAGGAAAACTACCGCCGGTGGTCGGAAATAACAATTTTCTTAGCGACGAAACTTTAGTGAGAAGACGGAGAAAGAAGAGAGAGAATCGGCCCACCTCGTATGTTCTTTCTACAAAATTTGGTTTAATATATTGATTTTTGTACCGAAAAAAATAGGCACTCGGTAGGGTCAGATACACTAAACCAAAAGTTGTTCGGTAATATAATCTAATTTATTCGTTGGGTCTTAGTCTCATGACTCATGAGTCGAAAAATTTATACACAGTTACTAAGTTACTATTTATGTTTTAGTTTCTTTCAACTTCTGTAATCATTCATTTAAGACATTATATACTTCGGTAAGAGGGGAAACTAGAATCGCAAATATAAAAAGGAAACATAAGAAAATAAAAGTAAACTGGAATCAAAATCCACACTAATCCTATGGAAAATGTGACTTTTTGTGTTGTTTAAAATATTAGGAGTTATTTCTTGCTACGCGTGAAGTTGTATATTCAAATTTATATAATTATATTGTTATGGATTGTGCATTAGTTAGATTTTTTTTTTTTTTTGGGTGAAATTTAAATTTAGATTACCAATGAAAAACGTATATACAAATAGAGCACGTGTTTCTTAAATCAGAAGCTATAAATTAGAAATTGATACACATCTTTATTTTGCAATATAATTCCATTTCAGATGATCGCATATACTGTTGCATCAAAAGATCTTGTTGTAAACCACCTCTGGAGCAGCAAACGCAATCTCGGATTCGCATCGTAGTGTAACGAGCTTATCCTATTTCGGATAGTTCAGTCAATAAGTCTCACAAGAACCGGTATCGGAGTAGGAGATCTCTGATGGAGTCGTCCGTTCCTTTCTTGCCATATCATATAAACAATAGCTTGGAGAGCCAATCTGAGCAAGAGGAATGTTAGTCGATCGTATCGATGAGAGAGTAACCTGTGGAGAGTTGCCGACCAGTCAGGTGACGCCGACACATCTAACAACCGTCCATATACTTCTATCCATACCGAGAAGGAATTGGGGCAAGCAAAAAAACAAGTGGTCTCTTGTTTCATTCTTCTCTCCACATAATATGCACAGTTGCTCTACGCCCCACTTCCTCATCCTATCGCCTGTTGATAGCCTGTTTTTAAATGCTAGCCACTCAATAAAAGCATACCTCGGTACCCCTTACGAGAACCAAACTAGCTTCGTCGAGGAGATCTTCTGACTACTACCCCGAATCTGATTCCATGTTTTCCGAGAAGAGAAGCCTTGTTTATAAACATTATTCTCATGTCTCCATAGCAAGACATCTATTCCCTCTGTAAGTGATGGTGGTGTGACATGAGAGATTGCATCAATAATAACATTTACCTGAGGTGAGCGAGTTTTTCTCAGCCGCCACTCCCCATCTTGCACTAAGGTGCTCAGTTTAGCCCATCTCCGCACACCAATCTGTCTTGTCCCATGTTCCCCTATCAGGTTAAGAAGTCTCCCCATAGGTAGCCATGGATCTGACCAGAAATAAATTGAATCACCATTGTGAATTTCCCATCGCACATAGTCCCATGCTAAAGGTCTCAATTTCAGAAGTTTTCGCCAAATCCAAGATCCTCTTGTAGTAGATGTCACATCCCAGAATGAGCCTTCCCTGATTAAATGAATGTTCACCCAATCAACCCAAAATGATTTCGAGTTTGAAAGCAAACGCCAAATCAAGCTCAGGCTGTAGCAAAGAGATACGTCGCTTAATCGTCTAATACCTAGACCCCCTTCATTTTTCGGCCGACATACTTCCTCCCACGATACTTTGACACCGCCCTTAGCAATGGGATTTCCTTTCCATAGAAAAGCACAACATAGCCTTTCTATCTCAGCAAGACACTTTTTCGGCAAACGAAAGGCAGCACACCAGAATGATGTAATGCCTGCTATTACCGAAGTGACGAGCTGTAGTCGACCAGCAAACGACAAGCTACTAGCTGCCCAGCTCAATAAACGAGATCGAATTTTGTCCACAAGAGGTTCATATTCTGATTTTGTCATGCTTCTTGTTGTTAATGGGAGACCGAGATAGCGCAGTGGGAGAGATTCTACTCGCAAACCCAGGCCAGCTGCTGTTGAGTTTACAGTTGCCTTGTCTACACCCGCTGCAAAAACTGAGGTCTTAGTGTGATTGATAACTAGTCCTGAAATCAAACTGAAATCATAGAATACTTTCATCACACCAGCCATAGAGTCTGAAGATCCATCCGTGAAGATTATAATATCATCCGCAAAGCTTAGGTGTGTCAAGCTTAAACCATCACATAGGTGGTGATATCCAAACTTTCCTTGTCTAGCTGCACTGTTTAGCATTTTCGATAGGACATTGTTTACAATCACATACAAGTAAGGTGAGAGTGCACAACCTTGGCGAATCCCTCGGACACTTGGGAAGAAACCCTCAAGCTCTCCGTTAATCGCAACTGAAAAAGACGCTGTGGAGATACATGTATAGACCCAGTTAACAAAGATCAAAGGAAACCCCATTGCTTCGAGCGTTTTCCGAATGAAAGACCATTGTACCGTATCAAAGGCTTTTGCTATGTCCACCTTTATGGCACAACGCGTAGGTCCATTTGTCTTATGGTAGTCCTTTACCACTTCTGTTGCTAGTAACACGATCTCCAGCAAGAGACGCCCCTTAACAAACGCACATTGGTTTAGCTCTATCGCTGATGGCAAAACCTTTTTCAGTCTATTTGCGAGAATTTTTGATATAACCTTGTAAATCAAGTTGCAACAAGCAATGGGACGGTAATCCGTAATCTTCTCAGCATCTTCATGTTTCGGAATTAGGGTGAGTATTGTCGCATTGACGGATCTTGGCAATAGCCCAAACATAAAGAAAGATTGCACTGCCGTCACTAGATCATCTCCAATAACCCCCCAAGCATATTTATAGAACTCAACCGGAAACCCATCCGGCCCAGGCGCCTTATGGCTTGGTAGATGAAATACTATATTCTGGATTTCCTCACGTGTAATCGGCTTTGTAAGCGCGATACACATTTCCTCCGTACAACGGAAGCTAAGTATCTGTTGTAAATCCTCGATGGAGACCTCCACATCAGGCTGAGGTTTAGCTTACATTAAGGTCTGAAAATGCCGCAGAGCTTCAGCCTTAATGTCCTTTTCATATGTGTAAACTGTTCTATCATTAGTGTGAAGACTACGGATTCTGTTTCTGCTCTTTCTTCCCTCAGCTATCCGAAAAAAATATTTTGTGCATTGGTCTCCCAGCTTTAGAAATTGTACCCTTGATTTTTGTCTATAGAATTGCTCCTCCAAGCCAGCAAGGTAATTCCATCTAGCTGAAGCCTCTGCAACCGCTAATAAATTCTGATCTGAAGGATCCGAGAGTGCTCGGTCTTGGGCTGAACAGAGATAATCCCACGCATTTGCCACTTTTGTTGGGAGATTTCCAAATTTACTTTTGTTCATCTCCCTCAAGATTATCTTTAGACTCTTCACCTTCTTATGAATCTTGATCAAAGCCATTCTTGAGGGGTAAAGTTTCTGTGATTTCCTCCATTCCTCACCAATATGCACCAAGAAGGATGGGTGAGAAGCAACATGAGAAAAATATTTGAAAGGTTTAAAACCTTGCGGTGCCGGTTTTGTGAAGTGAATCATCATTCTCGAGTGGTCAGATATGCCTCCAGCAACAAAACTCGCATATGAATTAGGAAATAGCTGACGCCATTTTCCATTTGCAAGAACCCTATCGAGCTTCTTTCCTATCGGGTTTGCATCCTGAATATTTGTCCAAGTGAACCGGTTACCTTGATAAGATAAATCCTCAATACCACAAACCACCTTGGTTGTTTGAAATTCAAACATACCACTCTGATCGACCATATAATCCAAGTGACGGGAATGGTCTGATGCGGCAAGAACCTCATTAAAATCACCAGCCAATGCCCACCCATAAGACGAACCAACGTATGTTGACTGAAAAGTACACATATCGCTCCATAATGACCTTCGAGCTTGTGATGTATTGTACCCATAGACAAAAGAAACAATATACTTCGCTCCGATCAGATTATTGGTGACTCCACAACATACCAACTGAGCTGATGAATAAAGTATATCCACCTCAATATCCGCCGACCAAATAACCCATATACGACCCAAGGGATGATCTCGGTAGTTTGTGTAATATTTCCAACCAAAAAAGACTGAATCCAAAATATGTGCAGCATTACCTTCTTGTACTCTAGTTTCAAGAAAACAACCCAAAGAAAACTTTGTAGTCCGCAACCAGTCACGAACCACATTATGCTTGCGCGGTAGATTGAATCCGCGCATATTCCATGCAAAGATTGACGACATCACCACTTCCGTGAGGAAGTATATGATTTGTTTTTTCCACCACCTCCAGGACCTTTACTTGTTTTCTTTGGCATATTGTTTTTGGTCTGTGAAACTGTTCCCCTCTTGATTGTCACTCCGTTCAGAAGATGAGGAGTGATAGGATCCAGTTTAGCCTCTACTTCATTCGCTGTCGATTGGATATTTTCTTCTTCCTCACATTCACCATCCTCTGTAATGTCCATTAATACTTGAAAGCTTGAAGGAGATGTAGGGAATTTTCTTGCTATTGGTACATATTTTGCTGGTGATCCTCTTGTTGGGATTATGTCCTGAAATCATATTGTACTTACTCTATATGATAGTTGTATTGTCGAGATCGGACAATTCATGTAATACTAGGTGGTCGTGATGCTTTGCTAGAAGCCGCTTATGACAAATGATTTGTAACTCATTGCTAGTATTATGTGAACCTACAGGGTCACACACCTAAGCAAGTTGGATACACTTTGTATGGGATTGATCATTGGCATATGGTCCAATCAAGGTGTATTGGATACACATTGATATCGAGTTTTAAGAGGTGTGTCGATCGACACAAGGCCGATACCAAAACTGATGTTTCGGTTTATGTCGAGGTCTATATATATAGGGTTATGTTTACGACCTAATGATGAGCCGTCGCAAGGGGTTTTTCTTGACCGAAAAACGCAGCCACCTCGAAAACACACAGAGAATCCCAGGAGATCCGATTCCCGGCACTAGCATCCCGGCGGATTCCAGCTGGTGTGCGTGTGGACTGCAGTAGAGGCGCAGCATCTGAGGCGCTCTTGATCTCAATTACCTATTCATCATTCCGCTGCAAATCTCCAGGTAAACACGAGATCATCGGTAAGGATTCAATAAACAAAACCCTAGATCCTAGGCTTAGAACTTGCAGGATTCTGAAAGCTGTTAGAATTGCTCAAGTTCCTTCAGTGGTATCAGAGCCATAGGGTTTTATCCATTGAATCAGTAGCATGGAATTCGATTAATGTAGTATTTGATTGAATTGATGTTAGTTAGTTTTCGTTTTGGTAAAAGAATCTCGGATGTGTTAGTATCGAAAACGAAGAACTATGTTTTCGCACTGTGTCGATCGACACAAGTTTGTGACGGTCGACACACCGCGAAAACGGAAAAATTATTTTAGGGTTTTCGCACAGCATCGATCGATACACTGGGTGTGTTGGTCGATGCACCGCGAAAATGCAAAAGAAATTGTGTTTTCGCATAGTGTCGATCGACACAAGTTTGTGTCGGTCGATGCACCGCAAATTCACCTATTGAAAACTTGGGTTTCGATTTAGAAATCGCACTGTGTCGATCGACACACTGGGTGCATCGATCGACACATGCTGTGCGAAAGGATAGATCGGTTCAATTGGATTGAACCGGTTATCTCGCGTGGTTATGTCGGTTTAATTCGATTAAAATTCCCAATACCCTACTGTATCGACCGACACAGTTTTAGTGTCGGTCGACACAGGCCTTGCGATTGGTTAATCGGTTCAATTGGATTGAACTGGTTATCATGCTTGGTTAAAAGTAGATCAGATCGGTTTAAATTAGATGAATTGATTCAATTGGATTGAATTGGTTATCTCAATTGGTATAAACCGATTTGACTGGTTAAGATCAGTTTGATTGGATAAGTCGGTTCAATTAGATTGGACCGGTTATCGTGATTGGTTAAAACTGGTTGAATCGGTTGAATTAGATTTGACCGGTATCTCAATTGGTCTAATACCGGTTCATTTGGTCAATTACCGGTTCAATTGGATTGACCGGTTATAGGGTTGGTTAGGGTTGCATATCAAGTGTCGACCAAGTGTGTCAGTCGATGCATATGGTGACGATGCAAACCGTAATCGTTTGGTTTTGAACCAGATGATTGAAAAACCGAACCAAATGACCTAACCCACTTAAATAAGAACAATTAAAACTTAATTAAAATTAGAAGTAAATATGTTCTAAACCTATCTAATACACATTGGATGTGTGTTAGATCAAAGCTTAGTTTTCAATATGGTCAACTGTCAAGACTCATTTCGTTGTTGGATAGTCTTGGAGTCCTTGGTATCCACAATTACATGAGTAAGGCAGGTAATAGTATTGATGGTCTTGCAGTGCTTGACATCAACAATTACATGACCTGAGAGATTGAATTACTAATCTTTTAAAGTTCCATTTCCTCAACTAAATATCAAGTGACCTTGATGTCTTTCCCAATCTTGTCTACTGTCAAGACTCATTTCATTGTTGGATAGCCTTGGAGTCCTTGGTATCCACAATTACATGAGTAAGGCAGGTGATCATTGATAGACTTGCAGTGCAACTGTTGATGATCACAAGACTGAAGAGATTGGTTTACTTGACTGGGCTATCAGAAGTTCTGGGCCCAGAGACATCATAGTGGATAGGACATGGATTGTCTTATCTGCGACCAAGAGTTGTACTGGGTACAATTAGCAATGATTTGCTTACCTAGATGACTAAACTCTGGGTGATGACGAGTCGTCCACTCAGATTTTAGTGATGTATGGATCTTGGAACATTATATTCATAGAGGAAACATTGTTTGAATATAATGCGAGTTTTCTTATTAGATAAGATTTCTCATTTCCTGAACTTCATAACTGAAATTTTATTTTCTTAGATTTCAGCCTATGTCTAAAACTACTTTCTCGTTGCGATCCGTCCTTGAGAAGGACAAGTTAAATGGATCAAATTTCCTGGGTTGGTATCGTAATTTGAGATTTATTCTCAAGCAAGAGAGTAAGGACTATGTCCTTAAGAAAGCTCTCCCCGAAAGGCTTGGGACCAATGCCTCGCATGCAGTATATGATGCTTGGAATAAGCATTATATTGATGTGGTAGATGTGTGTGGTCTGATGTTGGCTACCATGAACTCGGACTTAAAGAGTCAATACGAGAACATGGAGTCGCCAATAGAGATGATCACCAGCCTGAAACTGAAGTTTCAGGATCAGGCACGAGTTGAGAGATACCAGATGGTTAAGTCTCTCATTGGGTGCAAGCTACCAGAGGATGCTCCAGTGAGTCCTCATGTCATTAAGATGTTGGGTTACATTGATAACCTGGGGAAACTGGATTGTCCTGTTAGCCTAGAGTTGGCTACTGAGATCATTATACAGTCACTGCCGTTAAGTTATGATAAGTTTAAGAAAAGCTATATCAAGAATGACTTGACGAAGACGTTGACTGAGCTGCATGGCATGCTCAAGACAGCTCAGCAAAACATCATAAAGGGTAAAAGGTTTAAGAAATCTTGTGCTGACAAGGGTAGAGGCAGGGCCGTCCAGATTTGGAATCAGGATAAGCCTGTGTCATCTTTTAAGCCTAAGTCCGGCCCATCTGATGTTGGTAAGTGCTGCTACTGTGATGAGTTTGGGCATTGGAAGAGAGATTGCATTAAATTCTTGGAAGATTCACAAGAGATGAAGGAGATGTACGGTACTTCTTCTTCAGGTATTGTGTTATTACTTCAAGTTCTACGTATGTATTGGAAACTAGTTGTGGTACTGATATTTTTGAAATATGCAGGGCCTAAACAACAGTAGAAAGTTGAAGAAAGGACAAGTGGAACTGCGTGTCTGGTATGGAGCAATGGTTGTTGCATGAGCCGTAGAGATTCTCCACGTGTAGGAGCCTTTCAAGCTTGGTTTTTGAATTAAGTAATTGCTACCATGTACCTGCTTTATGCAGAGATGTCTTTCATTGTCTTGTAAGAATTTGGATGTTTTTTATTTTGATAAAAGACAAGTTTTGTTCTTTTGATATTAATGAAATATTCTTTGGTAGCACCCTTTTGAAAAATGGGTTTTATGTCTTAAACCAATGAACGCTTATATATAACATAAATACCAAACGGTTTAAGTCTGATGACTCAAACTCGATTTTCCTTAGCATAGTCGTTTCAACCACATAGAGTGAAGCGGATTCAGAAGTTCCATAGTTATGGGCTTTTGGGCTCATTTGATTATAAATCATATGAGATATGAATTCTGCTTACTGGACCAAATGACCAAGGCTTCTTTAGCAGAGCTAGAGAAAAGAGCCAGAGGCTTATTGGGCCTTGCTCATACTGATGTATGTGGCCCGATAAGCATTAGTGCCAAGGAAATCTTCAGTACTTCATTACCTTTATTGATGATATCAGTAAACATGGCTGTGTTCATTTGATGAGACACGAGTCGGAATCTTTTGAAATCGTCAAAGGAGTTCCATAATGAAGTATAGAAATGAAATGACAGAAGTATTAAAGATCCTCGATTAGATCGCGGAGGAGAATACTTCAGTGAGTGTGATCATCTAAGTGAGTGTGAAGTCGTATCACAGCTCATTTCTCCTGAAAACCTGAATGGTGTTTCAGAGAATGAATCGGACCTTATTGGATATGCTACGATTAATGATGAGTCACACGAATCTTCCATTATCCTTTGAGGAATACGCTCTAAAATGTATGTGTTTACGCCAAATAGTTTTCTATCAAAATCAGTTGAAAGACACCACATTGGATGTGGACTAGAAGTTTTCCAAGTATGTTTTCCTGATTAATTGGGATTGCAAGGTTCGTATAAGGCAGATGTCAACAAACAAGCTTGAACCCATATATGATAAGTGTTGCTTCACTGGTTGTCCTGAGGAAACCGAGGCTTATTACTTTTGCAACCAATCCGAGAACAAAGTTTTATTGTTCGGAACTCTGTTCTTCTAGATAGAAAGTTTCTTTCCAAGAAGAACAGTGGGAGTAAAAGCACAGCTCGAAGAAATTCGAGAAACACAGGAGGCTGCTCAACCTGTTGAGGGAGAGCAGCGTTTGTATCTACAAAGTGCTGTAGGACCTACACCTGTGGAGCCTGAAGTTCGCAGATCCGAATGGATCCGTCACTAACCCGAGAGTGATTTCTCGTGACCGATTGCCGTGATTTGTTGATCATTGAAAAGTGACGAGCATGCGAAATTCAAAGAAGCGATGGTGAGCCCCAACTCCGAAAATTTGCTAGGTATGCGTGTTAGCTTCACCGATCTATCTATAGATTGAAGCAAACATCTTGGAGTTGGAATCTACGTTCTGTTAAAACGGTCAAAAGTTTTGACTTGATCAGGAACAAATAGAAACTTTGCGTTTACAAGTAGACTAGTGGGAGCGTAGTTGCATCTCTCACACTGTGTGTATATAACATACTAATTCTCATAAACGACGTTCTGTCTCTAAAGTCTTATCAGGACTTGGGTCGGAAGTCAATTATAACAATTGACATGGGAGAAGCCGCGTGAGTTCTTGGAATAAGGATCCATTGAGATGGATAGGGAAGGCTAATTGGATCGTATCAGAATCCTTATGTTGATAAGGTATTGGACAGTTCCAATATGCATGATTCCAAGAATGGCTTCACACCAAAGGTCTTATGACAATAATCTTAACAAGATGAAGTGTCTTGGACACTGGCTGAGCTAGTATCTATGAGTGTGATTCCTTATGCTTATGCAATAGAATCCAACATGAATGCCATTTTTTTGCGCTCGTCTAGATGCAGCTTACGCATAAAGCATGACGAGAAGATGCCAATATAATCCGGTAAAAGTCACTGGACAGTTGTAAGAAATATCCCCAAGTGTTTGAGGAACACTAAGGATAGGTTCTTGTTCAACTGAGGAAGTGACGAATATGTTAAGAGTAGTTAGACGGACAAAGACGATTCCCGGTTCCCACCTGGTTATGTCTCTTTGTCTGTGTAGCGGTGCTACCTGTTGGAAGGACTCCAAGCAGGGGACCGTAGAATAGTGCTTATTAATGAGTAGCGGTGTGGTTTGTTGGAATAGTTCCAAGCAAGAACACCGCAGCCTCTCTCACAACCTAAGCACGAGTTTTATATTGTTGCTGTAGGTACTAGATATCTGAAGACGTGGTCTTGATTCTAGTGGGAGTTATGTTAGTTATGATGTTCACATAGACATGCTATGGTCATGTTTATGAAAAACTGACATCAACATTATTTGATTATTGGATAATTAAATAATGGTCCCAAAGTATTTTATGTTTATTTTATAGGTCATCAAGTTTAGAACTTGATCATGAAACCCTATAAGCAAAAGATGACATAAAATCATGTTTGTCCCTAGTCGAGGTTGTTAAAGTGGGACACTAACAACCGCGAGAGACTAGCATGTGAGGTGACTGTTGGACTAAGTTTCATGGAGTCAATGATATGATTAACACAGTCAATCACATAGATATATGTTGGTGAACATATGATCGGGCATGACCCGCTAATGAGAACTCCACAGGATAGTTATATCAGTGTCATGGGAGGTTCTCAATACAACTATAGAGTATAGTCCTTAGACCTGAGTTCATCATGCTTTCTAGCATATGAATTGGTGCGCTTTGACCTTGTCAAACGTCGTTCTGTAAATGGCGGCTATAACGGCATTTCTTAGGCGTATCATGAAGTGTGTGTAGTAACAGGGATGGAACAAGAAGGGATTTGTCCCTCTTTTATAACAGGAGATAAATATCTCAGGGCCCATCGAAGATTTGATACTGAGAAAATGCATGGCCATGCTCAAACGAGGTGATTGTCAGTCATTTTTTTTATCAGTATAGATCAGGAATTCGATGAACATGATGTTGGCTGTAATAAGGATGACACAGTTTCTTGCTGTTGGATCCCTAGGATCTAGGGTTCGTTATATTGAAATTGACCAACCTCGTTCTTACCTTGAACTGGCAGCGGAATGAATTGGTGAACGAGATCAGTGAGAAACGCAGACGCCTTGCCTCTACCAGATACACACGCACACAAGCTGGAAAACGGGATGCTAGTGCCGGATCTATGGGATCTGAGAGTTTCTGGTGTTTCTGCTTTTTTGTCAGAGAAAAACTCGACGGCCGGGGTTCCAGGTCGAAACTATATCACTATATAATGACCTGGAATGACTTAAACCGAACCATGATTAATTAGATTCGTTTTAAGTCATAAAACCGAAACTCAGTTTCGGAATTGAACCTGTGTCGATCGACACACATACCGTGTCGATCGACACACTATTCGAAACTCAATATTGATGTGTATCCAATACACATTAATACGATCATTACCATAATGATCATCCCCATATTTTTAGCTTCCAGTTTGCTTAGGTGTGTGACCCTATAGGATCATATAATACTGGCAGTAAGTCTACAACTTACAGATTGCAAGAGGCTTCTAGCAAAACATTGCAACCGCCCAATATTATACGAATGTCTGATCTCGACACACAACTATCATCAGGAGTGAGTACAAGTGTGATTTCAGGACACTATCCCAACAATCTTCCACTTGTACTGGAATCATCAATTCCTATAATCCTTTTGTCTCTATATCTCGATTTGGCATAAGGCAAGATCGGTGTCATCCTTATTAAGACAACATCGTGTTTATCGAACTCCTGATCTTATACTGAACATTACAAACAACTGAAATACAGTTCGTTTGAGTGCGGCCACACATTTTCTCAGTATTAAATCTTCGATAGGCCCTGAGATATTTATCTCCCGTTAATCAGGAGGGACAAATCCCATCTTGTTCCATCCCTACTTCAACGCACACTTCATGATATAACTGAACAGTCCCGTTATAGTCGCCAGTTACGGGTCGACGATTGACAAAGTCAAGGTGTACCAATTCATATGCAAGAAAGCATGATGAACTCAGGTCTGAGGTGATGGAATGTTTAGGTGTTAATCCTGATTCAGTTCTTCAGATTAATTCATCCTAAACATGCGGATCTAGGTTCTCTTGAATAGAAACAATATTGATCTCACCTTTTACCTGTTTTGTGCAGCGGAAAGGGAGAACAGGTCAGAGATCAGAGAGCCACCAAGGGATGGATCCTCCAAAGGTTCACACACGCACGCAAAAGAATCTGGCTGCTAGACCACGAGGAGGGAGGCGACAGAGAGAGAGAGAGAGGCGCAGACATCTAGAGATTTAGAGAGCTAGGTCAGGTTTTATTCATTTAAAACCTGTCTTAGTTCTCATGGGCTTTCGGGCCCAATTCTCGGTCTTATTATTTCCTAGGCGTTCACGCACTGTGTCGATCGACACACCTTGTGTATCGATCGACACACGATTGCTGAACCCTTTAATCTCTAAGTACAGTAAATGCCTAGCACTTTCACCGTACTTCTGTCAATCCGTTCCTACACATTTTCCTGTAAGCTTAGGCGTGTGACCCATATGGGATCATATAATAAAGGTAATAAGTCCAAGACTTATAGATCATGAGCGGACTCTAGCAAGCCATCATGACCCCCAGTATTATATGACTTATGTCTGATCATTGACATACTCTTACTTTCTAGAGACAGTACCGAGATTACTGGACACAATTCCAACAATCTCCCACTTGTACTGGAATCTCTGTATTCATAATCCTTTTGTCACAATATCTCGATTAGTCATAAGGCAAGATTGGTGTCATCCTTATAAAGCCTAATCTTGTTCATCGGACTCTGATTCGATACTGACAATCCAAACGACTCGGGACAGTCCGTTTGAGCATGGCCATGCATTTTCCAGTATTCAAATCTCCGATTGGCCTAGAGATATTCACTCCATTTATATTGGAGGGACAAATTCCGTCTTATTCCATCACTGTAAACTACTCATTTCATAATGTACCCAAACAAGGTCCTTATAACTATCGCAGAACGACAGCGTTAGACAATGATCAAAGTGCATCAGTCCATGTGCAGTCACATGCATGCGAACTCAGGTCTAAGGACTATACTCTATAGTCGTAGTGAGAATCTCTTATGACACAAATATAAATATCCTGAAGAGTTCTCATAATCGGGTCTTGTCCGGTCGTATGTTCCCAACATACACCTATGTATTGACTTTGATGCCGCGCATCTATGACACACTGAGACTTTGTCATAAGTCACATACCAATCCAGTCTCTCACGGTTGTTGGTGTTCCAATTTCAACAACCTTCGACTAGGGACAGGATGATATAATCCATCTATCAAATATAGGGTCTCATGATCAAGCTAAATGACTTTGATGACTCAAGATCAAGTCACTTACTTCGATGACCTATAAAATGGTTTATATCACTTTGGAACGATTATTTCATCACAGTTAAAATAATCTTGAAATAATAATTTCATTAAACATAAGAATGTTTTACAAGAACATATCAAATAACTAAATAAAAGCCCTCAAACTCCCACTCAAATTTAGATTACATTTCAATGTCTCTAATGCCTACAGCTTCAGTCAGAAACTCGAGCTTAGGCCTTGGGAGTGGCTTTGTCAACGGATCAGCGACGTTATCATCTGTCTGAACTCGGCTGATCTTGACTTCCTTTCTATTAATGATGTCACGTATCAAGTGAAATCTTCTTAGAACATGCTTGGATTTCTGGTGTGATCTTGGTTCCTTTGCCTGAGCAATAGCACCATTGTTATCACAAAATAGTGCCAGAGGCTCAGCCGCATCTGGTATCACACCTAGTTCAATAATGAACTTTCGTATCCAAACAGCTTCCTTCGCAGCTTCTGAGGCGGCGATATATTCAGCTTCTGTAGTGGAATCAGCAACGGTGTCTTGCTTGGAGCTTCTCCAACTGATTGCACCGCCATTCAGACAAAAGATATAACCGGACTGTGACCGGAAATCATCTTGGTCTGTCTGGAAACTTGCATCCGTGAATCCACTGACTTTAAGCACATCACTTCCACCGTACACTAAGAACTTATCCTTAGTATGTCTTAGATACTTCAAGATATTCTTTACGGCAATCCAATGGTTTTCACCTGGATTTGACTGGTATCTACTCGTCATGCTCAATGCATAAGCAACATCAGGACGAGTACAGATCATGGCATACATGATAGATCCTATTGCAGATGCATAAGGAATATTCTTCATGCGCTCAAGCTTAGCAGCCGTCGTAGGGCTCTGCTTCTTGCTTAGCGTTGTGCCATGTACCATTGGCGTGAAGCCCTTCTTGGAATCCTTCATGCTGAATCTTTGCAGGACTTTGTCAATGTATGAATCTTGACACAAGCCTATCAGCCTTCTAGATCTATCCCGGTAGATCCTGATTCCAAGAACGTATGCGGCTTCACCCATGTCTTTCATTGAAAAACAACTTCCAAGCCAGTCCTTTACCGACTTCAGCATTAAAATGTCGTTTCCGAGAAGCAGTATGTCATCGACATACAGAATAAGAAATACTATCTTGCTCCCACTAGTTTTCTTATACACGCATTGTTCTTCTTCGTTTCTGATGAAGTCAAATTGCTTGATCGCTTCATCAAAACGAAGATTCCAGCTCCTCGATGCTTGCTTCAATCCATAAATGGATATATGAAGCTTGCATACTTTCCCAGCATTCTTTGGATCTATGTAACCGTCAGGTTGTGTCATATACACATCCTCTTCCAGAATACCATTCAGGAAGGCGGTTTTCACGTCCATCTGCCAAATTTCATAATCATGAAAAGCTGCAGTTGCTAGTAGAATCCGAATAGATTTCATCATAGCCACTGGTGAATAGGTTTCATCGTAATCCACACCGTGAACTTGTCTGAAACCTTTTGCCACCAACCTGGCTTTATAAATCTGGACATTTCCATCCACGTCAATCTTCTTCTTGAAGATCCATTTGCACTCGATGGCTTTTACACCAGCGGGTAAGTCAACCAACGAAAACACTTGGTTGACCGACATGGAGTCCATTTCGGAATCAGTGGCCTTGCGCCACTTTGAGGAATCTGGGCCCATCATGGCTTGATTGAAGTTCGATGGTTCATCACCATCAATGATCAGAAGATCATGACAGTCAGTCACGAGGAATCCTTGATATCTCTCGGGTTCGTGACGGATCCTCCCGGATCTTCGAACTTCAGGTACTACAGGTTCAGGCTCTACAATTTCTTGTAGGTCCTCCTGCTGCTCTTCCTCATTAGGTTGAGCAGTATCCTGTTCATCTTGAATTTCTTCAAGCAGTACCTTACTCCCACTGTCTTTCTTAGAGAGAAACTCCCTCTCAAGAAAGTTACAATCCCGGGCAACAAAGATCTTGTTCTCGGAACGTAGATAGAAGTAATAAGCCTTGGTTTCCCGTGGATAACCAATGAAGTAGCATTTGTCAGATTTTGGTGTAAGCTTGTCTGAGATCAATCTCTTGACATAGGCTTCACAACCCCAAATTCTGAGATAAGACAGCACTGGAGCTTCTCCAGTCCATAATTCATATGGTGTCTTTGCTACTGCTTTCGATGGCGCTCTATTTAGAGTGAACACTGCTGTTAGCAGAGCATATCCCCAAAGGGATATTGGAAGGTCTGTGTGACTCATCATAGATCAAACCATATCCAATAAGGTCCGATTTCTCCTCTCAGACACACCATTCCATTGAGGTGTTCCGGGAGGAGTGAGTTGGGATACGATCCCACACTCTCTTAGATGATCACTGAATTCTTGGCTTAAGTATTCTCCTCCTCGGTCGGACCGAAGAGCCTTAATGCTTTTACCAAGTTGGTTCTGTACTTCATTTTGGAATTCTCTGAACTTCTCAAAAGATTCAGACTTATGTTTCATTAAATAAACATATCCATACCTACTGAAATCATCAGTGAAGGTAATGAAGTACTGATAGTTTCCTCTTGCATTTGTGGACATTGGGCCACACACGTCAGTGTGTATCAGGCCCAATAAGTCACTGGCCCTCTCGTTAGGTTTATTAAAGGGGGCCCGCGTCATTTTGCCCATTATGCAGGATTCGCATTTCTCACATGACTCAAAGTCAAATGAGCCAAGAAGTCCATTCGAATGGAGCCTCTTGATGCGTTTCTCGCTGATGTGCCCTAAACGACAATGCCATAGAAACGTTCGGTTCTCCTCATTAGGTTTGAACCGTTTGGTATTAATGTTATAAACTGGCGCGGATTGATCGAGTATGTAAAGCCCATTCGTAAGAGGGGCAGAACCATAGAAAAAATTGTTGCGATTGAAGGAACATAATTTATTCTTAACTGAAAAATCATAACCTTCCAAATCCAACAAAGAAATTGAAATAATATTCCTGCTTATAGCAGGTACAAAATAACAATTATTGAGTTCTAAAATCAATCCCGAAGGTAAAGACAACAAGTATGTGCCTACAGCTAGTGCTGGAACTTTCGCTCCATTCCCAACTCGTAGCTCCACTTGTCCTTGCTTCAGCCTTCTACTGTTGCTGAGTGCCTGCATATTAGTACAAATATGAGCCCCACAACCAGTATCCATAACCCATGAGGTATTATCAGAAGTAGTTGTATTAACTTCTATAACAAAAATACCTGTCGAAGAAGTCTCGAGAGTCTTCTTCTTCAATTCCTTTAGACCTTCTTGGAATTTCTTACATTCTCTCCTCCAATGCCCTGGTTCTTTACAGAACCTGCATAGGTCAGTTGGCCCAGCCTTGGACTTGGGCTTGGGCTTTGGCGTGTCCTTGTCCGCGACTTGGACAGCCTTGGCCTTTCCCTTATCCTTAGCAGAGGATTTCTTAAACCCCTTGCCCTTTTGCACCATAAGCACATTGGGGTCCTTGGCGGTTTTCCTCAAGTTGGGCTCTGCAGTCTTGAGCATTCCGTGAAGCTCAGGCAATGTCTTACTCAAGCCATGCATGTTAAAGTTCAGAATGAACTGATCATAGCTTGCAGGTAATGACTGCAGAATGATGTCGCAGGCAAGTTCTTGGCTGATAGGACAGTCGAGTTTCTGAAGATGATCGAGATAACCCATCATCTTCAAGACATGAGGACTCACTGCCGCATTCGCAGCCAACTTACAGTCTAAGAGGTTCTTAACAGTCTGAAACCTCTCAGTCCTTGCTTGCTCCTGAAAAAGCGATTTCAGGCTTGCCATTATCTCAATTGGTGACAACACACTCTCGAACTGCATTTGCAGCTCACCAGTCATTGTCGCCAACATAAGGCAATACACATCATTTTCATCTGACGAATGCTTTTCCCAAGCATTATGCAGAGTCCTGGCGGCATTGTTAGCAGGCCTCTCGGGGAGAGGATCACGAAGGACATAATCCTTCTTCTCCTGCTTGAGGACCAGCCTCAAGTTCCTTGACCACGTCAGGAAGTTCGTTCCAGTCAGCTTCTCCTTCTCGAGAACAGACCGGATTGAGAATGTGTTTTGTGTGCTTGTAGTAGTCATAGCTGAAATATATAAGATAAAAAGGTTATTAGTTATTATGTTCAATATGATTAATCTCGTATTATATTTAATATGATTAATCACACATTATATTCAATAACATAAGTTACCCTCAATAGAATATAATGATTCCAAGATCCACATATAACTAAGATTAAAGTGGGCCACTGGCCGTCACCAAACCTCAGCTTATATCGGTAAGCCCTATGTCGGCTAATTATATCCGTGATATAACTCTTGGTTGTGAATCTGGGCCCGAGGCCCAATCCACTCTGATGTCTCAAGGCCCGGGACTCCCGATGGCCTAGTCAAGAAAACCAGGCTATACAGTCATGTAATCATTAATGTCTCGGACTCCCAATGACATTTATGAATCACAAACCGTCTTATCCACGCAAAAGTAGACACCCTCACACTGTAAGGCCATGAATACAATTGAATGGGCTTCGACAGCTGACATAGCCTGGACAAGACATCCAATGCTTGATATTATTTGAGGTTCGTAGGTTTATTAAAATTCATTCCCAAAATAGAAGATTACTATTTCGGGAAACTTTCTATTTTGGAAACCTACTATTTTTGGAAACTTTCTAAAATTGGAAACTTTCTAAAAATGGAAACTTTCTAACTTTAGAAATTTCTTAAAATCCAAAACCCGCAAATCTAGAAACTTCTATTTTAAGAAACTTTCTAATTTCAAAATTTCGGAAACTTTAATTTAAAATCGACTTTATAATTTTATAAAATAAATTTTAAATTAATCTGAAGAAAGACTCAAATAATTGGCCCAATTGTTTTAACTTCTTGGCCCGAGGCCCAAGAATTGGTCCATGTCCAAGACATGACCCAATTGTCCAATTAAATGACATAACCGGTCTGGTTCATTAAAATTGGTCTAACCAAATTTTAATTACTACGATGACCACAATTGTCAACCGGTTATTTACTAAACCAGATTTTCTCAATTTATTTGGTCCAACCAAATCAAATTAGAAAATCCTGGTTTAGGCACAAAATCCAATTTTCGACTTTGGATTTCTTATCCCGGTTTAACCAGAACTTAATAAATTTATTAAGTCTGTTTATTAAACCGTGACGTTTTTAGTTTTAATTAAATTAAACCGAGCCAAAACCCTAACCGCATCGATCGACGCTCTCAGCATCGATCCTGCATCGATCGTGCATCGATCCTGCATCGATCGATGCTCTCACGCGTGCACGAACGGTTAACAGATTTGGCCGAGAGATTCTCGCGAGATCCATGCGATCGTTTGATCGATCCATGCGATCGTGGTCAATCTCTCGCGGTTGCAACGATCGATCCATGCATTGCATCGATCGATGCAATGCGATCTCAGTCGATGCAAAAATCAGTTTAGGTCGCATACCAAATCAATATAGCTTGGTCATGCGATTTTTCAACTGTTTGTTTAGGATTCAATTCTTGTTTCTTAAGTGTTTTGCTCTTATCAGTAGATTGATTCAAAAACACCTCTTTAAACAATCCTAAACATGAATCTAAACGAGAAAAACCAGAACCAATAGCTCTGATACCACTGATGGAATGTTTAGGTGTTAATCCTGATTCAGTTCTTCAGATTAATTCATCCTAAACATGCGGATCTAGGTTCTCTTGAATAGAAACAATATTGATCTCACCTTTTACCTGTTTTGTGCAGCGGAAAGGGAGAACAGGTCAGAGATCAGAGAGCCACCAAGGGATGGATCCTCCAAAGGTTCACACACGCACGCAAAAGAATCTGGCTGCTAGACACGAGGAGGGAGGCGACAGAGAGAGAGAGAGAGGCGCAGACATCTAGAGAATTAGAGAGCTAGGTCAGGTTTTATTCATTTAAAACCTGTCTTAGTTCTCATGGGCTTTCGGGCCCAATTCTCGGTCTTATTATTTCCTAGGCGTTCACGCACTGTGTCGATCGACACACCTTGTGTATCGATCGACACACGATTGCTGAACCCTTTAATCTCTAAGTACAGTAAATGCCTAGCACTTTCACCGTACTTCTGTCAATCCGTTCCTACACATTTTCCTGTAAGCTTAGGCGTGTGACCCATATGGGATCATATAATAAAGGTAATAAGTCCAAGACTTATAGATCATGAGCGGACTCTAGCAAGCCATCATGACCCCCAGTATTATATGACTTATGTCTGATCATTGACATACTCTTACTTTCTAGAGACAGTACCGAGATTACTGGACACAATTCCAACATGAGGACTATACTCTATAGTCGTAATGAGAACCTCTTATGACACAAATATAACTATCTTGTAGACTTCTCATCAGCAGGTCATGTCCGATCATATGTTCACCAACATATATCTATGTGACTGACTGCGATAATCATATCATTGGCTCCACGAAACTTAGCCAACAGTCACCTCACAATCTAGTCTCTCGCGGCTGCCATTGTCCCACTTTGACAACCTCGACTAGGGACAAAACATAATTTATGTCATCTATGACTTATAGGGTTTCATGATCAAGTTCTCAACTTGATGACCTATAATATGACACAAACTTATTTTTGGGACCATTATTTAGATCACAATAAATAATGCTGAAATCAAATTTCATTAAACATATCCATCAGAATGTTTTACAAGAGCATCTTATTATAACTAAAATAAAACTAAAACTCCCACTAGAATCAAGATTACATCTTAAGATCTCTAATGCCTACAACAGTCGTATGACTCTCATGCTTAGGCCTTGGGAGTGACTTAGTCAGAGGATCAGCGACATTCTCTTCCGTCAGAATTCGGCTGATCTTCACATCACCTCTATTGACGATATCACGAATCAGGTGATATCTCCTCTCCACGTGTTTGGACTTCTGGTGTGACCTGGGTTCTTTCGCCTGAGCAATGGCTCCATTGTTGTCACAAAATAAAGCCACTGGCTCCAAGATACTAGGAACCACACCAAGTTCAGTCATGAACTTCTTGATCCAAACAGCTTCCTTTGCCGTTTCTGAAGCAGCAACATATTCAGCTTCCGTTGTGGAATCAGCTACGGTATTATGCTTAGAGCTCTTCCAGCTCACTGCACCGCCATTTAGACAGAAGACATATCCAGATTGTGATCGGAAATCGTCTCTGTCCGTCTGAAAACTCGCATTGGTGAATCCATTCACCACAAGTTCTTCACTTCCTCCATACACCAGGAATTTATCCTTAGTATGTCTCAAATACTTGAGAATATTCTTGACAGCTGTCCAGTGAACTTCACCTGGATCAGATTGGTATCTACTCGTCATGCTTAACGCGTAAGCTACATCTGGACGAGTGCAGAGCATGGCATACATAATAGATCCTATTGCAGAAGCATAAGGAATCCTATTCATGCGCTCCTGCTCAGCATGTGTCACCGGACACTGCTTCTTGCTGAGACTAATGCCATGAGACATCGGTATAAAGCCCTTCTTGGAATCATGCATCTTGAATCTGTGCAACACCTTATGAATATAAGTGTCCTGGCACAATCCAATCAGCCTATTCACTCTATCTCTGTAGATTCTGATTCCAAGAATGTACGCGGCTTCTCCCATGTCTTTCATGGAAAAACAACTTCCGAGCCAAGTCTTAACAGACTGAAGAAACGGAACGTCATTACCGAGGAGGAGTATGTCATCGACATACAGTACAAGAAACGCAATTCTGCTCCCACTAGTCTTCTTGTAAACACATGGTTCCTCTTTGTTCTTGATGAAACCAAATTGTTTTACTGCTTCATCAAAACGAAGATTCCAACTCCGTGATGCTTGCTTCAATCCATAAATGGATTTAATTATGAAGCTTGCATACCTTCCCAGCGTTCTTAGGATCAACAAAACCTTCAGGTTGTGTCATATACACATCCTCTTCCAGAATACCATGCAGGAATGCGGTTTTGACATCCATCTGCCAAATCTCATAGTCATAATGAGCGGCAATTGCTAGAAGAATCCGAATGGATTTAAGCATAGCGACCGGGGAATAGGTTTCATCATAGTCAATACCATGAATTTGCTTGAAACCTTTAGCCACCAACCTCTCTTTGTAAATTTGCACATTGCCATCCACGTCAATCTTCTTCTTGAAGATCCATTTACACTCAATGGCTTTTGCACCATTAGGTAAATCGACCAAGGACCATACATGGTTTTCTGACATGGATCCCATTTCGGATTCAGAGGCTCCAAGCCACTTTTCGGAGTCCGGGCCCATCATTGCTTCCGCGAAGGTCGCTGGTTCGTCACTATCAATGATCAACAGATCATTGGAATTGGTCACGAGAAATCCATAGTATCTCTCGGGTTCGTGATGGATCCTTCCGGATCTGCGAAATTCAGGCTCCACAGGCGCCGGTTCCACAGAACTTTGTGGATCCAACTGCTTCTCTCCCTCAGCAGGTTGAGCAGTCTCCTGTGCATCTCGAATTTCTTCAAGATGTACTTTACTCCCACTGTTTTTCTTAGAGAGAAACTCCCTCTCAAGAAAAGAACAGTCCCGAGCAACGAATACTTTGTTCTCAGATTGGTTGTAAAAGTAGTATGCCTTGGTTTCCCTAGGATAACCAACGAAGTAGCATTTATCTGATTTGGGTGCGAGCTTGTCAGAGATTAAACGTTTGACATAAGCCTCACATCCCCAAATCTTCAGGAAAGACAGACTAGGAATGTTCCCAGTCCACAATTCATGTGGTGTCTTTTCCACTGATTTAGATGGCACCCTATTTAGTGTAAATGCAGACGTTTCTAGAGCGTATCCCAAGAGGATAATGGAAGATTTGAATGACTCATCATAGACCGAACCATATCCAATAAGGTTCGATTCCTCCTCTCTGACACTCCATTCCATTGGGGTGTTCCAGGAGGAGTGAGTTGTGAAACAATTCCACACTCGCTCAGATAGTCGCTGAACTCTTGACTCAAGTATTCTCCTCTGCGATCCGATTGCCGAACTTTAATACTTTTGCCAAGTTGGTTCTGTACTTCATTCTTGAATTCCTTGAATCTATCAAAGGATTCTGACTTGTGTCTCATCAAATAGACATAGCCATACCTACTGAAATCATCAGTGAAGGTAATGAAGTACTTGTAATTTACTCTGGCAACAATACTCATTGGCCCACATACATCAGTATGAACAAGGCCCAATAAATCACTGGCCCTTTCATTTGGTTTGTTGAAAGGGGCTCTAGCCATTTTGCCCATCAAACAAGATTCACAATTCTCACATGATTCAAAATCAAATGAGCCCAGAAGCCCATTTCGATGGAGCCTTTGGATGCGTTTCTCATTGATATGGCCCAAACGACAATGCCATAAGAAAGTCGGGTTTTCGTCATTGGACTTAAACCGTTTTGTATTTATGTTAAAGGCAGGCATTTCTTGGTTTAAAACATATAACCCATTATCTAATGGGGCGCTACCATAAAACGTACCATCACGATTAAAAGAACAAACATTATTCTTAACAGCAAAATCAAAACCTTCCAAATCCAATACGGAAACTGAAATTATGTTTCTGCTAATCGCAGGTACAAAGTAGAAATTATTCAAAGTTAAAACCATGCCCGAAGGTAAAGACAAATCGTAAGTGCCTACGGCCCGTGCAGCAACCCTAGCTCCATTCCCGACCCGTAACACCACTTGTCCTTTCTTCAGAATTCTACTGTTTCTTAGTGCCTGCATATTAGTACAAATATGAGCACCGCAGCCGGTATCCAATACCCACGAAGTAGAACTAGAAGATATAACATTAAGTTCGATAACATAAATACCTAAGTCAGACGCATCATACGTCTTCTTCGGTTTCTTGTAATCTTCCATGAACTTCTTGCAGTCTCTCTTCCAATGCCCTAACTGCTTGCAGTAGTTGCATTTGTCCTCAGGAGAAGGCCCGGATTTAGGCTTCGGCTTGGGCTTGTCCTGACTCTCAGTCTGGACAACTTGGGCCTTTCCCTTATCCTTCTTAGGTTTCTTAAACCTTTTACCCCCTTGTACCATCAGTACATTGGGAGTTGCCTTCTTGAGATTCGGCTCTGCTGTCTTCAGCATGCCGTGCAACTCATTCAATGTCTTAGTCATGATTTGCATGTTGTAGTTCATGATGAACTGATCAAAACACGACGGCAAAGACTGCAAAATCATGTCAGTGGCTAGCTCCTGGCTAATGGCACAGTCCAGTTTCCCCAGGTTATCAATGTAACCCATCATTTTAAGGACATGAGGACTTACTGGACTATCCTTAGCCAGCTTGCAATCCATGAGAGATTTAACCGTCTGGTATCTCTCTGTGAGAGCTTGCTCCTGAAACAAAGCTTTCAGGCTGTTAATCATCTCAATGGGTGACATCACGTTCTCATATTGCTTCTGCAGCTCAGAGTTCATAGTCACCAGCATTAGACAATTAACATCTTTGACATCAGCTGAATGCTTATCCCAAGCATTCTTTTCTGTCTGCAGGGCATTGGAACGTGGCCTCTCGGGGAGAACTCTTTCAAGGACATATTCCTTGTTCTCCTGCCTGAGAACTATTCTCAGGTTCCGATACCATTCCAAGAAATTAGATCCATTTAACTTGTCCTTCTCAAGGACGGATATTAGTGAGAAAGTGTTGATGTGAGTTGAGACAGACATAGCTGTAATTAAAAGAGGTAGAGGTTTTAGTTATAATGCTCAAGAAAATGAGAATTCTTATCTAATAAGAAAAACTCGCATTGTATTCAAAACTATGTTTCCTCAGATGAATACAATGAGCCAGGATCCATACTTCACCAAAATCTGAGTGGGCGACTCGCCATCACCCAAACTTTAGTTATCTAGGTAAGCAAATCATTGCTAATTGTACTCAGTACAACTCTTGGTCGTAGATGAGACAAACTATGTCTAATCTACTCTGATGTCTCTGGGCCCAGAACTTCTGATAGCCCAGTCAAGTAAAACCAATCTCTTCTGTCTTGTGATCACTAATAGTCGCACTGCAAGTCTATTAATGATCACCTGCATTACTCATGTTGCTGTGGATACCAAGGACTCCAAGGATATCCAACAACAACACGAGTCTTGACAGTAGACAAGATCGGGCAAGACATCAAGATCACTTGATATTTAGTTGAAGAAAATAATTATTTAATCTTGATGTATATGTTGGAACGTTTAGATGAATCCTGATTCAATTCCAGATTCAGATTATCCTAAACATGCGATCTAGGTTCTTCTCAGAATAGAAACAAATGATGATCTCACCTTATACCTGTTTGTTGCAGCGGAAAGGGATGGTATGTCTGAGATCAGAGAAACACCGAGGGATGAATCCTCCAAAGGTTCACACACGCTTTCACAGGAAACAGCTGCTAGACCACAAGGGGAACTCGGCGCAGAGAGAGAGAGTTTACGGCTCCAGTGTTCGGGTTAATCAGTCTGAAACTCGAGTTTTATGACACAAAACTCGTCCTGTTCCATTTGGGCCATTTGGCCCGAATGCCAATTTAACTCGACGGCGTGCAGGCACTGCATCGATCGATGCACCTTGTGCATCGATCGATACACAGTACCTAAACCGTTTTATTCTCTCTAAGTACAGTAAATGCCTAGCACTTTTACCATACTTCTGCTAAACCGTTCCTACACGTTTTCCTGTTAGCTTAGGCGTGTGACCCATATGGGATCATATAATAAAAGCAATAAGTCCAAGACTTATAGATCATGAGCGGACTCTAGCAAGCCATCATGACCCCCAGTATTATATGACTTATGTCTGATCATTGACATACTCTTACTTTCTAGAGACAGTACTGAGATTACTGGACACAATTCCAACAATCTCCCACTTGTACTGGAATCTCTGTATTCATAATCCTTTCGTCACAATATCTCGATTAGTCATAAGGCAAGATTGGTGTCATCCTTATAAAGCCTAATCTTGTTCATCGGACTCTGATTTGATACTGACAATCCAAACGACTCGGGAAAGTCCGTTTGAGCATGGCCATGCATTTTCCAGTATTCAAATCTCCGATTGGCCTAGAGATATTCACTCCATTTATATTGGAGGGACAAATTCCGTCTTGTTCCATCACTGTAAACTATTCATTTCATAATGTACCCAAACAAGGTCCTTATAACTATCGCAGAACGATAGCGTTAGACAATGATCAAAGTGCATCAGTCCATGTGCAGTCACATGCATGCGAACTCAGGTCTAAGGACTATACTCTATAGTCGTAGTAAGAATCTCTTATGACACAGATATAAATATCCTGAAGAGTTCTTATAAGCGGGTCTTGTCCGGTCGTATGTTCCCAAACATACACCTATGTACTGACTTTGATGCCGCGCATCTATGACACACTGAGACTTTGTCATAAGTCACGTACCAATCCAGTCTCACACGGTTGTTGGTGTTCCAATTTCAACAACCTTCGACTAGGGACGGGATGATATAAAACATCTATCAAATATAGGGTCTCATGATCAAGCTAAATGACTTCGATGACTCAAGATCAAGTCATTTACTTCGATGACCTATAAAATGGTTCATATCACTTTGGAACGATTATTTCATCACAGTTAAAATAATCTTGAAATAATAATTTCATTAAACATAAGAATGTTTTACAAGAACATATCAAATAACTAAATAAAAGCCCTCAAACTCCCACTCAAATTTAGATTACATTTCTATGTCTCTAATGCCTACAGCTTCAGTCAGAAACTCGAGCTTAGGCCTTGGGAGTGGCTTCGTCAACGGATCAGCGACGTTATCATCTGTCTGAACTCGGCTGATCTTGACTTCCTTTCTATTAATGATGTCACGTATCAAGTGATATCTTCTTAGAACATGCTTGGATTTCTGGTGTGATCTTGGTTCCTTTGCCTGAGCTATAGCACCATTGTTGTCACAAAATAGTGCCAGAGGCTCAGCCGCATCTGGTATCACACCTAGTTCAATAATGAACTTCCGTATCCAAACAGCTTCCTTCGCAGCTTCTGAGGCGGCGATATATTCAGCTTCTGTGGTGGAATCTGCAACGGTGTCTTGCTTGGAGCTTCTCCAACTGATTGCACCGCCATTCAGACAAAAGATATAACCGGACTGTGACCGGAAATCATCTTGGTCTGTCTGGAAACTTGCGTCCGTGAATCCACTGACTTTAAGCACATCACTTCCACCGTACACTAAGAACTTATCCTTAGTATGTCTTAGATACTTCAAGATATTCTTTACGGCAATCCAATGGTTTTCACCTGGATTTGACTGGTATCTACTCGTCATGCTCAATGCATAAGCAACATCAGGACGAGTACAGATCATGGCATACATGACAGATCCTATTGCAGATGCATAAGGAATATTCTTCATGCGCTCAAGCTCAGCAGCCGTCGTAGGGCTCTGCTTCTTGCTTAGCGTTGTGCCATGTACCATTGGCGTGAAGCCCTTCTTGGAATCTTTCATGCTGAATCTTTGTAGGACTTTGTCAATGTATGAGTCTTGACACAAGCCTATCAGCCTCTTAGGTCTATCCCGATAGATCCTAATTCCAAGAATGTATGCGGCTTCACCCATGTCTTTCATGGAAAAACAACTTTCAAGCCAGTCCTTTACAGACTTCAGCATTGGAATGTCGTTTCCGAGAAGCAGTATGTCATCGACACATAGAATAAGAAATACAATCTTGCTCCCACTAGATTTCTTATACACGCATTGTTCTTCTTCGTTTCTGATGAAGTCAAATTGCTTGATCGCTTCATCAAAACGAAGATTCCAGCTCCTCGATGCTTGCTTCAATCCATAAATGGATTTATGAAGCTTGCATACTTTCCCAGCATTCTTTGGATCTATGTAACCGTCAGGTTGCGTCATATACACATCCTCTTCCAGAATACCATTCAGGAAGGCGGTTTTCACGTCCATCTGCCAAATTTCATAATCATGAAAAGCTGCAGTTGCTAGTAGAATCCGAATAGATTTCATCATAGCCACTGGTGAATAGGTTTCATCGTAATCCACACCGTGAACTTGTCTGAAACCTTTTGCCACCAACCTGGCTTTATAAATCTGGACATTTCCATCCACGTCAATCTTCTTCTTGAAGATCCATTTGCACTCGATGGCTTTTACACCAGCGGGTAAGTCAACCAACGAAAACACTTGGTTGACCGACATGGAGTCCATTTCGGAATCAGTGGCCTTGCGCCACTTAGAGGAATCTGGGCCCATCATGGCTTGATTGAAGTTCGATGGTTCATCACCATCAATGATCAGAAGATCATGACAGTCAGTCACGAGGAATCCTTGATATCTCTCGGGTTCGTGACGGATCCTCCCGGATCTTCGAACTTCAGGTACTACAGGTTCAGGCTCTACAATTTCTTGTAGGTCCTCCTGCTGCTCTTCCTCATTAGGTTGAGCAGTATCCTGTTCATCTTGAATTTCTTCAAGCAGTACCTTACTCCCACTGTCTTTCTTAGAGAGAAACTCCCTCTCAAGAAAGTTACAATCCCGGGCAACAAAGATCTTGTTCTCGGAACGTAGATAGAAGTAATAAGCCTTGGTTTCCCGTGGATAACCAATGAAGTAGCATTTGTCAGATTTTGGTGTAAGCTTGTCTGAGATCAATCTCTTGACATAAGCTTCACAACCCCAAATTCTGAGATAAGACAGCACTGGAGCTTCTCCAGTCCATAATTCATATGGTGTCTTTGCTACTGCTTTCGATGGCGCTCTATTTAGAGTGAACACTGCTGTTAGCAGAGCATATCCCCAAAGAGATATTGGAAGGTCTGTGTGACTCATCATAGATCGAACCATATCCAATAAGGTCCGATTTCTCCTTTCAGACACACCATTCCATTGAGGTGTTCCAGGAGGAGTGAGTTGGGATACGATCCCACACTCTCTCAGATGATCACTGAATTCTTGGCTTAAGTATTCTCCTCCTCGGTCGGACCGAAGAGCCTTAATGCTTTTGCCAAGTTGGTTCTGTACTTCATTTTGGAATTCTCTGAACTTCTCAAAAGATTCAGACTTATGTTTCATTAAATAAACATATCCATACCTACTGAAATCATCAGTAAAGGTAATGAAGTACTGATAGTTTCCTCTTGCATTTGTGGACATTGGGCCACACACATCAGTGTGTATCAGGCCCAATAAGTCACTGGCCCTCTCGTTAGGTTTATTAAAGGGGGCCCGTGTCATTTTGCCCATCATGCAGGATTCACATTTCTCACATGACTCAAAGTCAAATGTGCCAAGAAGTCCATTCGAATGGAGCCTCTTGATGCGTTTCTCACTGATGTGCCCTAAACGACAATGCCATAGAAACGTTCGGTTCTCCTCATTAGGTTTAAACCGTTTGGTATTAATGTTATAAATTGGCGCGGATTGATCGAGTATGTAAAGCCCATTCATAAGAGGGGCAGAACCATAGAACAAATTGTTGCGATTGAAGGAACATAATTTATTCTTAACTGAAAAATCATAACCTTCCAAATCCAACAAAGAAATTGAAATAATATTTCTGCTTATAGCAGGTACAAAATAACAATTATTGAGTTCTAAAATCAATCCCGAAGGTAAAGACAACAAGTAAGTGCCTACAGCTAGCGCTGGAACTTTCGCTCCATTCCCAACTCGTAGCTCCACTTGTCCTTGCTTCAGCCTTCTACTGTTGCTGAGTGCCTGCATATTAGTACAAATATGAGCCCCACAACCAGTATCCATAACCCATGAGGTATTATCAGAAGTAGTCGTATTAACTTCTATAACAAAAATACCTGTTGAAGAAGTCTCAAAAGTCTTCTTCTTCAATTCCTTTAGACCTTCCTGGAATTTCTTACATTCTCTCCTCCAATGCCCTGGTTCTTTACAGAACCTGCATATGTCAGTTGGCCCAGCCTTGGACTTGGGCTTGGGCTTTGGCGTGTCCTTGTCCGCGACTTAAACAGCCTTGGCCTTTCCCTTATCCTTAGCAGAGGATTTCTTAAACCCCTTGCCCTTATGTACCATAAGCACATTGGGGTCCTTGGCGGTTTTCCTCAAATTGGGCTCCGCAGTCTTGAGCATTCCGTGAAGCTCAGGCAATGTCTTACTCAAGCCATGCATGTTAAAGTTCAGAATGAACTGATCATAGCTTGCAGGTAAAGACTGCAGAATGATGTCGCAGGCAAGTTCCTGGCTGATTGGGCAGTCGAGTTTCTGAAGATGATCGAGATAACCCATCATCTTCAAGACATGAGGACTCACTGCCGCATTCGCAGCCAACTTGCAGTCCAAGAGGTTCTTAACTGTTTGAAACCTCTCAGTCCTAGCCTGCTCCTGAAAAAGCGATTTCAGGCTTGCCATTATCTCGATAGGTGACAATACACTCTCGAACTGTTTTTGCAGCTCCGGAGTCATTGTCACCAACATCAGGCAATAAGCATCATTTTTATCTGACGAATGCTTTTCCCAAGCATTATGCAGAGTCCTGGCGGCATTGGCAGGAGGCCTCTCGGGGAGAGGATCACGAAGGACATAATCCTTCTTCTCCTGCTTGAGGACTAGCCTCAAGTTCCTTGACCACGTCAGGAAGTTCGTTCCAGTCAGCTTCTCCTTTTCGAGAACAGACCGGATCGAGAATGAGTTTTGTGTGCTTGCAGTAGTCATAGCTGAAATATATAGATAAAAGGTCATTAGTTAAAATGTTCAATATGATCAATCTCGTATTAAATTTAATATGATTAATCACGCATTATATTCAATAACATAAGTTACCCTCAATAGAATATAATGATTCCAAGATCCACATATAACTAAGATTAAAGTGGGCCACTGGCCGTCACCAAACCTTAGCTTATATCGGTAAGCCCTTTATCGGCTAATTATATCCGCGATATAACTCTTGGTTGTGAATCTGGGCCCGAGGCCCAATCCACTCTGATGTCTCAAGGCCCGGGACTCCCGATGGCCCAGTCAAGAAAACCAGACTATACAGTCATGTAATCATTAATGTCTGGGACTCCCAATGACATTTATGAATCACAAACCGTCTTATCCACGCAAAAGCAGACACCCTCACACTGTAAGGCCGTGAATACAATTGAATGGGCTTCGACAGCTGACATAGAATGGACAAGACATCCAACGCTTGATATTATTTGAGGTTGTAGGTTTATTTAAAAAATCATTCCCAAAATAGAAGATTACTATTTCGGGAAACTTTCATTTTGGAAACCTACTATTTTTGGAAACTTTCTAAAATTGGAAACTTTCTAACTTTAGAAACTTCTTAAAATCCGAATCATGCAAATCTAGAAACTTCTAAATCAAGAAACTTTCTAATTTCAAAATTTCGGAAACTTTAATTTAAAATCGACTTTATAAATTTATAAAATAAATTTTAAATTGATCTGAAGAAAGACTCAAATAATTGGCCCAATTGTTTTAACTTCTTGGCCCGAGGCCCAAGAATTTGTCCATGTCCAAGACATGACCCAATTGTCCAATTATTTGACATAACCGGTCTGGTTCATTAAAACTGGTCTAACCAAGTTTTAATTACTACGATGACCACAATTGTCAACCGGTTATTTACTAAACCGGAATTTCTCAATTTATTTGGTCCAACCAAATCAAATTAGAAATTCCTGGTTTAGGCACTAAATCCAATAATTCTTTCGACATTGGATTTCTTATCCCGGTTTAACCAGACTTAATAAAATTATTAAATCTGTTTATTAAACCGAGACGTTTAATTTTAATTAAATTAAACCGAGCCGAAACCCTAACCGCATCGATCGATGCTCACAGCATCGATCCTGCAACGATCGTTCATCGATCCTGCATCGATCGATGCTCTCACGCGTGCACGAACGGTTATCAGGTTTGGCCGAGAGATTCTCGCGAGATCCATGCGATCGTTCGAACGATCCATGCGATCGCAGTCAATCTCTCGCGACTGCAACGATCGATCCTTGCATTGCATCGATCGATGCAATGCGATCTCAGTCGATGCAAAATCAGTTTAGATCACATACCAAATCAATATAGTTTGGTCATGCGATTTTTAAACAGTTTGTTTAGGATTCAATTCTTGTTTCTTAAGTGTTTTAATCTTATCAGTAGATTGATTCAAAAACACCTCTTTAAACAATCCTAAACATGAATCTAAACAAGAAAAACCAGAACCTAAAGCTCTGATACCACTGTTGGAACGTTTAGATGAATCCTGATTCAATTCCAGATTCAGATTGTCCTAAACATGCGATCTAGGTTCTTCTCAGAATAGAAACAAATGATGATCTCACCTTATACCTGTTTGTTGCAGCGGAAAGGGATGGTATGTCTGAGATCAGAGAAACACCGAGGGATGAATCCTCCAAAGGTTCACACACGCTTTCACAGGAAACAGCTGCTAGACCACAAGGGGAACTCGGCGCAGAGAGAGAGAGTTTACGGCTCCAGTGTTCGGGTTAATCAGTCTGAAACTCGAGTTTTATGACACAAAACTCGTCCTGTTCCATTTGGGCCATTTGGCCCGAATGCCAATTTAACTCGACGGCGTGCAGGCACTGCATCGATCGATGCACCTTGTGCATCGATCGATACACAGTACCTAAACCGTTTTATTCTCTCTAAGTACAGTAAATGCCTAGCACTTTTACCATACTTCTGCTAAACCGTTCCTACACGTTTTCCTGTTAGCTTAGGCGTGTGACCCATATGGGATCATATAATAAAAGCAATAAGTCCAAGACTTATAGATCATGAGCGGACTCTAGCAAGCCATCATGACCCCCAGTATTATATGACTTATGTCTGATCATTGACATACTCTTACTTTCTAGAGACAGTACTGAGATTACTGGACACAATTCCAACAGTATATCCAATATACATTCAAGAAGTTATTAATTTAATTAAAACATTCAGTTTTATTAAGTTTAGGTTCATCTAGAACTTTAGGATTAAATTTGGTCTGGTATATGCAAATTTATGGTCCAACCAGTAATTCTGCGAATGGTGTGTCGATCGACGCCTACCATTGGAATCAGTCGACACAACCCAATTTAAACCGGTCTTCGATAACCGGTCAAACCGGATCGAATTTCCTTAACCGATTCAATCTAATTGAACCGGTTTGGTTTAACAGTCCATGTCGATCGTCACACAACTCTGTGTCGATCGACATTACCAAACCAGAACCAAATTGTTAATTAAAATTAACCGAGCGAGATAACCGGTTCAATCCAATTGAACCGATCTATCTAATCGCTTTGCATGTGTCGACCGACACACCCAGTGTATCGATCGACACAGCAGGAATACGGGTACTCGATCTCAGATCGAAACCCTAAAATTATTTACGAGTTTTCGCTCTTTGTCGACCGACACACGCTTTGTGTCGATCGACACTCTGCGACAAACCCTAAAATTTTTATGCGTTTTCGCGGCATGTCGACCGACACAAGCTTAGTGTCGATCGACACAGTGCGATTTTAACAGTTCATCGTTTTTCAACAGGAACAAAATCCGAGATTAAAACCTTGAAAACACGATTAAGCAAGCATCAATCTAATCAATTACATCAGTATTCGATTTAAATGCTCCAGGTTCAATAGACTAAACCCTAAAATACTCTGATACCACTGTTGGATCCCTAGGATCTAGGGTTCGTTATATTGAAATTTACCAACCTCGTTCTTACCTTGAACTGGCAGCGGAATGAATTGGTGAACGAGATCAGTGAGCAACGCAGACGCCTTGCCTCTGCCAGATACACACGCACACAAGCTGGAAAACGGGATGCTAGTGCCGGATCTATTGGATCTGAGAGTTTCTGGTGTTTCTGCTTTTCTGTCAGAGAAAAACTCGACGGCCGGGGTTCCATGTCGAAACTATATCACTATATAATGACCTGGAATGACTTAAACCGAACCATGATTAATTAGATTTGTTTTAAGTCATAAAACGGAAACTCAGTTTCGGAATTGACCCTGTGTCGATCGACACACTATTCAAAACTCAATATTGATGTGTATCCAATACACATTAATACGATCATTACCATAATGATCATCCCCATATTTTTAGCTTCCAGTTTGCTTAGGTGTGTGACCCTATAGGATCATATAATACTGGCAGTAAGTCTACAACTTACAGATTGCAAGAGGCTTCTAGCAAAACATTGCAACCGCCCAGTATTATACGAATGTCTGATCTCGACACACAACTATCATCAGGAGTGAGTACAAGTGTGATCTCAGGACACTATCCCAACACTTGCCTTATGCCATATCGAGATATAGCGATAAAGGGATTAAGGAAATAGATGATTCCAGTACAAGTGGGAGATTGTTGGGATTATGTCCTGAAATCATATTGTACTTACTCTATATGATAGTTGTATTGTCGAGATCGGACAATTCATGTAATACTAGGTGGTCGTGATGCTTTGGCCGCTTATGACAAATGATTTGTAACTCATTGCTAGTATTATGTGAACCTACAGGGTCACACACCTAAGCAAGTTGGATACACTTTGTATGGGATTGATCATTGGCATATGGTCCAATCAAGGTGTATTGGATACACATTGATATCGAGTTTTAAGAGGTGTTTCGATCGACACCATTGAGTGTGTCGATCGACACAAGGCCGATACCGAAACTGATGTTTCGGTTTATGTCGAGGTCTATATATATAGGCTTATGTATACGACCTAATGACGAGCCGTCGCAAGGGGTTTTTCTTGACAGAAAAACGCAGCCACCTCGAAAACACACAGAGAATCCCAGGAGATCCGATTCCCGGCACTAGCATCCCGGCGGATTCCAGCTGGTGTGCGTGTGGACTGCAGTAGAGGCGCAGCATCTGAGGCGCTCTTTATCTCAATTACCTATTCATCATTCCGCTGCAAATCTCCAGGTAAACACGGGATCATCGGTAAGGATTCAATAAACAAAATCCTAGATCCTAGGCTTAGAACTTGCAGGATTCTGAAAGCTGTTAGAATTGATCAAGTTCCTTCACCTCTGCCATATACAACCATGGACCAATTCTCACGGTTGCTATCACAGCTGTTGGATTCCTCTCGTTTGTCATCGATGTTACCTGCATTCTCAGTGATATTTTCGCCTTCTACAAATTCCTTTGGCATTGCTTCCTCTTCGCGTTCCTGCTCCTCGTTGTTTCCCTCATCCACAACTACCTTTACAATTGTGTTATCGTGAACCGAGTTTTTTACAACATGTTTTGCTTTCTCCAGGTCTGCAACTAGTTTTTGAATAATATCCACAGTAGTTCCATTACACACCTCCTTCTCCTTTCTTGTATCATCTTGGGAACTTGTTGAAGGAAGAACATTTACATCGTGATCAGATATGTTCCTCTGCATAATTGTATCCTCTATCAATGGTGCTTCAATTGTTTTAACCATAACACAGGTCTTTGAGTTATGTCCCCATTTAAAGCAGTTGGTACACTGAGGAGGGAGCCACGGAAAGGAAACGCCTATCACGACCGGATGACCCTGGTAGTCGAATCTCAGAGTAGTAGGCAGAGGCTTACACAGATTGACCTCTATAAGCATACGAGTGACATCTAACCTGAGACATCTTTCTGTTCTGTGGTGGAGTTTAACAAATTTGCCGACATAACCTCCCAGTAACCGCAAGCCTTTGCTCGAGAACATGTTCTCCGGCAGACCTGAGAAATCGACCCACACCGGAATTGATGTAAAGTCTGGTTCCGTCGTATTAACTTCGGGTTTCCACTCATGCATCATGAGAGGAACGTCTCCGACATGCCAGAATTTGCGCTTGGGTACCCTTTCACGAGTTGTAGAGCTTTCTATACGAAACAGGGTCGCGTTCTTGTTGAGGAATTGCACATCAATCTTTGATCCTCTCCCCGGATTAGTCCATAATCGATTCACCGTAGCATGAACTGATCCGATATGAGGCGCATCACCTATGAAGTACCCGAGCAAATAAGGCTCCCACAGTGGTTTCTCATCAAACTCAAACCCCTCCGGCAGCATGATCTCTGCAACTCCATTCACCACCTCTGCGACCTCTACTGATCCATTACCTGCAGCCTTTCCTTCAGTAAACCATGCTTGCTTGGTTTTGGTTCGAGTATCTCCCCTTGCCGAAGAATCGTCGCTTCCCTTGTGGTGGTTTTCCGGATCTGACTCCTGACCGGCAGCGGCAGAAGCAGGGCCCTCCGCCGACAGGATATCGTTTTGATTCCATTTGTCTTTTGCTTTTTCAATCTCTTTCGGTGCAAAGGAGCTTTTTGGGTTCAGAGAATAAGTTTCTCTCTCTTTGTCTCTCTCTCTCATATTGAATTTTCCATTAGTTAGATTTTGAGTTAAAATTTAATAAATTTCTATTATTTGTTATTTTCTGGTTATTATATTTTTGACTTTTTTTTAATCATTTACTATTTGATAAATATGTTTTGTTCTGATTTCTACTATTAATTTGTTGATATAGATATATTTGTGGAGATTGGATGATGTAAAAGCAAATATTATTCTTTATTATTTTAAAGTATTTCAATGTATGAAAAAGGTGAATTTCAACAAAATTAATAAATTAGAAATGCAATACACTTTATATGTTATCCAAACTTTTTGTTTTTGAAATGTTGTTAGCCACTTATTTGTTTTCTGTTTGATCAAATATGGTCTTTAATAGTGTTTTTTTTTTAAAGTTTTTGATAACTATAGATTTGTGAAAATAGAACCTTGTTACAAATTATGTTAATCGTCTATAAATATATCTTGATTGATGGAGTTTACATTGTATTATGTTCACTATCCATGTTTATTAATTTTAATGGTTAAAGTAAAAAAAAATGTTATATGGATAGATTTTTGTTGCCTAATTTTCATGGTTATTAAATATTGGTTTGGCTGCTATGATACTTTATATCAGAATATTGTGGTTGTTAAGTGATAAACTCTGGCTAGAACCCATCTTGCACCGACAGAAATGGAGGAATCTTTTATAGGGATTTACTCAAATTAATTATGATATTAGCAATGATTGTTTTCTGTTACAAGGAGAAGGAGAGAGTTAAATAGAGAATACTAATGGCTAAAATTAGAGATATTAACAGCCCATTAAGATAATAACGACCCCCATTAATTTCTCATTTCTCTTAGTTATCAATACTCCCTTTTAGAAGATTCACCTTGTATTGTGACGGAAAAAAAACAAAAGAATAGAAAAGAAGATTCCTTGTCCTTAAGGTGCAATTCTCCATTGCTCCAATCCTTCTCAGCTTCCTCTGCTTTATTCTGCAGCACTTCATGCTTCTGGTCATGAACTTCAATCTTCTTATCTCCTTTGAAAGCAAACCAACCATGTAGTTCTTGTGATAACCGTGCTTGTCACAAAAGTTTAGGAGTGCGTCTTATTTGGGAGAGTTGACGTGCTCGGGTCTGAGGGTCAAAGTTTCTCTATAGAAAAACCGACTAGGTTCAAAGATGAATCAGGAAATCGAACGTATGTTCGGCGTTAAGTATGAAGAGAGAGAGAATTGCTCGGTAACGAGCGTGTTGTATTGAATAAGAGCCCGAGCTGTTCGGAAGACGAGCTCGGTTTTACAATTCGGGAGATATTCTCTAGAGAGAGAAAGTAGTAAGAAGTGCACAAATACCAAAAAGCTACATTAATGTACAGTGACGATTCCTATTTATAGTAAAATACGGTCGTACTTTATACAGGTCGTTGACCACTTGTCGAGCTCGTGCGGATGGGCAGTACTTGGTGACGAGATGGGCCGAGCCGTACATTCCTTTGGTTGTTAGTGGAGCCGAGCTGACTTACTGTCATGAGCAGAGCCGAGCTGAGACGATAGTAGTGGGACAGTTATCCCACAAGTCGGGTGCGAGTGAGTGCTCGGCTTATCCCTAAGGTCTGATCGGGACAGCTATGCGAAACTAGGTTCGGCTTATTTCCTGTCGATCAGGCTTGTGCGGGTACTGGGCCTGGCTTGCACGTTAGAAATGTGCTGTATCGAGCATTTGGCCAGAATGTCGATTTGTTCGGGTAATGGAAACAAGCATACTTAATAAAATTTTATTATTGATATAGCTGAGCCTCGTGAGAGGTTGCCTAAGTACCCCGAAAAGGGATCAAGCCGATTGTAGTTCGCTTTACATATTACTCGAACTCGTGTATAGCGAGCTCGGTTTCAAGCGAGATGCTTGTTTTTTTTTTGAGCGCGATGCTCGGCTTTTTTGGAACGAGATGCTGGTTTTTTTTTTTTTGCTCCGTCGCCTTTCCTTGCTGCTCGGTCCGTCTTAGTAGAAGTAGCGTTTGAGTTTGTTGGCGTTCCACGAGCGTGGGATGGCCTCCCCTTTCATCATGACGAGCTCGTAACCTTGGAGACGATGTAAGTGTTGGGATTATGTCCTGAAGTCATATTGTACTTACTCTAAAGATAGTTGTATTGTCGAGATCGGACAATTCATGTGATATTGGGTAGTCATAATGTTTTGCTAGAAACCGCTTATGACAAATGAGTTGTAACTCATTTCTAGTATCGTGTGAACCTACAGGGTCACACACCTAAGCAAGCTGGATACACTTAGTATGGGATTGATCATTGGCATATGATCCGATCAATGTGTATTGGATACACATTGAATTGAGTTTTGAAGAGGTGTGTCGATCGATGCAATGAGTGTGTCGATCGACGCAGGTTTTTGAATGGGTGTGTCGATCGATACAGTATGTGTATCGATCGATGCACATTGGGCTTCGAGACTGAAGTTTCGAGTTAATGACTTAAACGAGTCGGGTTTGATCCGTAGGTCGTTTTCGGTCATCCCAGGTCGATATATAATGTCTTATATGATCGACCTGAGCCCTAGCCGTGAGTGTCGCTTCTCAGAGAGAAAGCAGAGACACAGAAACTCATAAGATCCACAGGAGATCCGATTCCCGGCACTAGCATCCCGGCGGATTCCAGCTTGTGTGCGTGTGGACTACGATAGAGCCGCAACGATTGAGGCGCTATAGATCTCGATTACCTGCTCATCCTTCCGCTGCCAATCTCCAGGTAATCACGAGGTCAATTTTAGATTCAATCACCTAGACCCTGGATCCTAGGGAATCCAACAGTGGTATCAGAGCTGAAGGGTTTAATCCATTGAATCTGTAGCCTGGAATTCGATTAAAATGGTATTTGATTGAATTGATGCTAGCTAGGTTTCGTTTTGATAAATATAATCTCGGATTTAATTATATCGAAAATGAAGAACTGTGTTTTCGCACTGTGTCGATCGACACAAGTTTGTGTCGGTCGACACACCGCGAAAACGGCAAAACTGTTTTAGGGTTTTCGCACAGCATCGATCGATGCAGTGGGTGTGTCGGTCGATGCAGCGCGAAAATGCAAAATAATTTGTGTTTTCGCATAGCGTCAATCGACACAAGTTTGTGTCGGTCGATGCACCGCGAATTCGCCTATTAAAACATTGGGTTTCGATTTAGAAATCGCACTGTGTCGATCGACACATTGGGTGCATCGATCGACACAGGCTGTGCGAAAGGATAGATCGGTTCAATTGGATTGAACCGGTTATCTCACATGGTTATGACGGTTTAATTCGATTAAAAACTCCCTGATACCCTACTGTATCGATCGACATAGGTTTAGTGTCGGTCGACACAGGCTTTCGATTGGTTAATCGGTTCAATTGGATTGAACTGGTTATCATGCTTGGTTAAGGTAGATCAGATCGGTTTAAATCGAATGAATTGATTCAATTGGATTGAATTGGTTATCTCAATTGGTCTAAAACCAGTTCATTTGGTCATTTACCGGCTCAATTAGATTGACCGATTATGTGGTTGGTTAAACGTAATCGTTTGGTTTTGAACCAAATGATTAAGAAACCGAACCAAATGACCTAGCCCACTTTAATTAGAACAAGCAAAAACTTAATTGAAATTAGAAGTAAAACATGTTCTAAACCTATCTAATACACATTGGATGTGTATTAGATCAAAGTTTAGTTTTCAATATGGTCAACTGTCAAGACTCATTTCGTTGTTGTGATAGTCTTGCCAAGAGCTTGGTGTCCACAATTACATGAGTAAGGAAGGTAGTAGTGTTGATGGTCTTGCAGTGCTTGACATCAACAATTACATGACCTAAGAGATTGAATTACTAACTTTTGAGTTCCGTTTCCTCAACTAAATATCAAGTGATCTTGATGTCTTGCCCAATCTTGTCTACTGTCAAGACTCATTTCGTTGTTGGATCGTCTTGGAGTCCTTGGTATCCACAATTACATGAGTAAGGCAGGTGATCATTGATAGACTTGCAGTGCGACTGTCAATAATCACAAGACTGAAGAGATTGTTTTACTTGACTGGGCTATCAGAAGTTCTGGGCCCAGAGACATCAGAGTAGATAGGACATGGATTGTCTTATCTGCGACCAAGAGTTGTACTGGGTACAATTAGCAATGATTTGCTTACCTAGATGACTAAACTCTGGGTGATGACGAGTCGTCCACTCAGATTTTAGTGATGTATGGATCTTGGATTATTATATTCATAGAGGAAACATTGTTTGAATATAATGCGAGTTTTCTTATTAGATAAGATTTTTCATTTCCTGAACTTCATAACTAAAATTTTCTTTGCTTAGAATTTTCAGCCTATGTCTAAAACTCTTTTCTCGTTACGATCCGTCCTTGAGAAGGACAAGTTAAATGGATCAAATTTCCTGGATTGGTATCGCAATTTGAGATTAATCCTCAAGCAGGAGAGTAAGGACTATGTCCTTGAGAAAGCTCTTCCAGAAAGGCTTGGGACAAATCGCTCGAATGCAGTATATGATGCTTGGAATAAGCATTTTATTGATGTGGTAGATGTGCGTGGTCTGATGTTGGCTACCAAGGAATCGGACTTAAAGAGTCAATACGAGAACATGGAGTCGCCAATAGAGATGATCACCAGCCTGAAACTGAAGTTTCAGGATCTGGCACGAGTTGAGAGATTCCAAATGGTGAAGTCTCTCACTGGGTGCAAGCTACCAGAGGATGCTCCAGTGAGTCCTCATGTCATTAAAATGATGGGTTACATTGATAACCTGGGGAAACTGGAATGTCATGTTAGCTTAGAGTTGGCCACTGACATCATTCTGCAGTCATTGCCGTCTAGTTATGATAAGTTTATCAAAAGCTATATCAAGAATAACTTGACGAAGACGTTGACTGAGCTGCATGGTATGATCAAAACAGCAGAGCAAGACATCATAAAGGGTAAAAGATTTGAGAAATCTTGTGTTGACAAGGGTAGAGTCTGGGCCGTCCAGATATGGAATCAGGATAAGCCTGTGTCATCTTATAAGTCCAAGTCCGGCCCATCTAGTGTTAGAAAGTGCTTCTACTGTGATGAGTCAGGGCATTGGAAGAGAGATTGCATTAAATTCTTGGAAGATTCACAAGAGATGAAGGAGATGTATGGTACTTCTTCTTCAGGTATTGTGTTATTACTTCAAGTTCTACGTATGTATTGGATACTTGTTGTGGTATTGATATTTTGGAAATATGCAGGGCCTAAGCAACAGTAGAACGTTGAGGAAAGGACAAGTGGAACTGCGTGTCTGGTATGGAGCAATGGTTGCAACATAAGCCGTAGAGATTCTCCACTTGTAGGAGCCTTTCAAGCTTGATTTTGAATTAAGTAATTGCTACTATGTACATGCTTCGTGCAGAGATGTCTTTCATTTTCTTGTAAAGATTTTGGATGTTTTTCATTCTGATAAAAGACAAGTGTTGCTCTTTTGATCTTAATGAAATATTATATAGTAGCACCCCTTTTGATAAAATGGGTTTTATGTATTAAACCAATATACTCTTGAATATAACATAAATACCAAACGGTTTAAGTCTGATGACTTGAAATCTTCAGTACTTCATTACCTTATTGATGGCTTCAGTAAGTATGGATGTGTTCATTTGATGAGACACGAGTATGAATCCTTTGAGGAGTTCCAAAAATGAAGTATAGAACCGATTTGACAGAAGTATTGAGATCCTCGATTAGATCGCGGAGGAAAATACTTGAGTCAAGAATTGGGTGATCATCTAAGTGAGTGTGAAGTCATATCACAGCTCTTTTCTCCTGGAAAACCTAAATGGTGTTTCGGAGAGAACGAATCGGACCTTATTAGATATGCTCCGATTAATGATGAGTCACAGGAATCTTCCATTATCCTTTTAAAATACGCTCTAAAATGAATATGTTTACGCCAAATAGTTTTCTATCCTGAGTTCGTCGTCGTTATTTCGTTTCCATTGCTGATGTGCTGCCGCTCGGCGCTCATATTCCTTAATCGAGCGGACTGAGTCATTAACCATTGGCAGTCCTCCCATTATCATGTTTATGCATCTTCTCGGCGGAGGTGTTCCTTCTCTGTCCTATTCGTCACGAGCCCGTTTGTTGACGGCCGCTTTGTTTGCGTCTATTTGCTCGACTTCCTCGGCAAAGGCCACTTGCTTCTTTCTTTCTTGGCTGTGCTACTTGATTGACGTGCTTCGAGGGTGGTTGGTTGCGGTTTAGGACCAACTTCTTGCCGTCCTTTTGATAGTCATCGTAAAGGAGGGCTTGAAGGTTTCTGCAGTCCTCGGTGCTGTGGCCCGCTCGCTGATGATATTCGCAAAATAGCTTGCTTTTGTCACCTCGGACGAATTTGTTCCATAGCTTGCTTTGACTTTGACCTTGGTAGCCTTGAGGTGGTCGGTCTTGCTGATAATTCTAGGGTCGGTCGGTACGATCTTGTCGGTGACCTTGGTAGGGGCGTTGCTCGTCCTGTGACTGATCGCTGACATAATATGACGATTTTCCCTTCCTTGCGATTTCTTCCTCTTTGGTTTTCTTATAGTCCTGGTCGTAGTGTTGCCATGGTTCGTACTGATCGGCACTCTTCTCGGGTTTTTCTTTCGATGCAGAACTCTTCGGGCCGAACTTCTTTGCCAAGGTTTTTTTTTTCTTCGAGATCGATGAAGATTGATGCTCAGTGGAGGGCGTCCTCGAGCGAACTTGGCTTATTATTTTTTAACTCTTCTCGGAAATTTGATTCGTACCACATACTGTTACGGAGAGTGGGTAATCCCTCGCTATCAGTGATCGTGAGTTTGGTGAGTACGTTCTTAAAGCGGGTTATATACGATCAAAGACTCTCCTTCTGTCTCTGAGTAACGGCCCATAGGTCGGCGTTGGACACTTCTTCCTGTATGTACATTGAATAATGCTTTACAAAGGCATGCGTTAGGTCATCGTATCCGTCTATTGAGTTTGATTCCAGGCGAGAGAACCAATCCAGTGCCGATCCTGTCAGGTGCTCTACGAACAATTGGCAGTAACCTGCGTTTCGCTGCCCGAGGCTGAAGTGAGTTCGGCTCATTGCTATACGGAAGGCCGTTAGGAATTGCCTCGGGTCGGTCTTTCCGTCGTATGTCATCAGTTTGATCTTGACCCTAGAGGCTGGATGCTCGGCTTGAGTATTCATGAGTCGTTGAGTAAAAAGAGTGTTTTGAGTTTCTTCTATTACGCGATCGATCTCTGGTGCCGAGCTAATTGCTTGATGGACTTTTGACGTCATATTCTTCAGCATTATTTTAAGTTCCTCGATTTCATTATCTTTGAGGGCGTCCTGCGTTGAGTTGTTTAAGGCTCCATCGTTGTTGGGCTCTTCGACGTCCTCGGTTTGCTGTGTGACCGTCCGACTCCTAGGATTCAGAGGGGTTATGTTATCCAACAATGCTCGGTTGAGGCGAGTCCTGGGAGCAGATCCTGCTGGCGTTCCACCCGTAGATCGTTGATCTGTCCTTGGCATATTGCATGCGCTGTTGCGAGCTGGTCGAATCGGGCGTTACTTCCTTTAGACAGCTCGGAGATTTGCGTCATTAGGGACTTGAGCAAGACAGAGGTGTTCTGCTCGGTTTGTAGGTCATTTGTTTCTGGCCGAGGCTGCTCGGTGTTTGGAGATTGCTGTTCGGTGCCCGCTAGCTGGGTAATCGGGTCCGTGACTTGAGAGACGTGTTGAGGATGAGGTTGGCCCCTTGCATGAGAAGAGTTCGTTCCCGAGGCGGATTTTTCTGTCACAAGAACGAAGTCTCTGTTCGGCTGTTATCCTGTCATTGTTGATCCTGTCATTAGTGAAGAAAAAACTTAATTCCCCACAGACAGCGCCAATTGTGATAACCGAGCTTGTCACAAAGGTTTAGGAGTGCGTCTTGCTCAGGAGAGTTGACGTGCTCGGGTCCGAGGGTCAAAGTTTCTCTATAGAAGAACCGACTAGGTTCAAAGATGAATCAGGAAAGAGAATGTATGTTCGGCGTTAAGTATGAAGAGAGAGAGTTGCTCGGTAACGAGCGTGTTGTATTGAATAAGAGCCCGAGCTGGTCGGAAGATAAGCTCGGTTTTACAATTCGGGAGATATTCTCTAGAGAGAGAAAGTAGTAAGAAGTGCACAAATCCCAAAGAGTTACATTAATGTACAGTGACGACTCCTATTTATAGTAAAATACGGTCATACTTTATACATTCCGTTGACCACTTGTCGAGCTCGTGTGGATGGGCTGTACTTGGTGACGAGATGGGTCGAACCGTACATTCCTTTGGCTGTTAGTGGAGCCGAGCTGACTTACTGTCGTGGGCTGAGCCGAGCCGAGCCGATAGTAGTGGGCTCGGTTTGGGCATGTGTGTTCGGGTCTCTAGCTTGTTGGGCCGAGTTTGTTTTTGTTGGGCCGACCTTTGTACAGAGAATAGATATTGGGCCTTCTAAGTGGATGGGTGCTAAACCCATATATAACAGTTCTGCATAATTTCCTCAAGGTTAAGTCTCCATAATAACGGCAATTTTATACTCTTTAATATACCATAAATTCAACCAATGGGGCTTATAAGCTTTACCTCCTGCATTTGCTGATTTTGATTTCTTGTTCTCATGTTTGCTCTCCCTTCTGCTACTACTCACGTACAGTGGATGTTTGGAGAGAAAAAATAAAGAGGAAGAGTACCATTTACTGTTTGTGAGATCCGGGATTCACACTAAGAAATTGTATTCGTGGATTTGGACTTTAGGATATAGAAATGGTATAGTTTCCTATGAATCAAAGACTTTATTGAGATTGATCGTCGAGATAGAACAAACACAATCGAAAAGAGAGTACAAAGTATCATGATTGAGCTATCTAGTCGAAGTGTTATAGGTTAGGGTTAGAATGTCTTGAAAGAATCGCCACTTCTTCTTTAAATAGTCTCGACTTTGACCTTCTTGTTCCGATATTTTGGCCTTGCCTTCGTAACGATCTCCGAGATTTACGTGGATCAGTTGAACCGACGAAGACCGAGTTTCTCTTTCTCCACGTCGTCTGCTGCCGAGCTCGAGCTCGATCGCCTCTTACTTCGGCATCGCTTGGGCCTTGTCAAACTGTCATTCGTTTGGGCCCAACAAATGAATCGGCTCGTCTCTTTATCTTTGATTCTGGAACGGGCTCATAAATATGGGCCTTTTGTTTATTTGTTAATGGGCCGGATTTCCTAAAGGTAAATCCAGTACCAACAATAGCCCCCCAGCCCATTAATTTTGACAAGTCGAGGTTAATTGGCGGTGGACGTTCTTGGGAAGACGCGCGCGTGCCCTGGGCATTAGGAAAAAACCTAATGTTTGTTTTTGCCTCGTTCGAGGATCTTGTTTTAATCGGACGGCCAAGATTGGGCGCGTGTCTTAGATTAATCTGTTTGTGGCGCGTTCGTTGATGCGGCGGATGTGCCCTTAGATCTTATATCAACGGTCGAGATTGCAAGAAATCGAAGGATCCCAACTGTCTCAATCTTTTTCATAATCATTTACAAATTTTGAATTGAGCGGTTGGGATTGCGGGATACTAAAGATCCCATGGATCTCGAGCACGAGATAGTTTAAAATGGGAAGTTACCTAGCACGATTCCCATTACTGCTTGCACTACAAATCGACAAGGTAACTTCTTCTTCCTCATTCTATCTTTTTTTGCTGTTACTCTGAGACTTTTTCCTCTAGAGATTCGTCTTTCTTCTCTCTTAAAAGAAATTTCCGATACACCGAATCATCATGGTTCGAAAGGGTGCGGTCAGGGCGAGTGCAACTGTGGCGGCGGGACCGTTCGGTCCCCACCTACCGTCCAGTTTAACCGCGGACCATTTGCAGAAACTACGGGCGAATTGCCGGATCCCGCCGGAGGTGGAGATAATCATCCCGTCTCCGGCGATGTCGCCGGAGACTGTTGTTGAGGGCTACTGCTGTGCCTCTTATACCTACTTCGATAAATGCGGATTGTTTTTCCCGATCCCTCGCATTTTCTCATGGGTTTTGTCCAACACGCCATCGGGCTCGGGGTCAGGGCCGTCGAGGAGGGCATCGACTTTGGGATCGAGGAGTTGATGAGGGTTTGTTCGGTAAAACATAACACTCGTTTTCCCGGGACCTACTATCTCTCTCCTCGCCATGGGAAGATCCTTGACGAGATCCCGACGATTGATGTGTGGAAGAGTAAATACTTTTACTTCAATATCAACCATCACTCGGTCGAGGATTTCGACTATTCGGTTATCCCGACAAGATGTGCAGCAAGCGTTGGTTAGCTTTTAGGGTTTATTAGTTTCTCTAGTCGCTTCGATGTTCTTTGTTGACGCCGAGCTGTTTACTAATAACCCCCCCCCCCTATTTTTTTTTACAGAGGCTCCTGAGTCATTATCTCTGAACCCGATTACATCGAGCTTAATAGCTCGTCTTCGGAGAGGAGAAATCCGTTGGTCTAACTTTACAAAACAACGAATTCGAGCTGCCCTAGGTCCCGCGGCCCGACAACCTCCTTCATACCAACCTCGTCTTTCACGAGATGAATAGCGTCTCTCTCGTCGCCCGCTACGACCCAAATCGTTCATGCTCCGCTTCGGATTATCGAGCGGACTGGAGATAGTAAGTATTCTGGTTAGTCTGTACAAGGATTTTCGCGCTTTATGCCTTTTGTTTGTCGGGTTGACTCGAATCCGTTTTGTTTGCAGATCGACCTGTTCCCGACGACAGTTCTTCCGCAAGCACCCCTTCTCTCAAAAAGATGTCGCGAAGATCTAGCAGCCGTCGGAATGGGAAGGATCCCCTCGATCTGGCGAAGAAAATGAAGGCCGGTGACTTGGGCAATGCCCTTCTTTTTTCCATGGGCGAGGGGCCTCCCCCTCCTCCTTCGCTCCCTCCTCCTAACCCTGTTCAGGTCTCTCTTCCCGCGGTCACAGGATCCGGAGGGGCAGACATGGAGGTGGATAATTTACCTCCTCTTCCGGCCGAGCAGGAACTAGTCCAGGTCCCATCTGGAGAGCATGCTTTGCACAACTCCCGGTCGAATGGTTCAAGAGGATCAAACGGTCGGATTCGGGGCGGTCCTCCTCCTCCGGCGGCGAAGCGTCAAAGAACCGATGCGGAGGTGAGCTCGAGAAGATCGGGCCAAAATGTGGATGTGAGGCCTGCCTCTTCAGGGTCCTCCGGATCTTTCAACTAGCGCTTTAGGCACCAGAAGCAGTGTCCGATCGCGGATGACCCGACGGGTGTTGCCTATCTGCTGAGGCATTTTAAGCCCGCAGGCGTTCAACTCCCGGTTGTTGGGGATATGGCCCTCGGTGATCCTTACACCGAGATGATGGCCGCTGCTGGGAAGGTAACGACTTCCCTCCTTTGCTTTCTTGATTCGTTTCGTGCTTAATTTTTGTTTCTCTTATAGGCCTTGGAGGCTGCTAACAAGCTTGAGGCTAAGGCTGAGCGTAAGCTGCGGGAGATCCCGCAGGTGAGTGAACTCGAGACCGTCGAGAAAATAGTTAGTGACATGAAGGCGCAGTTGCAGGGGGCCTTGGCTCGGGAGGAGGAGCTTCGGAAGACGGTGAGCGACCTGGATGCGCGGTTGCAGGGTGCCTTGACTCGGGTTTCGGTTGCAGAGGAGGCTAGTCGAAACGCTGTTGAGACAGGCCGGGTTGCGGATATGCGGGCTGCGCAATGCCAAGGTGATTTGGACAAGGCTCTCGCTGACCAAGAGCTTGATATAAAGGTGGCGGCCCAGGAAGAGGCTAAATGGTGAATACCTCAAGATTTTCGAGGGAATTGCGGAGAAGGAAAGCCAGAGGAAGGTTGCCGTAAGCGCTGAGATAAGGCTCCAAGATGCCTTGGCTAATATCGCACTTATTGCCGAGTTTTCCTCCGGCGAATTGGACTTGACCAAGGAGGTGATGGACTTGGCTGAGAAGAAGCGATTAGCTACGGAGGAGATGAATGTTGCGGCAGTGTCGGACTTCAGCATCAACAAGCTTAATTTGCCGGTGATGTCGGACGATTCGGTAATCTTGGCGCGCCCTTTAAACCAGGCGGCTACTCGTCTTGATCAGTATGGGTCGAATCTCCCGACTGGAGCTAGCTCGCGGGCTAGCGATGAGGTTGAGGGTCGACTCGAGGAGGAAGGGGCGACCGGCGATCAGGTAGAGGATCAAGACGAGGCTTCCTCTCCTTCCAAACAGTTCTAATTTTCTTTTTATTCGTTGTTGCCCTAAGGGGATTTAATTCTTTTTTCAGACTTTCGTTGCCCAAGGGGGCCTTTATTTGAATTCGAGGACATTGCGTCCTCTTTTTTTTTATGAATTGCTTTTCGAATCTTTCATGCCTTAGCATAGATTTTACTGTTTTGATGCCTTAGCATAAAGTTTGGTCGTTACGGCAGCTCGAACCTCTTCAGAGAGGTCGAGTAAATAACTTGTCTCTGGTTGCCTTTGGGGGTTCTTTGCAAACCTTCAGGTCGATTGTATTCGAGCTCGAGCTCTTCGTTGAGAGTTGCCCGAGATTTAACTCTTTCGTAATGTAATATTCGAGCTTAACACTGAATTTCGAAAAAGAAATGTTACGTATATATAAACGAATCGAAGTAGACTTACAAATGTCTGATTTGGAGTGTGTGCAGGGGTCATTTGCTTGAATAACTGTTTCGACCTCGTTGCTTTTTGCTTGTAGGGGGGATAGCCTCCCAATTATTTTAATCCGTATAAGGTTTAGAAGAATTATAGGTTTTGGAAGGATCGCTCTGGATCTCTTTCTTTGGGACGATCATTTCAGGTCGTTCGGTTTGGAAGGACTCTTTTAGGTCGCTTATTTTGGGGACGATCATTTCAGGTCGTTCGGTTTGGAAGGACCGTTTTAGGTAGCTTATTTTGGAAGAGATAATTTCATATCACTTGATTTTAGGGGAGGGGCCATTTCAGGTCACTCGGAGAGGATAACTTAATATCGTTTGTTTCTGAAGAGATAATTTCGTATCGCTCTAGCTTTTGAGGAGATAATTTCATATCGCTTTAATTTTCGAAGAGATAATTTCGTATCGCTCTGTTCTTGAAGAGATAATTTCATATCACTTTAGCTTTTGAAGGAATAATTTCATATCGCCTTGTAACGGCGAAGTATTTCGCAATGACTCTGACTTTTAAGACAGAAAGAGACATTGATGGGGGGACTTAATTTCGCAAAGATAAGCTAGTAAGACTTCGTTTGAAGTTGTTGAGCTCGGTAAGAGCCTTGTGTTTGGGGGGTGGCAGCGCTCGAAATCGAGCTGCCTACGTACCCTTTTAAGGGGATCAAACCATTTCGTAGTTCGATTATGTTGTCGTACTCTTAGTGGAAGTAATTTTTGAGGTTGATGATGTTCCAAGGTCGTAGTTCAGGTTTCTGGGTTTCCACCGACTTGAGTTGGTAGACCCCGTCCTTCACAACGTCGGTGACCTGGTAAGGACCTTCCCACTTTGCTCCTAAGTTTCCAGCGTGTTCTTCCTTTTTATGGTCGAACACTTTCCGTAAGACGAGCTCGCCTACTTGAAACCTTCGAGTTTTGATCTTGGAATCGTAGTAGCGAGTCGCGGCTTGTTGGTAGTTCTGGATTCGAGCCAGTGCGAGGTTCCTCCTTTCGTCGACGAGATCGAGCTCGTCCGTTATCATATTGTTGTTAAGTTCCTCTTGTCGTGGGCATTCTTCTTTGCGGATGCTTGACACGAGAATTTCGGCTGGTACCACCGCCTCGATCCCGTAAGCCAGCGAGAAGGGAGTCTCGCCGGTGGATTTGCGGGGGGTAGTCCGGTAGGCCCAGAGTACGGCTGGGAGCTCGTCGCTCCAGCTTTTTTTGCACTCATTGAGTCTTTTCTTGAGGCTGTTCATGATTGCCTTGTTAGCCGCTTCCGCCAGCCCATTCCCTTGGGGATAGCGTGGCGTTGAGTAAGTCAGCTTTATGTTCCATGTTCTGCAGAACTCCTTGAAGGCGTTTGATATGAACTGGGAACCGTTATCGGTGACGATCTCGTGGGGTAGTCCATGTCGGCAAACGATGTTTCGCAAGACGAACTCCTTAACATGAACGTCTTTGACTTTTTGGTACGACTCTGCTTCAATCCATTTGGTGAAGTAGTCCGTCATTACCAGTAGGTGCGTGGCTTTCTTTTTGACGGACGCGACTAAGGGTCCCACAATGTCCATTCCCCATCGCATGAATGGGTATGGCGATGAGATAGAGGAGAGTTTCTCCGATGCCTGGTGGATAATCGGGGCATGCTTTTGGCATTTGTCGCATTTCTTGGAGAAGGACTCGCATTCGGTGGCCATTTTTGGCCAAAAGTAGCCTTGCCTTTTGATTCGCACGGCCAAGGCTCGTCCTCCGGAATGGCTTCCGCAGGATCCATCGTGGGCTTGTGTGATCACGGCTAGGGCTTGCTTTTTATTGGGGCATTTGAGGTAAGGTCCGGAGAGACTCCTTTTAAAGAGCTCTCCTTGTGTGACGCAGTACCTTGCACTTTGTGTCTTGAGTTTCCGTGCCTCCCATTTGTCGTCGGGAACTTCGCCATTTGTAATGTATCGAATGATGCGGCTTGGATTGGTTCGTCGGGGACGTTAGCGACGTACACGGCGTTTCTTGGATCGAGATCATCATCAATCTCGATGATATCTCGACGGATGTCCTTGGGATATTCCTTGTGTTCAACATCGTCCTTTATGGTAGGCTCGTCCTCTTTCAAGGATAGAGCTTTAAGGGCTATGTCGATGCTTGGTTTTTCGATCCCCTCGACTGGTATGATCCTTTTGAGGTTAGGATCTGAGGTCGATGCTAATGCGGCAAGGGCATCGGCTGCGGTGTTTTCCCCTCGCGTGATCCGCGTTAGATCAAAGAATTCGATCTGTTCGACGAGCGTGTGGACTACCCGTAGGTATGCTTCCATTCGTTCGTCTTTGGCCTCGTAGTCACAATGATATTGGCTCGTGACTAATTGGGAATCGCTGAAGGCGTCTACTTCCCGGGCTCCTATCGCTATTGCTAGTCTGAGCCCGGCTATTAACGCTTTGTATTCTGCTTCGTTATTTGATACGGCGAAGCCCAGTCTGAACGACTGTTCCAGTACTTCGCCCGTTGGGGAGACCAATTTCACCCCGACTCCGGATCCTTGCCTCGAGGAAGCTCCATCAACGTAGAGTTTCCATTTTTTGGCAGAGGTCGGGTCGAGTTTGATGGTTGGAGGGAGCTCGATTATGAAATCTGCCAGTACTTGCGCTTTTAGGCACGTCCGAGCTTTATATTCTATGTCGTACTCGCTAAGTTCGATAGCCCATTTGACTAGTCGACCTGACTGACTTGGACTGTGAAGGATGGTTCTCAGTGGCTGAGAGGTCATCACTATGATCGAGTGTGATTGAAAGTATGGTCGGAGTTTCCGAGCTGATGTCACTAGCGCTAAGGCGAGTTTTTCCTTGGCGGGGTATCTGGTTTCAGCGTCGATTGAGGTCTTACTGATGTAATACACCGGCGATTGTTCGTTCTGTTCTTCGCGAACCAGGACTCTACTTACTGCTGGCGTGGAAACAGCTAGGTAGAGGTAAAGGGATTCCCCTTCTACTGGTTTCGCCATTATAGGTGGTTCGCTTAGGTAAGCTTTACGCTGGGTGAACGCTTCTTCGCACTTTTCATCCCAGAGGAACTTCTTGTTTTCTTTGAGCAAGTGATAGAAGGGCAGACATTTATCAGTCGACCTCGAGATGAAACGGTTCAAAGCAGCTATTTTGCCAGTCAGGCGCTGGACTTCTCGCGTTGTTCTGGGAGATTTCATCTCTATGAACGTTGCGATGTGTTTGGGGTTCGCTTCGATCCCTCTTTCGGTCACTAGGTAACCTAGGAACTCTCCTGAGGGGACCCCGAAGGTACACTTTGCTGGGTTGAGTTTCATCCAGTATTTATTGAGAATGATAAAACATTCTTTTAGTTGTGGGATGTGATCCTCATACCTGGAAGATTTGACCAGCATATCATCGATGTAGACTTCCATAGTTTTGCCTAGGAGTCCTGAAAACATCTTGTTGACGAGGCGTTGGTAAGTTGCTCCTGCGTTTTTTAGTCCGAAGGGCATGACTTTGTAGCAGTACGTGCCTCGATCAGTTATGAACGAAGTCTTTTCTTGGTCCTCGGGGTTCATTAATATTTGATTGTACCCCGGGAAAGCGTCCATGAAGGACAATATCTGATGTCCGGCAGTGGCTTCGACCAGCTGGTCGATGTGTGGGAGTGGGAAGTTGTCCTTCAGACATGCTTTGTTGAGATCCGTGAAATCTACACAGACTCTCCACTTCCCGTTCTTTTTCTTAACCATTATGGGGTTCGCAAGCCAGTCGGGGTACTTGACCTCTCTGATCGATCCGATTTTTAATAATCGATCGAACTCGTCATTGACGGCTTGAGCTCGTTCTGGACCTAGTTTTCGACGTTTTTGTCTTACCGGTTTGTAGGTTGGGTCGACATTCAGCTCGTGGCTGGTGACGTCGATGTTGATCCCTTTCATGTCTGCTGAAGACCAGACAAAGGAGTCGACGTTCTGTTTAAGGAAAGACACCAGTTCGTTTTTGACTGGCTCTGATAGGTTGATTCCAATGCCAACGATTCTTTCGGGGTGAGCATCGTCTATGCAAACTTGGGTCGTGAGGTCCTTTGGAGGTCCTATTTGACTCGGGTCATTCGACCTTTTGGTCTGCATGGTGGCGAGCTCGTCCTCTTTCTGTAATTGCTACGCATGGGATTTCTCAGTCTGCTTGTATCCATTCATGTAGCAATGGCGGGAAATCTTTTGACTTCCGTACACGGTTTTTACTCCTTTAGGAGTTGGGAATTTTACGCATTGATGGTAGGTCGATGGTACCGCTTTCATGTCGTATATCCATGGTCGACCTAGAATAGCGTTATAGGGAGCTGGCCGATCCACTATGACGAACTCTGTCATTCTTCGGACTCCTCCAGCTATCACTAGGGCGAAGACAGAGCCCATCGAGTACGTTGTTTCGCCAGCGAACCCTACTAGCTGTGTCTTTTCTTCCACGATCTCGGAGTCGTTGAAGTTCATCTTTTTGAACGCGTCGTAAAAGAGGACATCCACCGAACTTCCTGTGTCGATCATTGAGAGTTCGACATCTCCCACTACTAGACAAACGAGGAGAGCGTCGTCGTGTGGTTTGTCGAGATTGCTTGTTTCCCTCTCGTGGAAAGTGATCTCGTGGTCTGGACCTATCATTGGGATTTTCCCCCCTTTGTCGGTCTCGACTCTTCTTTGAAGAGCTTTGATTGAATTGACCGAGTGTCGGCAAAGCTTGGAGCCACCGAAGATGAAGTCGATTCGTTTAGGGGGTAGAGCCCGTACACCCCCCCTGCAGAGACGAGGGAGATTGATTTGTGAGCGTAAACTCTTAACGGGAGCCAGAGGTGGAGATAACGCCGAACCTTCCGGGGTGCCGCTCAGGCTGAGCTCGCCGAGAATAAACTCAACTCGCTTCCGCGACCCCTGAGGGAGTGTTTCGGGAGATTCCAGCTCCTTTGTCCGTTCTCGTTTATTCTGAGAAGGCCTCTTGGTGTTCGACTCTTTGGTCTGTTTATTTTCCTTTTTGTCGGATGGAGTTTCCTCCTCGACTTCGGAGTCTTGTTTTCTTTTGGACTCTCTCTTTTGAGCCTCGGCTTTAGCTCGAGTATAGCAATCTTCAGTCGAGTGTCCTCTTTTGTTGTGAAATTCACAGAATTTTTCCTTGTCGAACTCGAATTTCTTCGAGCTCTTCGGGCTCTCAACCGCATTGACGTTTCCTGATTTACCGGAATCCTTTTTTGAGTTCGAGTTCTGCGAGCCCGGCGGGTTCTTTTCTTTTCGATGCTTTTCTCTGAGGGCCGTGGTTTCGTCCACGAGGCGAGCGAAGGCCGATGCGCGATGAAGGGCATCATCGAGTGTTTGAGGTTCGCGGACTGTTATTTCCTCGCGAAATCTGGTTGAATACCATAGTCCATGTCGCAGTGCTTCTATAGCTACTTCATCTCGTGGGTTTGCGATTTTGGATTTTATTTCCTTAAATCGGTCGATGTACGAGCGAAGCGATTCGTCGGGTTTTTGAGAGACGCCAAATAGAGCTGCCTCAGTAGTCTTTTCCTCGATAAAGACGGAGTATTGTTTGAGGAAAGCCGTCATGAACTGGGTGAAGTTGTCGATGGACCTTTCTTCCAGTCCGGCAAACCATTTTAGGGCGGAGCCCGATAGATTTTCCGGCTCTCTCTCCTCGTCGGTAAGGTAAACCCTTGCCATTGCTAGTCGGAATGCCCTGATATGGGCTTTCAGGTCCGACTTCCCAGAGAATTCCGGAAATTTAGTTTTCTTGATTTCTCGGATCCTTGCGAAGGCGATCTGGTCTGTGAACGGGATTTATCGCGTTTCTTCGATCACTCGATCGATGTCGGGCGCCGCGCTCGTTGCCATGTGAATTTTTGAGCTTAGACTGTTGAACTGGGCTCTAGCCTGTTCGATGTACTGTCTAAGCATATCGTGTTCATCGCCTACCGTAGGCGTGAACTGGGCTTGTGCCTGGTTTGACGCTTGTTCCGGGAAAACGGGGTCGGGGAGATCGATTGTTTGAATCGATCTCGTCTAGTTGATCTGCGGCGTTCCGTTAACGGGTCCCGAGCTCGAGGCGAAAGCAGAGCCTCCTAGTTGCCTCGGCCGGATGTTGGAGTTATTCGGGAAAATTGGTGGCCCGCGTAATGGTCGGTTCCCTGATCCGGTTGGATCTGTGACCATTGAACTCGAAGTGAATAGCGTCGGTATCGCGATAGGGGTCATTATAGGGCGGAGGCCGCTACTTGACGTATTAGCGAAACTTCCCGACGCTCCCGGGGGTGTTACTACCTAGGAGAAGTCCAAGCGTGTACACGGTGGAGGACTTATGGGGGTTTGTGGATCATGTGCTGACTTACCCCCCTGGTTTTGGCTGGCGAGCTCTTCGAGACGGGCGTTAATGCGCCTTTCCTGTTCTTCGAGCTGCGCGGCCAGAGAGCGGTTCGCGATCTGGTTATTCCAGATCCACCTCCAGGGGTGGGAATCGAATCGTTTCTCATCCACACCCAGTTTCTGCTCGGATCGTTAGTTCCTGACAAAACATTTGTCGGAGTCTGGCTCGTCGCGATCGTTTGGGCGACTGAGCCTGCTGGTGCCGAAGTCGTGGAGACTGAGGCAGAGCTCGTCAACACGCCGTCGGTCTGACCCATGATTCTTACCCCGGTGGTGTTCTGAGGAACGTTGTCAACCGTCTGAGGATGGTCGACTGGTGGTCTGGCGCTGGGAGAGCCAGATTGGTCGGGATTCATCTCGATCTATCGGATCTAGGATCTGATTCTTAAGACAGGAAAACTATAGATAGTTCCCCACAGTCGGCGCCAAATGTGAGATCCGGGATTCACACTAAGAATTTGTATTCGTGGATTTGGACGTTAGGATATAGAAATGGTATAGTTTCATATGAATCAAAGACTTTATTGAGATTGATCGTCGAGATAGAACAAACACAATCGAAAAGAGAGTACAAAGTATGATGATCGAGCTATCTAGTCGAAGTGTTCTAGGTTAGGGTTAGAATGTCTTGAAAGAATCGCCACTTCTTTTTTAAATAGTCTCGACTTTGACCTTCTTGTTCCGATATTTCGGCCTTGCCTTCGTAACAATCTCCGAGATTTACGTGGATCAGTTGAACCGACAAAGACCGAATTGCTCTATCTCCACGTCGTCTGCTGCCGATCTCGAGCTCGATCGCCTCTTACTTCGGCATCGCTTGGGCCTTGTCAAAGTGTCATTTGTTTGGGCCCAACAAATGAATCGGCTCGTCTCTTTATCTTTGATTCTGGAACGGGCTCATAAATATGGGCCTTTGTTTTATTTCTTAATGGGCCGGATTTCCTAAAGGGAAATCCAGTACCAACACTGTTGATTCCTTGACCAGTCCATGCTTTCCTACTATTTCCCTTTAACCTTCCATCTTTGAATAGAAGCTCTATGCGGGCATCTCTTTCAAGCAGAGTAAACGAACTCCGAATCACAGCATAGTAGGACAAGACATTATGTGGATGCTGATACATGTCAGAACCTAAACCATCCCCCAATGTTTTGAAATTGAGCTCGCTAGGTGCATCGTCGAAGACGTCTCTGAGAGCTGGTACGACGGGCGGGACGTCTACATCAGGGGAAAAGAACTTAAAAGCATAGTAATCTCGGTTGACCAATTGAACAGCATGCCTAAGATAGCAAATCTAGCTTCCTCAGATGTCTCACTCATCATGCCAGGGTCTGGAAAGGAAAGTTTACTGTTAGGTGGTTCCGAGAGTTGCCTTAGGCTATACTGGATTATTGTAATCATAAGATCCAGACCCTTCTAACCCTGACTCTTGATGGAAACTCGTTCAATCAGATTAGCTCCCTCATCTTTGTTGGTTATGATCTGATTCTTTCTCAGGGCCTATTCAGCAAGAAATTGAGCTCGACAATTTAAGGCATATGTGATGTAGCCCCAAGGCGGAAGCTTGAGCGATGGATTGACGGAGGACAAGCACTGGCTTATAGAGCTCTCTTACTTGACCGAGATGGATGGAATGGATGGACGAGATGAACAACTCACTTGTTCGATGGGCTGATTGACTCTCTCAATCTGTGGTTGAACAACTTATTTGAATCACACAAACAAGTTAATCCAAGGTTTTCTAGAGAATAGGTGAATCACACACTTATTCAAGAGAAGGGAAAAATCTTAACAAAGACACTCTTTGAAAGAAACTGAATAATACTTTGATTGATTGATTGAAAGGTGAATAATACAAATGGTCTAATGGAGCTTATATAATGCTCTTACAACGTTCATAAACTTCTAAATAAGAAAAGAAATCAACAACAAATAATAAACTAGCCGTTGGAGCCATTAAGGGAGAATTGGCCAAAATAGGAAGATATGATGTGATCCTTGAATCTGGACGGTTTGAGGGGATAAGTGAGCTTCTCTGGAACATCTTGTATGTAGTAAATGACGTCCAAGACACAACAGCTAAGGGAATAGAGCCGTTGGAAGCTTTTGGCAAGAAATGGGAAGTTTGCGCTTGTGTCCATATATGGAAGGTTGGTCCATAAGCTCATGTGATTGATCCTGTGCATTTTGGTGATGCTAAGGACGGCTTCTATTGCTTCTGGTTGATGGTTATTGCCTCCTGGTTTCCAAATCCTGGTTTGATAATGTGCAAACCAATTGGTCTTCCTAGTTTCCATAAATACCTCCGATTGAGTTGGTTTATGTTCCAATAGGATCCGCTTGTTCATGTGTGGGCTGGTGCTTCTGAGAGTGTTGTAGAGTGCTTCTAGAAGTATTAATAAGTCTCCTAGTCGCCAAGTTCGAGTTTGGCAATATGTAAACTCATGATCTTCCAAATAAGGCAAGTGTAGCATCTCCTGATTTGGAAGTTGAATATCTTTCAAAACATTACTCCTTTTGGTTCGAATCCAATTATCCTTGGTCCTCTTATGAGTTGGGAATCCAGAACAATTGGATTTGTTGATTGGTTCCTCCTGGATGGGTCGGAGTGCTTCATTTTCTGACAGTTGGTCTCCATCGGATCTGGTTGCGCTGACTGACATAGTGATTGAGTTACTCATCGTGCTGTCTGACGTAGTGGCTGACGTAGTGTTTCTGATGACCGCATCATACCCTCCCTCTTCAAGAAGTTTTGACCTCAAAACTTGATCACCTGCACATAGATAAGTCAAGTTAGTCCAGTGAAGTAAATGAGGGTTTAGAAGATTACCTTGGGAATCATTTTGATTCTGATGTAGTGGTTGAGGATCCGGTGGTTCTTCTTTGAGCAGATAGGATAGCGATACTCCTCTTCTTTGAGTTGGTGTGAAGCCTCCTTTTTCTTATCTTGCTTCTGCTCTCTTTAAGACCTGAAATATTCTCAACACTTTGGCAAAGAAACAAGTGCATTATGGCCTTCTTATCACATCAATAACGGTTTGAATCATTTTACTTAGAGTCATATTCATGTGCTACTGATATCTCATCCTCTTGTAAGCTTAACAAATCCTTTAACACAGCTGTTGAGTCATAGGAAATGAAGTGGATCAAAGAAAGACTTACCATGCTAATAGATGTAGTGTGCTTGCTTTGGTCTGGTGGATTTTCCTTGATCTCCCATTTGGCCTTATCTTTAGATATAATCCCTGTCTCAACTCTTGACTCAAGAAACAAGTGCATCATACCAGTGGATTGATAGTCAAGAATACTCATTCCAAGTTCAGAAATAACCTCATGTTTGGTTGAAGCATGATATACTTCAAGCCCTTGATTTTCTTGTGGCTTATGTGTGGAAAGATGGCTCGGTTTTGGCCTCTCTTTCAAGACTCCTTTTTCCTTTGGCTTCTTGATCTTTATCAGACCTGTACCTAAGTCAACTCTTAAGGGAAAGAGCAAGTGGATTATATCTTAGTTTGAGACTTTAAAAATAGGTTGCACAAGGTTCGAGCTTACCATTTTGGATGTGACAAGCTGGTTCAGAGTCGCATCTCTCCTGGTGCATGTACTACTAGAGATTTTATGCTCTAGTTCATCATTGGTTGAAACTCTCTGATCTTTATCATCTTGATTCCTTTGTGTTGATGGTTTCGCCCAAATCTTGACTTCAAGACCTATATCTTTCTCAAGTTCTTTTGGACAAGACAAATGCATTATCATATCCTTGGAATCATTATAAACAGTTTGAGTAAGATAATTACTCACCTTGCCTTGTTCATGTCTTGGTGCAATAGTCATGATGGTACCTTGAATGTACTCTTGTCCTTTACTTGCTTGTGGATCATGACATTGGTGTTGCTCCACTTCTTCTTTGGCACCTAAACTTTCATGAACCTTGTTTGCTTGCACCTCACGGTTGATGTCCTTTTGACTTGTGTGCGCTTCTTCTTGTCTTATTCCTGGATCAAAACTCTTTGGCAAAGACAAGTGCATGAGTCTTGAATTGGAAATTAAAATATCAGATTGCACAAAATTATCATTTGTGTCAGTTACTTCCAATTTCAACTCTGATGTTATATCTTTGAACAACTTCTTAGATGGACAATTTGCAGAAAAATGCCCTCTTCTATGGCACCTATAACATGTTGGCTCTTTGGAAATTACAAGGTTAGAACACTTACCTTGTGTTGGCATGTCTTGCGATTTAGACAATGAGTTGGTGCTCAACTCTTGCTTCTCCTTCAGGACTTCGTGAGTGTGTTCTAATGGTGCAAATCTGAAGGTGGGAAATTCATTAAATGGTTTAGAGGCTGCTGGTCGCTTTTCTCCTCCTTTGGTCTCTTGTGGTACTAGCTTTTCACCATTTGATGTTGTGGTCCTCTTTCTTGGACAGTCCTTAGCAACATAATCCCTGCTCTTACACTTACAACACATTAGTTCTAATGTATTCTTAGAGACAGAGAACTTACGTTGATACTTTGTTTGAGAGTTATTGGTATCTTGCACAAGTTTAGGAGTTGATGATCTCTTCGGTGGATAAGTAGTTTTGTTCTGTGCACAATACTTCTCCCACATGCTCAGCTTTAAGTCATCCCATGTTCTGATCTTTGGCTCCTTGTAGTACCATCTCTCATACTCTTCTTTGTTCCACCATTTTAGAGCCTCTTTGGTGAGTTGTCCAAGTGCTATGTGGAGTCGCTCTTCATCAGGAACACAATAGTAGCTAAAGTACTCTTCCATGTTGCTTTCCCAATCTATATAGCTTGCTTTACCTCCTGGATATACAAAGAATTCAGGTCCATAATAATAATATCCATCATCCCAAATTAACCTGACTTTTGACTTGTAGGTGGCTTCGAATATTGCACGGCTTGAGTCACTCCCTGATTTTCGTTGGGAAGTCCTTGGTGGATGTGACTTTGTCGTTCTTGTTCTCCAAGGTTGGTCTGGTGGTTTAGGCTCCACATAAGTAGCTCCTGGTGCATTCCCAAGTCCATTCTCTTCTTGTTGTTGGGTAGGATGGGACTTTTATAGCTGGTTCAGATGCTCACTCATGCCTCTCAAGACTTCAAGAAGCTGATTCATGGTGTTCTGATCAGTATCTGCTCCTTCTCCCATGTTTGAGTTAGTTCCTGAAACACTTCAAACTAGAAGAGTATCAATGGGTTCTCTAACCTTTCTTTAGTTAAAAGGAATCCACACGATTTAGTGCAAATATGGAAATAAAATTCTGTCACAAAATAAATGGAAACAAGATTTGTGACAAAAAAATTTAAAGTAAACTTTTTTTTAATTTCGAAATGACAAAAAAACTAATATAGAAATAACACTTTTTGGGGATTTTGGTTTAAAGGAATTCAAATCAAACAATGAAAACTTTTTTTTTAACTTTTTGGAAACAACTAAAAATACTATGAAAAACTTTGACACTTTTTCTTTTTGGTTTTGAAGTTTTTTAAAACAAATAATTGATGCAAGTAATAATCTGAAGCAAAAGAACACAAAACAAAGACTCTTTTTATGGGGTTCTTGATTTTAAAGATGCAAACAACAAAACTGAATTGAACTATGATTTAAAATGCAAGACAAACGATTTTTATGAGTTTTTGTTTAAGATGAAATGAAAAAGAAACTAGATGCAATAACCGAAAGGTGATAGAATACACCTGATGTAGGAACCTTTCGGCTCTGATACCAGATGATGTAGCACCAAGGCGGAAGCTTGAGCGATGGATTGACGGAGGACAAGCACTGGCTTAAGAGCTCTCTTACTTGACCGAGATGGATGGAATGGATGGACGAGATGAACAACTCACTTGTTCGATGGGCTGATTGACTCTCTCAATCTGTGGTTGAACAACTTATTTGAATCACACAAACAAGTTAATCCAAGGTTTTCTAGAGAATAGGTGAATCACACACTTATTCAAGTGAAGGAAAAAATCTTAACAAAGACACTCTTTGAAAGAAACTGAATAATACTTTGATTGATTGATTGAAAGGTAAATAATACAAATGGTCTAATGGAGCTTATATAATGATCTTACAACGTTCATAAACTTCTAAATAAGAAAAGAAATCAACAACAAATAATAAACTAGCCGTTGGAGCCATTAAGGGAGAATTGGCCAAAATAGGAAGATATGATCTGATCCTTGAATCTGGACGGTTTGAGGGGATACGTGAGCTTCTCTGGAACATCTTGTATGTAGTAAATGATGTCCAAGACACAGCAGCTAAGGGAATAGAGCCGTTGGAAGCTTTTGTTGTGTCCATATATGGAAGGTTGGTCCATAAGCTCATGTGATTGATCCTGTGCATTTTGGTGATGCTAAGGACGTCTTCTATTGCTTCTGGTTGATGGCTATTGCCTCCTGGTTTCCAAATCTTGGTTTGATAATGTGCAAACCAATTGGTCTTCCTAGTTTCCATAAATAGCTCCGATTGAGTTGGTTTATGTTCCAATAGGATCCGCCTGATCCTGTGTGGGCTGGTGCTTCTGAGAGTGTTGTAGAGTGCTTCTAGAAGTAGTAATAAGTCTCATGGTCGCCAAGTTCGAGTTTGGTAATATTTGAACTCATGATCTTCCAAATAAGGGAAGTGTAGCATCTCCTGATTTGGAAGTTGAATATCTTTCAAACCATTACTCCTTTTGGTTCGAATCCAATTCTCCTTGGTCCTCTTATGAGTTGGGAATCCAGAATAATTGGATTTGTTGATTGGTTCCTCCTGGATGGGTCGGAGTGCTTCATTTTCTGACAGTTGGTCTCCATCGGGTCTGGTTGCGCTGACTGGCGTAGTGGTTGAGTTACTCAGCGTGCTGTCTGACGTAGTGGCTGACGTAGTGGTTGAGTTAGCGAGCGCATGGTCTAGTCTGGTTCTGATGACCGCATCAATATGCAATAACAGCTTTGTCCTGACCATTTCGGTCATCTTTAACAGATTCAGCATTTCCTGCTCTTATCAAGTCCAAGTCCAAGTCACAATGTATGGTATTCCTCAAATCCTGATATGCAATGAATAATTCATCACATATGGTCAGCTCCTTCTCTGCAGGCAGATATTCTGATATTGGACCCTGTAGCTCCTTCTCAAGTTCTTGAGCTTTTAAAATGGAAACCCAAGATTTTGGGTTGGAAACTGAAACTCTGTAGCCCAGCCAATTAAGCTTGGTAAGAGATGCAGGTTGTTGAGATCTAGACTCTTCCATAGAAGCCTCTATCTTTACTTTGAAAATATCCAGTGTAGGGACTTCCATCTCACCCATCCCAAGTAGCTCAGATTTCTGCAATTTTGATTCGCCAATTTTGTGTAGGAAGTATCGAATACTCAAGCTCCTCATAAACAGTAATGCATTTTCGAAACATGCCAATGCCGTTTCCTTATTCTGATCTTGCTCAACAAACAAGATGAATTTCATGTAGGAATCCCATGCCTCCACTTCTAGAGATGTCCTGGAATCAGTATCGACAGAGAGAAAAGTGAAACCCATTGAACTACCTCTGAAATGTCTTTGTTTCCTGCCATACCTCTCAGCTCTTGTCTCTGCGTTTGATGTTTCCGACCAGAATCAAATATTTGCTGTCCATCAAGTCCCAACTTACGTGAATCACTCTCATCTATCACCAACTTCTGACCATTCTCGCTACCATAGTTTTTCTGCTCATAGGACTGCCATCCAATCCCACTTCTTACATCCCACATTTTGGACACTCTTCTAAACAGTTTCCATAAACCTGTTCAGCCATTTCTTTTCCAGATTTCAAGGTTTGGTTAACAAGATAAAGATCAGAGATCCAATTCGAGTCAAGAGTACTCTATGAGTCACCGAAGAACCTGAGATTTGATAAGTAGGTTTCAGCTGCCCGTAGAATCCATGCTTAAGAGAGGAATCTCCTGGTTCCCATGCTCGTTCAGGCCTGGTCCAGCTTCTAGTATCTCTTTCTTTACCCCAAGTCTTCTTTTCCATTACTATAGAAACATCACCATGACGGCCCATTTCTAGGTATACCCCTCCACCATGCTCACCTACTATGACATCATGACTCAAGTCTCTAGCTACAAAGTAACTACAACGTCTACAACGATCTTCATGATACAACTCATCATTTCCAGAAGTTCTAATAGACTTAGTGAATTTGTTCACACCCTTTGAGTCTCCATGAGCTTCCACCATTATCCCACAATCTTGAGTACCGAGAACTAACAGATCCTGTAATCACATTCCACAACCAAATTTCCCCTTATCCTTGACTGATAAAATTTTCCGTTCCCAATCCTTTGCAGTTTTTGTCTCGTTCATATAATCCAGTGATGGTTTCTATATAATATGCACTCTCTTTCTCATTCGAAACCACTTGTACTCTTTGCGATTACTAAAATCAGGAGAAATGAAGATCATACCATAGCTCTTAAAACCTCGCGCAATCTCTTGTAGGGTTTCCTTCCCTTGATCAAACCGTTTCTTCATCGGGATCGTTCTCAAACTCAAAATTCCTTCCCAGAAATCTTTCAGAAACCTTTAAACTTTGGATCTACTGAAGGCTCAGTATCCTTTTTCCTAGTCTTACGATAATATTTCACAACCCACTTCATATTGTACTATTAACATGTATATAGTCAGTTCATATAGTCAGTTCATATAGTCAGTCTATATAGTTAAGGACTCTGGAATGTCCTGTTATGAACTAACTATATAGACTGACTATATGAACTGACTATATACATGTTAATATGTACCTCGATTGTATTGAGTACAGTATTCTCGAACCCACTGGTTGAAAAGATAACCAGATCAGCTCAAACCCCCCCCCCGTTTTTGGAGTTACAGTCCTCGAGCTAAATCATTTGATTTCAAACACACCAACTGCTCCATAGATTTTTCCAGATATTAGAATTCTGTTGAATCTGTTTTTCTCATTAATGAAATTGGTTGTTGTTGTTTACTATTTATACATATCATAAACTTAAGTGAGAGTTGAGAGTGAGCTATACAAAGATTATGTACACACTAATAGTCCCCCTCAAGATGGAGTGAAGATCGAAGAGACACCCATCTTACTTACTAAAAGTTGAAATTTGCCCGGATATAACGGTTTTGTAAGCACATCAACAAGCTGAAGATCAGTCCGAACATGAAGCAAATTCAAAACACCTTCTTCTACCTTTTCTCTGACTATGTGGCAGTCATTCTCAACATGTTTTATGCGCTCGTGATAGACTGGATTCTTGGCAATATGCATAGCCACCATGTTATCACAATAGAGAATTGGTGGTGTTGATATAGTGATATGAAAGTCTTTGAGAAGCTTTTGCAACCATTGTTGTTGCTTGTAACAACTATGTCATCGTTATTGCTTGTAACAACTATGTCATCAACGTAAACAAGCACTCCCACAAAGATAGTACCAGTGACTTTAGTGAATAATGTATAATCAGAGATTGAATTGATGAATCCAAAACTCACTTAAGTATCAAAGAATTTCTTCTACCATTGGCGAGAGGCTTGCTTTAAGCCATAGAGGGATTTTTCCAGCTTACATACTGCATCTGTTGGTAAAGAATCCCCATGTTTGGATATGTATCGTGGAGGAAGCTTCATGTATATTTCTTCATTTAAATCACCATTAAAGAATGCATTTGAAATATCCAGTTGAGAAAGAGACCAACCCAATTTCGCAGCAAGACATAGGAGCATTTTCACAGAAGACAACTTAGCAACATGAGAATATGTGTCTATGTCAATGCCTTCTTTTTGAGTGTATCCCTTTGCTACTAATCTGGCTTTATGACATCATAAGCTCCCATCTGCATGATACTTCAGCTTATAGACCCATTTGCATCCGATTGCATGCTTATTTGAAGGTAAAGAAGTGATGATCCAAGTATTTGAATCCTCAAGAGCATTCACTTCTATACTCATTGCAGCATTCCAGTTTTTGTGTTTCTTAGCTTCTGTATAGGTCTTGGGTTCAACTTCTTTGTTTAGAGCAGCCAAGAAACATTGATAAGATGTAGATATCTTGTCATAAGAGATGTAGTTAGTAATGGGGTAGATGATTCCAGAACTAACCGCATTGCAGTAGTTGTCTTTGAGATATGCAGTAGTCTTAAACTGTCTAGATATGGTTGAAGTATCAGCATTATTGGCGAGTTGAACCTGATAAGTGTCTTCAATCTCAAGACAATCATATTCATCGTCTGAACCAATGATAAACTGATGTCTATTGTCTTTAGAAGGATCTTCAACTGTGATGACTTCCTTCTGTTTAGAATGAGGAACACAATCATACTAGCTGGAATGAATTCTGAGATGAAGGGGGAAAGTTTTTCATGGAAGATTACATGTCTTGATATTGATATTCTTTGGGACTCAATATCTAATATCTTGAAAACCTTTATAACCAGTAGGATACCCTAAACATACTCCATCTTTAGCTTGAGGAGCAAACTTGTGTCTCTGTTTTGGACTTTTCGAGGCATATGCTAGACATCCAAAGGATTTAAGATGACTTTAGTCCGGAGCTTTGTTCATCATAAGTTCATAAGGTGATTTGTTCCCTAGATAATCAGTAGGAAGACGGTTGATAAGGAACACATCAGTCATGATGCATTCATTCCAATATTCAAGAGTAATATGAGATTGGAAAATGAGAGATCTTGCAACATTAAGAAGATGTTGATGCTTCTTTCCACAACAGAGTTTTGTTGAGGAGTCTCTGGACATAAATGGTAAGATATAATACCTTTGTCCTGGAAAAACTTGGTGAAATTGAATTTTGGAGCATTATCTGATCTTACTCCTTTCAATTTAACATCAAACTGTTTTTCCACCATTGCAACAAATGTGGGAAAAACTTATATCGCTTCTGACTTGTTTCTAAGCATGTAGATCCCAAGTAGCTCTGGAGTGGTCATCTACAATTATCAAGAAGTATATGTATCCATCATGAGAAGGTATTGAGAAAGGTCCCCATGTGTCAATGGAACCAAATCAAAAGCTTTATTAGACTTGTTTTGTCGTGAAACAAATGGCAGATGTATTTTTTTGCCAAATGACAGACTTTACAATGCTTTTAAGCTTGATCCTTAGCCTTTGGAAAAGAAATTGACAACATATCAGAAAGAGACTCTAATTTTTGCTGAGATGGATGACCCAATCGGTTGTGCCATATCTCTGTATTATTCTTCATACTACTGCAGATGACCGGAGCATGTGTTGGTGATGTCAGAGATCCAATGTCCAAGAAGTAGAGGCTTGATATCAGTCTACCCTTCCCAATCGTCCACACCCGTGAAAGATCCTGAATTTCACAGCCAGTAGCGTCAAGCCAAACACACAGGAGATTTGGTTAAAGCACTTGATAGGGTCTAAGTTTTAATCCTATTCTACTGCAAGTGCACAGTTAAGTGATTATAGTATATATGGTATCGAATCCACATAGACTCTGGTCTCGATAGAATAAGAACCGTAGAGATTAATACTAAGAAGAAAGCAGATGTGAAGTGAATTAGAAACAAGGCAAGAAAATAAATCAGTAGCAAGATTGTTGTGAAAGCAGTTAACTAAAAGCGCTAAGTCTAGGGAATTCTCAGGAAATCAGACAAGCAGACAAGTTAATCAGTCAGGATCTAATTAAACACAGTTCTAGAACTCAAATCACGGAATTAGAATTAACCAAATCTCTTTGCGAAAATCCTCTAAGTTTAAGTGCAGTAATCCAAATCTCTTTGCAATTACTAAAAGATTAAACCAGCATTAATTTCAAGTTCGATATGTTCACAATTAAACTAAACCAAATCTCTTTGCGAATAATTTAATTGCTCAACCTAAATAGTTCAGATTCTAAACCACACTCTCGTGTCGTATTTAGCAACCTAAGATCTAGATTCTAATTGATCAGGTTAGAACTAGCATTAAGCACAATTTAAATCGAAGAACATTCTAATCATGTGAATCCTTAACTGAATTAAACAAGTCTAGCAAGTCATCAAATCCTTAATGAGAAACCCTAAACCTAACTATGAATCTACTCAGACATGATTAATGAAACATAAATCATAGAATTAATAGATTGCATATAAGAAATTAAATAGATAAAGGGGTTCGAAATCTTCTCCAAAATAGATGAAGTACAGGAAATATATCAGCCCCAAAAGCTCTAAAAATCTCTTAGCTCTAAGTATGAAAGCGTATCTAAAAAAAACACCAAAATCCTAATTATATAGGCATAATCTCGGCTGGGGCTTCTGTGTAATATCTTGAACTTTTCTGGGCTCTTCAGCAGTATTTGATAACTTCATAAACCGCCGAGATTCTGGCCCATTCGCTAGTGTGTCGACCGTTGCAGGTGTGCAACGATCGACGCATGATCCCAAAACTGGACAGTGAGTTCATTCTCTCGGACCAAATCTCCAAATCACTCCAATAAGCTCCATAATCACCACATTAGCTCCAAATGTGCATGTACCTAATAAAACCTGCAAAAGACTCTAAAGAAACACAAATAGACTCTAAAACAGACTTATATCATGGCATAAAACCGGTAAAAACCATGATATATCAACTCCCCCACACCTAGCCTTTGCTTGCCCTCAAGCAAAACAGAGAACTAAAATGTAGTGAAGATGTTTGAAAACTCTTCAGAAACTCTTTTCATCCTAGAAGCAGCAACACTCAGATTCCCCTTAGTAAACCACATAAAAGAATCAACCTGCAGACATCAAGACCAACATATACTTCCCCCACACTTAGCAACTGTCCTAAGTAAACTCCACAATCACATTCAAGCATTCAAATTCACCCTACTGACTTCTGCAAGTATGTAAGTGTGGTCTCACCTAAGGAGTATCGATCAAAGGCACATGGACTCTTACCTTATCAGCTCTAGACCACCATACTATCTTTCTCTAGTCCCTTTCTTCTCTTTTCCCTTCCTTAGCATTCTGATTTTTCCCCTTTGGGTATCATTTTTTTTTATCAGTGCTCTTCCCGTTAAGGGGTGTACTTTGGACACATTCCATGGATGCACAGGATATGAGAGTTTTAGCTACCATTCCCATGACCACTTCGGAGTTACTAACTCATCCTCAGTTTATTATCTTTTTTTTTATGGAAGGGGAGAAGGGAACTAAATAGGACAGGTTTACAGGCTGTGTCAGAACTAACAAGGGAATCCGACACAAAGTATACCAAGCCCTTAGGTGAGAAATCTAAGTCAGTATTAATGGTGAAGTCAGTAAAGAATCCTCTGATACCTGAAGTGATGTGGGTGTCCTTAGTAGGTTGTTCCATGTCTGGGTTTTCTAATAGTCAGAGATAATCTGCAGCTTCATCCCAATGGTTACTTAAGTTCCTGCAAGTGCTGCTAATCTTCTCAAAAAATCATTGTTTCTTACTTAAACAATTTTGACTCAATAAAACAAATTTTGAAAAATTAACTGACTCTAAGAAAACAAAAGAAAGAAGTTAGTAGAACCTCCCCCACACTTAAAACACACTGTCCCCAGTAGTGTCAAACAAAGGATTGGCAAAAAGAAAAGAAAAATTTGTTTAAGGAATGGTTAAGTTCTGTCGGGTTTTACCTCTGTCGCTCAGGCATCGATCGTTGCACTAGGTGCATCGACCGCTGCTAGGCGATTTTTCGTGTATGATCGATCGTTGCTCAGGACCGCAATGATCGCTGCAGTGCGATTTCGATCGTGTTGTGACGATCGACACAATAGTGTGTCGATCGACGCACTGCGATTCGTCCGAGACCTGCAAACAAAAACTCACCAAAACCAGAAACAAAACGTAAAATCCTACAAAAACACTAAAATTAAAATGCAAAAACGAAAACAGGGGGTTGCCTCCCACTCAGCGCTTGTTTAAGGTCATTAGCTTGACGCTTCAACTGATTTAGGTAGAGGGTGCATCATCCAGAGGCAGAATCTGACCGTCTGGAATCTCGGCCTTAGCCCAATAATGTTTCACCCTCTGTCCATTCACAGTGAATTCAATACCGTCCTTGCTAGTTAGAAAGACAGCTCCATACGGACGCACCTCTTTGATTGTGAAAGGACCAGACCACCTTAATTTCAGCTTTCCTGGAAACAAATGCAAACGAGAGTTATACAAAAGTACCTGATCATTAGGCTCAAACTGTCTGTAGACAATCTTCTTGTCATGATATGCCTTAGTCCTCTCCTTGTACAGCTTTGAGTTCTCATAAGCAAAATGTCTAATCTCATCCAACTCATTAAGCTGCACTAATCTCCTCTCTGCAGCAGACTTAAGATCAAAGTTTATATGTTTTACAGCCCATGCCGCTTTGTGCTCAAGCTCTACTGGCAGATGACATGCTTTTCCATATAGCAGATGGAATGGAGTGGTCCCAAGTGGTGTCTTGAATGCTGTCCTGTAAGCCCATAATGCATCATCCAACTTTGTTGCCCAATCTTTCCTTGTCTTTCCAACTGTCTTCTAAAGGATTTCCTTAATCTGCCTGGTAGAAACCTCGACTTGTCCACTAGTCTGAGGGTGATAAGGAGTAGCGACTCGGTGATGAACTCCATGCTTCTTCAGCAGCTTCTCGAAGACCTTATTGATAAAATGAGATCCGCCATCACTAATCACTATACGAGGCACTCAAAATCTGGGGAATATGATGGTCTTAAACAGCTTAATGACCACCGAAGAATCATTGGTTGGACTAGCTACTGCTTCAACCCACTTAGACACATAGTCCACAGCAACCAAGATGAACTTATTCCCATAAGATGAGGGAAAAGGACCCATGAAATCTATGGCCCAGCAATCGAAAACCTCAACTTCCAGAATGAAGTTCTGAGGCATCTCATGCTTCTTACTGATTTTCCCTCTCCTCTGACAGGCATCACATTGAGAGATGAAAGAATGAGTGTCTCTAAACATTGTAGGCCACCAGAAACCTGCTTGCAGAACCTTAGACACAGTCTTGAATGTAGGAAAATGTCCAGCATAATCTGATCCATGACAGTGGAAGAGGATGTCTGGAACTTCTGATTCAGCAACACATCTCCTGTAAAGACCATCTGAACAGTTCTTATAGAGATAAGGCTCATCCCAGTAGTATCTTCTAAGCTCCCTAAAGAACTTTTTTCTTTGCATAACCCTTTAAATCATCTGGTTCAGTCTCAGCAGCGAGGTAATTAGCTATATCTGCATACCAGGGTCGATCAGTGGTTGCTACAGCAGCAATCTCGAAGTCATAGTTCCCAATCCTGATCCTTAAAGTCTCTCGGTTCGTATCAGGTATGCATCGACCGTTGCTTGTGTATGCGTCGACCGATGCTTCCCCGATACTTGCATCGACCGTTGCCAATGTGGCATCGATCGATGCTATGCGATTGTCCCGACAGTTCTGTAACTCTCTGCCCAAATCCGTCCGAAACACTGTACTGACCATATTGACGTTTTCCTCAGGCAAATAATCATTGATTGGCACATCTTCCTCAACCAGCATCCTTGAAAGGTTGATCAGCAACTCCATTCTCAACCCCCTTCTTGTCCCTCACTTCAATATCAAACTCCTGAAGCAACAGAATCCATCTCAACAATCTTTGCTTAGCATCCTTCTTCTGCATCAGATACTTCAGGGCTGAATGATCAGTGTGTACAATCACCTTGGAGCCAACAAGATAGGGGCGGAATTTCTCAAATGCAAAGACAACAGCCAACAGCTCCTTCTCCGTTGTTGCATAGTTTCTCTGCGCATCATCTAGTGTCCTACTAGCATAATAGATAGCATGAAGCTTTCTGTCTTTCTTCTGTCCCAGAACAGCTCCTACAGAAAAGTCACTTGCATCACACATAACCTCAAAAGGTAGATCCCAATCTGGTGGCTGAACAATTGGAGCACTCACTAATGCTTGCTTGATCTGTTCAAATGCAGTTTGACAGTCTGCATTGAACTCAAATTTGGTATCCTTACACAGCAAAGCAGTTAGTGGCCTAGCAATCTTACTGAAGTCTTTGATGAAACGTCTATAGAAGCCAGCATGTCCAAGAAAGCTTCTTATAGACTTAACAGAATCAGGCGCCTGAAGGTTGGTCATTACCTCAATCTTAGCGCGGTCCACTTCGATCCCTGCTTCAGATACTTTATGTCCAAGAACAATACCATCTCTGACCATGAAGTGGCATTTTTCCCAGTTAAGGACCAAGTGCTTCTCTTCGCATCTAGTCAGCACCTTGCACATATTATCTAAGCAATCATTATAAGATGATCCATAGACCGAGAAGTCATCCATGAATACCTCCATAAAGTCCTCAATCATATCAGTGAATATGGACATCATGCATCTCTGGAAGGTTGCAGGAGCATTACAGAGTCCAAAAGGCATCCTACGGTAAGCAAATGTGCCATATGGACAAGTGAAAGTGGTCTTTCCCTGATCTTCTGGGTGGATAGGAATCTGAAAGAAACCTGAGTATCCATCGAGGAAGCAGTAATAAGGATGATTAGCTAACCTCTCCAGCATCTGATCTATAAAGAGCAAGGGAAAGTGATCCTTTCTGGTTGCAGCATTCAGCTTCCTGTAGTCTATGCACATCCTGTGACCCGTCACAGTCCTAGTAGGGATCAGCTCATTCTTTTCATTTTTCACAACTGTAACTCAGCCCTTCTTAGGTACTACATGGACTGGACTTACCCAATCACTGTCTGAAATAGGGTAGATGATCCCAGCATCCAGGAGTTTCATAATCTCCTTCTTAACCACTTCTTGCAGATTAGGATTAAGCCTTCTCTGATGCTCAACAGATGTCTTAGACTCATCCTCGAGATGTATACGATGCATGCACAACTTTGGCGAGATACCTGAAATGTCATCAAGAGAATAGCCAAGAGCTTTGCGATGCTTGCGCAGCTTGCTTAGCAGTAAAGTGAGCTCTGCGTTGTTTAAACTAGCATTAACAATCACTGGATAAGTTGAATTTGGTCCAAGAAATGCGTACCTTAGCCCGGATGGAAGTTGTTTCAGCTCTATTTTCGGAGCTTTTTCCTCGGCCCAATCCCTGTCGACTTGCAACGATCGATGCGCAAGTTGTGTCGATCGTTGCATCGTCGCGTTAGACCCTTCTACCTGCATTGCTACTTCAACATAATCCATCAGTCTTGAAAAGCACATTGCTGGCTCGTCCTGCAGGTACTCCAGCTCCAATATAGAGCTCAGTAAAGCTCTTTCTAGTGGATCTTCAGCATGGGACTGGTGAAAGTACTCTGCAGCCAAATCACCTAGTGTGTCAACATAGAAGGTTTGTCCGTCGATGGTTGATCTCTTTGCCAGCTTGTCCATATCAAAACTCATCTTCAGATTACCCACATTTAGAACTATTCTACCTCCTTGACAGTCAATCTTCGCACCAGCTGTAGCTAAGAAAGGCCTGCCTAAAATTAGTGGATCCTTTGGTTCCTCTCCATACTGCAGAACCACAAAGTCAGTAGGAATCACACATTGGCCAATCATTATGGGCACATCCTCCAATAATCCTTCGGGAATCCAGATTGTTCTATCTGCCAAAACCAGTGATATCCTAGTGGGTATAAAGTCAGTCATCCCGAGTCTCTTAGCAACTGAGAAAGGCATAAGATTCACACTGGAACCAAGATCACATAGAGACCTTTTGAATCTCTCCCTGTAGATAGCACAATCTAGTACAAAGCTTCCTGGATCTTTTAACTTCTCAGGAATTCTGCCCTGAATCACTGCACTACACACCTCATTGATCATCATTACACTCTCCTTGTCAGACCACTTCCCAGCAATCATGTCCTTAAGATAGCTTCTCATCACAGGAGAGGTTTCCATGGAATCAATCAAAGGCACTTCAACTTTCACCTTTTTGATGAACTCTTTACATTTGGCATACTGCCTATCGTTTTTAGCCTTTTTGGGATTATTGGGATAAGGTACCTTAGGCTTGTAAACCCTCTCAGTCGACTGTTTCGGTTTCTCTGGTTTTGAGCTCTCTGCAGTCGCCTTGCATCGACCGTCACTGGCATTGTGTCGATCGTTCCTGGGTGACTTTGTGACGACAGTTTCTTCGTTATCGCCTTGCATCGACCGTTCTTGGTGGCGTCAATCGATGCATTGCGAATGTGACGGATCCCATCTTCCAATTCCTCAATTTCCACGAGCTCTTCAACACTTAACTGCCTTTTCTGGCCAGGTAACAGTTCCTTACCACTTCTCAATGTTACCGCATTGCATTGGTACTTGGGATTAGCATCAGTTCGCCTTGGGAGATATCCATCTTCCCTCTGAGCATATCCAGCAGTTCTTGCAACCTTAGCATCAAGCTCCTTCATATGTGCGCTCAGGTATTCATTTTTTCCATTCAGTTCCTCATAGACTGTATCTATCTTCTTGTCGAAGTCTGCAGCACTCTTAATCTGATTCTCCAGCAGTTCTTTCATCATCGCCTCCATCTTACTCCCATGAGCAGTGGCTGCAGGAGGAGTCTGATAAGATGAAGATCCATAGGTTCTCTGAGTACCTTGTCCAAAAGGCTTCTGAAAACCACTTGTCTGTCCAAAACCAGCCGAGTTCTGATTGCCTGTGAAGGCACTCTTCTGTCCTCCAATGAAGAATTTGTTTCCCTGCTGATTACCAAATCTGTTACCTTGGAAACCAGACCCTCCAATGTAATTCACATCTTCTTCCTGAGTGTCCTCCTCAGTCTGAATTACCTCTACATCTTGGGCAAAGTGGACAGCCTTCTTACCAGCCAGGAGATTGCAAATTGTGTCCAGCTTAGATCTAAATTCAGCCATCTCTGAATTCTCTACACTTCCACCAGATTTCTTCCTCCTATCATCCATAGTCTTGCAACTGTTGCTGCTCACTAAGTTCTCAATCAACTGCTTAGCTTGTGCAGGAGTCCTGGTGTTGAAGTTTGCATTACTGGAGTTATCCAGTGCAGACTGATATGGCAGATCTATGCCTCTGAAGAAGATACCTAGCAATGTGACCTCAGTGAATCCATGGTGTGGGCAGTCACGCTGGTACTTCCTAAATCTCATCCAAGCAGTCTTAAGAGGCTCAGTAGGACCTTGGGTAAATGTCAGAATATCCTGTCTGGACTGATCGGAACGCGCATCATCATAGAAGTGACGCAGAAACTCACTCTTCAGGGCTGCCCAAGTAGCATACTGACCAGGTGCCAGTTGCTTCAGCCATGCAGCAGCGTCTCCAGCGAGACTGTACGGAAAGATTTTAAGGAACAGATAATCCTGGCAGACTCCATCATACTTCATGACATTGATTAGGTCCTCAAATGTATCAATGTGATCCATAGGCTGCTCCGTTGGATGTCCATGGAAAGCATTTTGTCTCATCAGCGAGTAGTAGATGGTCTTGATCTCAAAATCATCCCTCTCAAAACAAGGAAGTACTAGAGCTGACCGGTTTGCATGAAACTCATCCGGTCTGTTGTAGTCAGCTAAAGTCCTCTCATGGACAACCATCTGTCTACCTTGGTTCTGTCCTTGCGCCTGCGGCTGTGGTTGTGGTTCAGGTTCCTCAACCTCAGGGATCACACGTCCCTCAGCATCAATCCTCTGCCCAGCAGCATTGTAAGGATTGTTTTCCGGATCCCTCAGGACACCTTGAGCACATGCCATCCTCGCTCTTCTTTCTCTTCTGTTAGTCCTCTCTAGACGTCCAAGTTCTTCAAGTCCGAGATTAACTAAGCCCAAGTTCTGATTACTTCTTGTTTTCTGCGTCTGCATAAACCATCTGTAATCGTTCAGCAACGATCGATGCTATCAGTGCAACGATCGATTCAATCTCAGAATCGCCTAGTGACGATCGACACACAAGTGCAACGATCGACGCAAAGCGATTATGTAACATGCGACAGAGAGAAAACAGAGAGAAATTAGTAACTAAAAATAAAAATAAAAATAAAAACGAAACAAAGAAAATAAAAATCCTAGTAGAAACCCTAAGTTTGATCCTATCGAAGACTCTAAGAGTCCCCGGCAACGGCGCCAAAAACTTGATAGGGTCTAAGTTTTAATCCTATTCTACTGCAAGTGCACAGTTAAGTGATTGTAGTATATAGGGTATCGAATCCACAGAGACTCTGGTCTCGATAGAATTAGAACCGTAGAGATTAATACTAAGAAGAAAGCAGATGTGAAGTGAATTAGAAACAAGGCAAGAAAATAAATCAGTAGCAAGATTGTTGTGAAAGCAGTTAACTAAAAGCGCTAAGTCTAGGGAATTCTCAGGAAATCAGACAAGCAGACAAGTTAATCAGTCAGGATCTAATTAAACACAGTTCTAGAACTCAAATCACGGAATTAGAATTAACCAAATCTCTTTGCGAAAATCCTCTAAGTCTAAGTGCAGTAATCCAAATCTCTTTGCAATTACTAACAGATTAAACCAGCATTAATTTCAAGTTCGATATGTTCACAATTAAACTAAACCAAATCGCTTTGCGAATAATTTAATTGCTCAACCTAAATAGTTCAGATTCTAAACCACACTCTCGTGTCGTATTTAGCAACCTAAGATCTAGATTCTAATTGATCAGGTTAGAACTAGCATTAAGCACAATATAAATCGAAGAACATTCTAATCATGTGAATCCTTAACTGAATTAAACAAGTCTAGCAAGTCATCAAATCCTTAATGAGAAACCCTAAACCTAACTATGAATCTACTCAGACATGATTAATGAAACAGAAATCATAGAATTAATAGATTGCATATAAGAAATTAAATAGATAAAGGGGTTCGGAATCTTCTCCAAAATAGATGAAGTACAGGAAATAGATCAGCCCCAAAAGCTCTAAAAATCTCTTAGCTCTAAGTATGAAAGCGTATCTAAAATAAACACCAAAATCCTAATTATATAGGCATAATCTCGGCTGGGGCTTCTGTGTAATATATGGAACTTTTCTGGGCTCTTCTGCAATATTTGATAACTTCATAAACCGCCGAGATTCTGGCCCATTCGCTAGTGTGTCGACCGTTGCAGGTGTGCAACGATCGACGCATGATCCCAAAACTGGACAGTGAGTTCATTCTCTCGGACCAAATCTCCAAATCACTCCAATAAGCTCCATAATCACCACATTAGCTTCAAACGTACATGTACCTAATAAAACCTGCAAAAGACTCTAAAGAAACACAAATATACTCTAAAACAGACTTATATCATGGCATAAAACCGGTAAAAACCATGATATATCAGCACTGTGCGTAAATGAAATTTTAACTGGGGAATGTACAACACATAATGTAGAATGATCTTTTCACTCAACTGTATGACCCCAGTACCAACAATGTTCACTGCTAATCCTGTAGGTAGCTAAACTGTAGTATCATGCAACAATCTAAGATATTGAAACAGATTAAGATCATAGGACACATGGTGTGTAGCACACGAGTCTATCACCCAAGTATTCATATTCACTACACTTTTTGAAAGTGAATAGAAATATGGCGATTTGTTTTCAGTCAATGACCAAAAATTCGATGGATAGAAAGTACCAGATATGTTGCAGATAGTTGGATCATTGTTTGAAGTAGATGCTTCATTAGAAAATTCGGTGATTCTAGCATTCTGAGATTGAATCTTAGAGGAGAAGTATGATACCAACTGCTGTATGTGGTCTGTAGTTAAATCGATGCCCATTTCGGTTGTAGCCACTGAGTTTGTCAATGCCATGTTTGCTGCAGGAACAGAAAACTGTTGTGGTTGGCGTTGACTTTTAGGTTTACAACCTGGAGGATAACCATGAAATTTGTAGCATCTATCAACAAGATGACCATCTAAACCACAGTGAGTACAAGTAGGTCGAGACTTCTGTGAATTAAAGCGATTTGCTTGAGAAGGAACTTAACTTTGTACTTGGAATGCGACAGTGTTGTTGTGCTGAACCAACTTCTTCTTTCTCTGTCCTTCTTCTTGGTCAAGCATGTTATACATATCTGGCAGTGTAGGACGTGGTTTGATGTTGAGAATATGAGTTCGAGTCGCAGCAAATTCACCATCAAGTCCCATCAAGAATTGAACAATCTTTGTAGTTTCATGATCAGCAATAAGTTTCTGAACTTGAGAGCATCTACATCCACCTCTTTTGATGAGATTCTTTATGAAGTTCAATCGTTCCCATAGAGTTACCATCTTTGTATAATATTCTGAAAGATCCTTATCTCGTTGACGTAGTCAACAAATTTCGTTGTCTTGATTGTAGATCAATGGAAGGTTTCTCTTATGAAATCGATTGTGTAAGTCAGTCCACATTTCAGATGCATCATCAAAGTATAAATACTAGCCGAGATTTTCATAGTAACAACATTCAGAATCCACGATTTAACCATGCTATTGCAGCGAGTCCAGATTCTATAGAGAGGATCTAACTCAGCATGTCGTGGTAAAAAACCGTCAACAAAACTAATATTGTTATTCGCTTCAAGGCTAGTTCTCATATTGATAATCCAGGTGTTGTAGTTCTCTCCAGAAAAAATATTAGAAACTAAATTCATTCCAGGATGATCCCCAAATAATAACGCAAAAGTATTGTGAATGTGATCGAGTGAATCCGAACCTGGAAAACCACGATTATTGGTCTTCGGAGTAGAAATCTGTCGCGGAATCTCGTTGCCTTCAGGAGATTTACTTTCATGATGATCGAAATCGTCCGCTTCCGACGAAATGATTCGATTGTGAAAATTACGATTTCTGAGCTTGGTTCCTTTCTTTGCCATCGGTTCAAGGTGAAATCGCGATGAAAACAAAAGAAAGTTGAACAATACAAGCTGAAATGAAATCGAATAAGAAGATTTCTCAGTGAATCTGAAGAAATCGAAGGTCAATTAAAGGAAAATGAGTGCAGAATGCGGAAAAAAAATCAGAGGTTTCCTGGAAAATATCTGAGATTTCTCCAAGAAAATGTCGAAGAAGAGAGAGAAACAGTTTCAGAGCTCTGTTATATTAAAATTCTGTTAAATCTGTTTTTCTCATTAATGAAATCGGTTGTTGCTGTTTACATATTTATACAGATCATAAACTTAAGTGAGAGTGAGAGTGAGCTATACAAAGACTATGTACACACTAATTCCAGAGAATCTTCTGGGGCTCGTAACCTGTTCGAGCTTCTCCGCCACTGTCCGCTAGTTTTGATGAATCACAACTCTCTCATCCAACTGTTGTTGTAACTGCGAGATCGTGTTATCCATTTTTTGAAAATTGAAACTTTGCACGAATCTCACTCTGGAAAATCCGTAGATGTCACTCTGGTTCATTCATCCAAGGGGAAGATCGGCTGCGGTTGGATCCGCTTTTGAAGGCATGGCTGGCTCGGATATCATTGATAAGCTCTAGCTAGAGCTCATCTTGCAGTGACATAAATGGAGGGAGATATAGGAAGATCAGAAAAGAGAAAGAGTGAGGAAGAAAGTGATAGGATGATATTAGCAATGATTGTTTTCTGTTACAAGGAGAGAGTTAAATAGAGAATACTAAAGGGTAAAATCAGAGACATTATCAGTCCATTAACTTTATGTCTGGGCAAAATATTCGGAACCGAACCCGAATCCGAATCCAAATCGAGAAAATATCCGAAGAGATCTTAAATTCCTATATCCGAAGAACCTAACCCGAACCTAGCCGAGAACCGAATGGATATCCGAAATAGGCCTGGGTAAAATTATATACCCAAAATATTAATTACATTTAGACTTAATATAGCAAAGTTATCCAAAATTAAAATTGTAAACCCAAATATATTGATTATTTTTAGACCAAAATAATTAAATTACGCAAAATAAACAAAATATATGAAAGCTTTTGTTATAATTGTTAAAATCTGGCAAATTTTTATTCAAATATAATCAATTTTTGTTTTATGATTTTCGGGCATCCGAAACCGAACCGAACCAAAATGAAACCAAACCCGAACCAATTTTAAATACCCGAATGGGTCCTATATGCCTAGAACCAAAAATCCGAAAAATGACCCAAACCAAACCCGAACGCTCATGTCTAATTAACATAACTACTCCCCACACATGCACAGAAGTATGGTTGCTTTTTTTCCAAAACCAAAACTAACTTCGCATATGAGTATTAGTTTCGTTATTATAAAAAAAAAAAAACAAAGTTTATTAAGCTCACTACACTGAATTTATAGGTCATGTGATGACATTCAACATTATAACCAAGTAACCAACTACATAAATACTTTGGTTTAACTACCAAATTATGTTTCTCCATATTAGATTTTACCCTCAAATGTCACATGAAAAAAGGGACGGTCTATCTCCATAGCAAGATTATAAGTGACCTCATAAAAATTTAAACATGTGTCAAAAGAAAAAGGGTTTGTATTCAGTTCAGTTTGGTCGGAATATCTGTAATAAACTGGTTTACGGATCCATCGAGTCAACTCAATGGAACACCATCTGATTGATGGAGAGCTTCCAAGCCTAAGTGGCAATGAGCGGCCGATTGTACCAACCCAACATCAGACACCCGTCACTCTTCAAGAATGCCAGTCCGCTTTCATTTCCTTTAAGGGAACGCGATCATGTGGCATATATTGTACATAGAGAATAAATTTTATAAGTAAAATAGATCCTAGAAACTTATGTAGAGTCGAATCGCTATTAGTACCTCTTGGGACCAGAAACAAAAGGTTCCACAACCTTGAGAATCAATTCCAAATTTGAAGAGTATACTGTTTTACTCTCCGACTGAGATGAGTAAGAAGTTCCCAAGAAGTTCCCAAGTAAAGAATATATTATGCTCTATACTGGGTGAAGGTAGACATAAGAAATCAAGTATTAGAGATGCCCTAGGTTTTATTCATTGTAGTCCACAACATCTTGTTTGCTCGTAGATACACCTTTATCATAGAGATCTGAAATTCGATTCACAAATCACTACCCTGGCTAGACCCAATAACACATTACACTATGTGGATTTCCTTTGCAACTCCTTACAGTGTCATCGCTCATGCTTGTTAGCTTGAGGTATAGTGATTTGATCGACGAGAAAGAATCTCATGGTTGCACCTGTTGTTACAGAAATTCGACATAGTCAATATTACGGGCTATGATCTGAAATGTCTGAACTACGAGGTAAGATATGAATTAAAAATGTGGTCGGAACTGTTCTTTATTGATCTTAAGGCCGGAGCCGAGCTATGAACAGGATGGTACGAGGTGTGAGTCCGTCGAATGACGTGCTCACTAAACAGTGCTTGAGGTCAGAGCTTTATAGAAGTAGCTCGGCCTCTCGCAATTTACAATTTCCCTCGAATGAAGGATGAAGGGTCCTATTTATAGCGCTTGTGCGCTGACTTCTCTTTTGGCCGTTGACTCCTTGACGGGCTTGTCTTCTTGGGCCGACATTGAGTGTGATTGATTTAGACAAGATTTCCAATGGGCTTTGGATGGGTGCTAAACCCATATCCAACAATTAGTCCCCCCCCCCAGTTTGTCGAGCCATGATGCTGAGGTCGGCGAATTTCTCCGAGAATTTAAGTCAGGTGGAAATCTTGTTAAAGTCGTTTTTTATTTTCGTGTCCTTTTGGCATTCTGTATTTTAGTGCACGTGTCGTGATGTCACTGGGGGGACAGGAAAGTGCTAACGGTCGTACGGAGGAGGGGTTGTTGCGCATCACCTGCAACATCATATGGGCAACCGTCGAGCCTTGGGATCTGTGTAAAGGTAATGATGATGTTCCCCGGATGTCTGTTGAAGGTCTCTAGTATAAGTATTTTCCAAAGGAGGGTTTCTTTTCGGCTTTTGTTTCGTCGCTCGTTTATTTTTCATTGATGAGTTCTTCGTCTGATTCCTCTTCTTCTAGCAGTGATAGCGATGATGAAGGTTCGTTTGTCTCCTTGGGGACGGATTCGGCTTTTTTGAAGGTGTCTGCTGAAGACGAAGAGTCACAGGATCGTGGGAGGAGTTCGTCTTCCGTGCGTCGTCGTCTGCGTTTTGATGTCCTGAAGTTTCAGGTCAAGAACTCTGATTTAGACGCCGTTTGTGAGGTGCCTCAGGTGAAAAAGGTTTTGGTGACTCGCGAGATTCAGAAGTCTTTATGCAAGCAAACGACTTTTGACGAGATCATGAGGGTCCATGCGCGTGTTCCATGGATGAGCGGCCATGGTCAGTTCCTGACGGGTGGATTTATCTTTATGATTGCTGGTTTGTGAAATGCCACCTTTGGTTCCTTCTCCCTAAACTTCTGATAGGTTATTGTGAACAGCGTCAAATCGCTCTCTCCCAACTTTGCCCGGCCGCAGTTTGAAATATGGTAGCCGCCTTATTGCTTGGTGTTGAGGGAAGGGTAGATGTGACCCTTCGATTTTTCGAGGAAGTGATGAGGATTTCTACAAATAAGATGATCACCGGTACGCATTATGTCTCAGCAAGGAGTCGGTATGGGCTTAAGCTTGTTTCCGGTGCGGTGAGTAAGATATCTGACTGGCAGGATATGTATTTTTTGGCGAAGGTTAATGATGCCTCGGCTCCTGATAGTGACAGGTTGTTCCGGTCATTGTGGAATCACGCTCATGGTATAGTTCCTACTTTCTCCTTTTGTTTACTTCTTCTTCCTTTCCTCCTTTTTGAGCATTCTTTTTTCAGATCGTCGTACGTTCAGCGCTCCTTATCCGACGGATTTTTCCTTGGGTTTGAGGAGGCTGAAATCGCTTGGTCCTCTGATGTGGCCCGATGTTCACATGGAGAGGATCCGATGGTACTTTTCCCATATAGACGCCGGGGCTGCTAAGTGGGAACTCAAGGAAGCACGGTCGTCCAGGAATGTGTCGGCCGGTTTCCAGGATGGTATTGTTGATGGTGATTACTCTTCGTCGAGGGTGAAGAGGGTGAAAACAGATAAGGGTTGTCTGGTCTTTGTGCTTAAGACCGAGACGTTGGTTCGTGCTAGAGCGGTTGATTTTTCGTTTCGCTTCGAGTATTCTGGTTCTAAGGAGATTGTAAATGATGTTGATGCGTGTGTTCGATTTCTTCGGTCGGTAAGGTCGAGTCCGTCGAATAGTCGCCTTCCCGTTTCCGCGTCCTTTCGATCTGACCTTCATCGTAAAGTCGGATGTTCTCGTATTCGGGTAGGATTTTTCCTCTTCTTTCATATGTCTTCGTGCTTTCACTTTTCTCCCTTTCTTTGTTGTGAGTTCTAATTTTGATGCCAGGCTCTTATGGATGAGAATCGACTGACGGATGCTTATGAGCAAGAGATCAGGGCACTCAGACTTGAGAAAGAAAGGCTTGGGTCGAAGCTGCTTGAGGCGCATGTGAAGGTTCACGAGCTTGAGGGAGGGTTGAGGTTCTCGAGCTGCGGGTTGCTGATTATTTGCAGGAGAAGGACGTGTTACTTGCTGCCTAAGTTTCCCATCTGTCAGAGTGTGATAAATTGCGTATGTCTTGTGCTAGTGAGGTCGCTCGATCAAGGGCCGAGGTTTTTGGTAAGGCGGAGGCTCGTTTGGCGAAAATTAGGAGGGCCGGGGAGGAAGATGCGCGTTCCCGAGATAAATTTCTAGAGTTAAACCAGGTTGTCTTGGTTTTAGCGTCGTACCGGCTCTTAGCTGATGGTGGTTTGAATGTTCTGGCGTCAAAGATTGAGCGACTGATTGCTGACGAGAAGATTCTCAGGGAGGAGTTTTACTCAATGGACTACACCGAGATTTCCGAAAGGGACCTTCGTATGACTCCTTTAGGTAGTCGAGATCGCCGTAGAGACATTTTAGCGGGTCGTTTTGTGTGGGACGTGCATGGTTCGAACGAGGGGATCATTACTGTTGCTGATGTCGCTAGGCTTCATAGTGAAGGGCTTGTTCCTGTGGATGAGTGTTAGTCTTTAATTTTGTTTCTCTCCTTTTTTTTTATTTGGTCCGTTGTGAACCTGTTTGTACTCCGCTTTTTCTTTTATCAATGAATGTGAACGGTTATGTTCTTTGTTCTTAGCTGTTTTTATGCGTTTGTAGGAGCGGGATTATTACCGGCTTATCCTGTTAATGGATTTTAGGGGCGAGTACGTGCTCGGTTTATCCTTTAGCCTATTTTTTGGGGTGCGGGCAACTGCCGGCTTATCCCGTGATAACATTTAGGTGCAAGTACGTGCTTGGCTTATCATGTGGTCGTTTCTAGGCGCGGTGCTGTTGCCGGCTTATCCTGTATATGATTTTTAGGGGCGAATTCGCCTTATCATGTGCTTGACTCGGAGGGGCGAATACGTTCTCGGCTTATCCTGTGGTCTATTGGAGGTGCGGATCTGATGCCGGTTTATCATGTGGTTCTTTTTTGAGGGCGAGCTCGGGCTCGGCTTATCCCATATATTTATAGTTTTAGGTGCGAGTACGTGCTCGACTTATCCTGTGGAAGTCTTGTTTGAACAGTATGTGCGAGCGGGTGTTCGGCTTACACGGTTCGTTCCGGTTTGACTTTTTGCGGGTCTGGGCCCGGCTTGGTTCGCGACGCGCGTTGGTCACTTCTTTGTGCAATGCATTGTTCTCACCAATCGTTTGGCCAGAACGTCGGTGAGCGTAAGGCAATGCAAGCAGTTTTGTAGAGAAAAATTTAAGATTATTTTATAGAAGTAGCTAGACATCTTTAAAAAGGCTGCCTACGTACCCTCCGAGGAGGGATCAAGCCGATCGTAGTTCGTTTTTACATATATATATATATAAATATATCTGCTTCCCCTTTTTTAATAATAATATCGCTTGAGTGTTTTTGCGTTCCACGATCTGGGTATTGCTTCGCCATGCATGGTGACGAGCTCGTATACTCATGGTTTCACGACTTTTGAGATGATGTATGGGCCTTCCCAGTTTGCGCTGAGTTTACCTGCTCGATACTCTCTGGTGTTTTCGAACACCTTTCGTAAGACAAGGTCTCCGTCGTTGAAATGTCTTCCTTTAACCTTCTTGTTATCCTAGTGGGTGGCTTGCTGCTGGTAGTTTTGGATTCTTAGGAGCGCCTGGTCACGCTTTTCTTCGGCGTGATCGAGGTGGTCGATGAGCATGTGGTATTGAGATCTTCATGTCCCGGTGCGAGTTTGCATCTGATTGTGGGTATGCTGGCTTCGCTTGGCGCCATCGCTTCCATCCCGTGTGATAATGAGAAAGGGGTTTGACTCGTTGCTCGTTGTGGGGTCGTTCTGTGCGACCATAGCACTCCGTCCAGCTCATCGGCCCAGACTTCTTTCTTGCTTTCGAGGCATTTTTTTAGCCCGTCGATGATTGTTTTGTTTGTGGCTTCGGCTTGTCCGTTTCCCTGAGGATAGCGAGGTGTTGATTTGCTCAGGCGAATCTTCCATCTTGCGCAGAAGTCCTCAAAGACGCTCGATATGAATTGCGACCAATTGTCCGTCACGATCTCGTATAGCAGGCCGTGGCAGCAGATGATATATTTCCATACGAATTCCGTACGTCGAGGTCTCGTATGCTGGCGTATGATTCAGCCTCTACCCATTTGGTGAAATAGTCTGTCAGTATGATGATGAATTTCTTCTGCCTGGAGGCCGGCATGGGACCCACTATATCCATCACCCATCGCATGAACGGGTAGGGGGTTGCTGAGGTGGTTAAGAGTTCAGTGGGCTGGTGTATATCTAACGCGTGCCGTTGGCACTTTTCACAACGGGCGACGTATTTTTCGCAGTCCGCTACCATCGTTGGCCAGAAGTGTCCCTGTCTTTTGATTTTTGTTGCAAGCGTCCGTCCGCGGGAATGATTTTCTCCGGCTCCTTCGTGTGTTTCCTCCAATGCCCATTTGATTTCTTCTCCAATGATGCAGCTTAGCAGGGCCTTTGATGTGCTTACGCGGTATAGTTTTCCATCGTTTATTACGTAGTGAGCGCATCTTGCTTTAAGACGTCGGGCCGCCCACCTATTTTCTGGGGTGGTGATAGAGACAAAGTTTTATCCCTATTCTACTGCAAGTGCACAGTTATGCAGATTGTAGTACACAGGGTATCGTATCCACAAGGACTCAAGTTTCACACGACAGATTATATGTTTTCGAATAAGCTAAATCAATTAGGATAAAGCAAATAACAAGCAGAAATGTAAAGGAGTGTTTCGATAGGAGAAAAACTCTAGACTTAGGGTGTTCTCAGGAAATCATGCAATGTCAGACACTTAGCTAAACATGATTCAGATTAAGTACATGTTCAAGAACTAGAAATACAAGGTATAATAATCCAACTCTCGCTGCGACTACTATCTATGTCTAGCAACCTAATGATTCAAATCTCTTTGCAATCTTAGAGTTCTAGACAAGCATTAATAACAAGTTCGTTCGTTCACAATTATCCTAAACCAAATCTTTTTGCGTCTAGTCAAATTGCTCGCACTAAGTTCTTTCAGATTATAACTTACACTCTCGTGCCAAATTAACAACCTATGATCTGAATTCTAATCTCTCGATCCAGAATTCAGTATTAATCTCAACTTAGGCGATGAACAGATAAATTTAGAATCATATTTATCCGGTGATCTAACAAAGCATGAAATCCCTGTGAGAATCCCTAAATCTGACAAGAGAACTACTCAGACATGGCAAGACAAGATAAAAGTAGAAATCATATAAATAAAAAGATTAAGAACAGGGGTTCGAAATCTCTTCTCTCTTGAGTACAAGACCAGCCCCAAAATCTCCTAATGTATGATTAAAGAAAGCTTAGCCTAAACAATGGCTCAAAAACCTAATTAATAATCTAAAACACGATTTGGGTCTTTCTGTAAATATGAGAAACTTCTGGGTAAATCTTGCAAATCTCCAAAATCTGTATTTTTGACGCGCATGAATTTTGTCCTTTAGTGGTGTCGACCGACACCAAGTGCAGCCGCACCCAATAAACTCCCTGAAATCCATGTATGCTTCAAAATCACTCCAAAAGCTCCCAGAATCTCCAAATAAGCTCCAAATATACCTAAACCTGCAAAGGACTCTAAAGACTCCAAATACAAGGTTAAAGACTCAATATATATACATTTATATCATGGTTGAAAACCTAGAAAACCATGATATATCAATCCCCCCACACTTAGTCTTTACTTGCCCTCAAGCAAATAAAGAACCAAAGTATAAGAAAGAGGTTTGAAAACTCTGAAATTCATTTCGTCCTAGGAACATCGCATTCACATTCACTTAGTAAGCCACTGAAAACATTCTAACAGAGATCAAGACCACAATGTACTTTCCCCACACTTAGCAACTGTCCCAAGTAAACTCCACAATCAAGATAGGACATTCAAGTTCACCACACTAACCTCGGTATTTATTTATGTGCGGTCTCACCAAGGGAGTATCGATCAGAGGACACATGGACTCAACACAGTCAGTACTTGACCACCAAACTGTCGGTTTCTGCTTTCTTTCTTTTCCCTTTCTCCCTTAGCACTGATTTTTCCCCACTGGGTATCATTTTATTTTTTTCTATCAGTGCTCTTCCCTTTTTTATTCGGGGTGTAACTTTGGATATGTTTCCATGGATGCACAGGAGGTACCACTCCCGTGATCACTTCGAAACTACTAGCTTATCCACAGTTTTAATCTCTTTTTTTTACTTTAAAGGGAGGGAAAAATCAGAAACCATACTTAGACAAGATCATAGGCTGTGTCAAGCACATCAGAGGAATCCGATCCAGAGATACCAAGCCCCTAGGTGAGAAAACTAAGTCAGGATTAGATGTGAAGTTAGTGATGGATCCTCTGAATACCTGGTTAGACATGGGTGTCATTGGTAGGTTGATCTTTGTGGGGTTTTCTAATAGTCAAAGAGCTACTGCAAGTCCGTCCAATGGTCACTTAGTTCCTGTTCCAGCGAAAAATTCCTCGGAAAATCATAGTTTCGTACACATTTTGACTCAATAAAACAATTTTGAAAACAAATGACTGACTCTAAGAAAAGAGAAAACAATGTCAGTAACCATCTCCCCCACACTTAGACTGCACTGTCCCCAGTGCAATCGCAGCTTGGGTTCGGGAGAACAAGGTATAAGTTAACCGAAAACTTGGGGAATCCGAAACCTTACATGTGGACGCAGTCGATGTCGACCGACACACAGCCAGTGTCGGGCGACATTAGGCTTTGGTCAACATCGATTTGCTCCTAATCGAGCGTGATCAATTTCAGTCTGCGTTTTCGAGTTTGGTGTCGACCGACACTAAGGGATGTCGATCGACACTGCTGTCTGCAAACCTGTTCTTCACGATTCTAACACACAAAGAGCAGAAAAATCAAAAGACTCAAGACCAAGGACTAAAAAGAAAAAGAAAACTAACCTTACAGTGGGTTGCCTCCCACTTAGCGTTTGTTTTTAGTCATTAGCTTGACTATGGGTAGGAGATCAGACTCATGGGTGTTTCAACAGAGGCTTTGAGTACCTCTGCGAAAATCTCATCATCCATGGTGGTGTGTAAGCAGTAGCAGTATGAGATCGTCCAAGGAATGAGGGAATAGAGGCAGGGCGGGAGCGTAGCGTGGGCGTTATAGAATGTTTCTCTGCATTCACCTCAATGCGGTTAGGAGGATTAAGTTTAGAGGATGCATACCTTCGCTTTGGTGGATGTCTGATGTTTGAAGCTTTCTGCTTATGAGCAGTTGCAGGCTCTGAAGATGTTAGAGTAGATTCCTTAGGAACCACCATCTTCTCTTCTCCAATATCAGACATTGCAGCCTCACAATTCTGAGCTTCCTGTTTTAGCTGAACACTAAAGGCTTGACCATCAATTATGGGTTTTCGCAGCTTATCCATCTTGAAGTGCAGAGGCTTATCTCCTAGGTGGAGATCAATCAGACCATGCCTCACATCGATCACTGCTCCAGCCGTAGCTAAGAAGGGTCTCCCAAGTAGCAAAGGATCATCCGGTTCCATATCATATTTCAGCACCACGAAGTCTGTTGGGATCAGGTAGTTTCTAACTCTAATGGGGATGTCCTCAAGAACTCCTTCTGCAATCCTCTTCTATCGATCAGCTAGGATTAGAGAGATCCTAGTCTGCTGGAAATCTGTCAATCCCAATCTCTCAGCCACAGAGTATGGCATGAGGTTCACATCAGCTCCCAAGTCGCATAAAGAGTGCTTGAAGGTGTCCTCGAAGATAGGGCAGTCTAGCGCAAAGACTCCTGGATCTGGAAGCTTCTCTGGAATCTGATTCAGCAGCACAGAACTGACTCGCTACAATCATCACCCCCTCTTTCAAATGACCATCAGTGGAGACCATCTTCTTCGCATATCTCTTCATACAAGGATGAACTTGCAAAGCATCAGCTGGTGGAGTTTCATTCAGCTTCTTATCCATCACTACCATGCATTTGACTACACTCTGCTCCTGTTTAGACCTCATAGGAACTCTGGGGAAAGGTATAGGAGGTTTGTAGACCATTTCCTTAGCAAAAACATCAGATTTGGAAGTGGTGTCGGTCGACACTAAGTGATGTCGACCTTTCGATGTTGGGCATAGTCGATTTCCGTTCGTCATGAGAACTCGAAATTGTTATCAGAACTAGGTGTCGACCGACACAAGATGGGTGTCAATCGACACTGAGGGATTTTACCAAAAGATAAATGTCGATATCGGTCGATTTCGGTCCGTCGAAACTCTCGAACTCTGGGTTTTCAAGGAGTGTCGATCGACACTCATGATCAGTGTCGATCGACGCTGAGTCAGCAAGCTCGGATTCTTCTCTGTTTTCCACGATTTTCACAGCCTTAACTCAAAATCCTTCTTCCTGATCAAGCCTATCTTCAACCTGAACTGAGATGGCGTTGACATAAGCATTCTGGGCATTCTTCCCTTTGACAGAACTTGAAATCTGAGCCATCTGTGTATCCAGTTGCTTCACATGAGTGTTCAAAGACTCAAACTTCCCATTCAGATCTTCATACACAGCATCAAGCTTCTTGTTAAAGTCCACAGTGGTCTTTGTCTGCCCCTCAAGTAACTGCTCCATCATAGCTTCCAATCTACTCTCATGAGCATTAATAACAAGAGGTGTCTGATAAGAAGAAGCTCTGTAGTTCCTTGTGAAGGAATTGCTCTGCTGCTGCTGGAAAGGCTTCTGAGTGCCATATTTTTGAAATCCAGTTGCTCCAATGTAATTCACAGCCTCTTGTGCACACTCTACAGTCTCAGATGCCTCATGTGGCTGTATCTTCCCAATCAGAATGCTGTGGACAAAGTCAAATTTATTCCTCATCTTAGCTATTTGTGAGCTATCATCTTTCACACCAGATTTTTGCCTCTCCAGATCAGCATTTTTAGCGCTATTACTGCTCACCAAGTTCTCAATCAATAACTTGGCCTGCTCTGGAGTCCTGGTGTTGAAATTGCCATTACTGGCAGCATCCAACGCTGATTGGTACCAAAAATCGACACCTCTGAAGAAATTGCCCAGCAGCTGAACTTCAGAGAATCCGTGATGAGGGCATTCTCGTTGGTACATCTTAAACCTCACCCAGGCAGCTTTAAGAGGCTCTGTAGGTCTCTGAGTGAATGTCAGAAGGTCCTGTCTGAGCTGATTGGAGTGAGCATCATCATAAAAATGCCTCAAGAACTCTCTCTTCGCTGCATCTCATGTGGTTAGCTTCCTAGGTGGAAGCTGCTTGAGCCAAGCTGCAGCCTCTCCAGTGAGAGAATATGGGAAGAGTTTGAGGTGCAGAAAGTCATAACCCACTCCATTGTACTTCATCCCACTGATGAATGACTCAAAATCTTCTATGTGATCCATAGGCTGCACATGTGGAAGTCCATGAAAAGGGTGCTGCCTCAGAAGTGCATAATACTCAGTCTTAAGCTCGAAGTCGTTCCTCTAAAAAAAACGAGGTACGATCGCAGACCTGTTGGTATAAAACTCATCAGGCATGTTGTAGTCAGCAAGAGTCCTCTCAGCTGGATGATAAATTATTTGTAACTCAGGTTCATGGATCACATTCCTTTAAGCATCAATTATTTGTCCCTGAGCATTGTAAGGATTGTTCTTTGGGTCTCTCAGAACACCTTTCAGCATCTTGAATCAAAATCAAACGATTCATCATCCTTGAAGTTTTCTGCGCCTTTCTGTTTGTCCTCTCAAGACTAGCAAGCTCTTCAAGTCTGAGGTTCAAAAGATTATCGTCCGGGTTGCTTGTGGCGTGATGACTTGGCATAAACTGATCTCAAAAACTGGTCTCGAGCTCGGTGTCGGGCGACACTTATGGATGTCGGTCGACACTAGATGCGTCTGTCGAATTTGCAGAAACAAAAACAAGCAAGACACAGAGAAATCAGTAACCAAAAAGAAAAACAACTTAGTCTAAATTCTAGAACAAAATCTATCGGCGAACTCAAATGAGTCCCCGTCAACGGCGCCAAAAACTTGATAGAGACAAACTTTTATCCCTATTCTACTGCAAGTGCACAGTTATGCAGATTGTAGTACACAAGGTATCGTATCCACAAGGACTCAAGTTTCACACGACATATTATATGTTTTCGAATTATGCTAAATCAATCAGGAGAAAGCAAATAACAAGCAGAAATGTAAAGGAGTGTTTTGATAAGAGAAAAGCGCTAGACTTAGGGTTTTCTCAGGAAATCATGCAATGTCAGACACTTAGCTAAACATGATTCAGATTAAGCACAGGTTCAAGAACTAGAAACACAAGGTATAATAATCCAACTCTCGCTGCGAGTACTATCTATGTCTAGCAACCTAATGATTCAAATCTCTTTGCAATCTTAGAGTTCTAGACAAGCATTAATAGCAAGTACGTTCATTAACAATTATCCTAAACCAAATCTCTTTGGGTCTAGTCAAATTGTTCGCACTAAGTTCTTTCAGATTATAACTTACACTCTCGTGCCAAATTAACAACCTATGATCTGAATTATAATCTCTCGATCCAGAATTCAGTATTAATCTCAACTTAGGCGATGAACAGATAAATTTAGAATCCTATTTATCCGGTGATCTAACAAAGCATGAAATCCCTGTGAGAATCCCTAAATCTAACAAGAGAACTACTCAGACATGACAATCATAACAGAAGACATGATAAAAGTAGAAATCATATAAATCAAAAGAGTAAGAACAGAGGTTCGAAATCTCTTCTCTCTCGAGTACAAGACCAGCCCCAAAATCTCCTAATATCTGATCAAAGAAAGCTTAGCCTAAACAATGGCTCAAAAACCTAATTAATAATCTAAAACACGATTTGGGTCTTTCTGTAAATATAAGAAACTTCTGGGTAAATCTTGCAAATCTCCAAAATCTGTATATTTGACGCGCAAGAATTTTGTCCTTTAGTGGTGTCGACCGACACCAAGTGTAGACGCACTCAGTAAACTCCGTGAAATCCATGTATGCTGCAAAATCACTCCAAAAGCTCCCAGAATCTCCAGATAAGCTTCAAATGTACCTAAACCTGCAAAGGACTCTAAAGACTCCAAATACAAGGTTAAAGACTCAATATATACATTTATATCATGGTTGAAAACCTAGAAAAATCATGATATATCAGGTGGTTCCTTCCAGGATGTAGGCTGTGATCTCGTCCCTCCAATCATTCGCTTGTGCAGAGGCTTCCTTTGTGGCGGAACCGTCTGCTTCGTCGGAGTCATCCATCCTATCTTCGGGTTCAGAAATTGCGAACAGGTTTTTGGCTTTGCCTATGCTCGGTTTTTGATGCACTCGACCGGTATGACCTGTCGTAGGTCGGGGTCGAACGTAGAAGCGAGGGCTGCTAGTGCGTCGGCTGGTGAGTTATCGCTTCACGGGATTTTGGTGAGCGAGAAGATGCCGAATTCCCCGGTTAGCTTCTGAACTACCTGTAAGTATGCTCCCATTCGGTCGTTCTTTGCTTCGTACTCGCCGTTGTATTGGCTAGCGACGAGCTGCGAATCGCAGACTGCGTTGATATGCCTTGCTCCAATTGCCTTTGCCAACTGCAATCCTGCTATCAGGGCTTCGTATTCCGCTTCGTTGTTGGATGCTGGGAAGGGTAGTCGAAACGACTGCTCCAATATTTCTCCTGTTGGAGAGGTCAGTCTGATGCCGATTCATGATCCATTGCGGGAAGATGATCCATCGACATGAAGGGTCCATTTTTCGATCGCGACTTGACTCCCATCGCGGGTTAACTCTGGTGGCAACTCGATCAGGAAATCCGCCAGGACTTGTGATTTTGGGCTCGTTCGTGGTTTGTAATCGATATCGTATTCGCTTAGTTCTACTGCCCATTTTGCCATTCGTCCTGATTGATTTGGGCTGTGGAGTATGGTTTGTAGCGGTTGGTTGGTGAGGACGGTCACTGAGTGAGACTGAAAGTATGGCTGGAGTTTCCTTGCCAAGGTAACGATTGCGAGGGCGAGCTTTTCTAGGGTGGAGTATCGGGTTTCGGCGTCGTCGAGACTTTTGCTGATGTAGAAGATCGGCTTCTGGTCCCCCTATCTTCTCTGACTAGGACGCCGTGTACTGCGTGACTCGACACTGATATGTAAAGGTACAAGGTTTCTCCTTCTTCCGGTTTGGATAAGACGGGAGGTGAGGATAGGTATTTCTTCAGTTGCCGAAAGGCGTCTTCGCATCTGTCGTCCCATTCGAACTGCTTGTTTCCTCGGATGAGTTGGTAGAACGGTAGGCACCTGTCTGTTGATTTCGAGATGAAACGGCTCAGCGAGGCAATTCGTCTGGTGAGTTTTTGCACCTCGCGTGTGTTCCTTGGTGATGGGGGCTCTGTGAGCGCCGCAATCTTTTGTGGGTTCGCCTATATACCTCTTTTGGTGACTATATATCCAAGGAATTCCCCCGAAGTGACTCCGAAAGTGCACTTTGCTCGGTTTAACTTCAACTTGTATTTATTTAGGCTTTTAAAGCAGGTTGTAAGGTGGGCAATATGATCTTCAGCCGAGGTCGATTTTACCAGCATGTCGTCGATATACACCTCCATAGTTTGTCGGATTTGGTCGGCAAACATTTTGTTGACCAGCCTTTGGTATGTTGCTCCTGCGTTCTTTAAGCCGAATGGCATGACCTTGTAGCAGTATGTTCCTCGATCGGTGATGAATGACGTTTTCTCCCGGTCGTCAGGATGCATCATTATTTGGTTGTATCCGGCGAAGGCGTCCATGAATGACAAGAGCTCGTTGTTTGTGGTGGCTTCGACGAGCCTGTCGATGTGCTGGAGCGGGAAACTGTCTTTCGGACATGCTTAGTTGAGATCTGTGAAGTCGATGAATACTCGCCACTTTCCGTTCTTTTTCTTGACGACCACAGGGTTTGCAAGCCAGTCCGGGTATTTTACCTCGGTTAACGAGCCTGCTTTGGATAACATTTTTACCTCTTCGTTTACGGCTTGAGACCGTTCCGGTCCCAACTTTCTTCTCTTCTGTTTGACAGGCTAGAACACTGGATCGACGCAGAGTTCGTGGCATGTTACAGTGGGATCGATTCCCTTCATGTCGTTGGTCGACCAAGCGAAGTTTGAGGCGTTTCGGCAGAGGAATTTGATGAATCCATGGGGTGGTAGAACACTGGATCGACGCAGAGTTCTCTGATATCGATGTTGACTTGCTCGATGACGTCGCGGTTTGGTCCTTCCGGGGGTGGTAGTTTTACTTTAGGTTCGGCGTGTAGGCAGACGCTGGAGACTTCTTGGCTTCCATGGAGTGTAAGCGTTCCACTTGGGGTGGGAAATTTGACGCATTGGTAGTAGGTCGACGGGACTGCTCTCATGGCATGTATCCATGGTGTGCCTAGGATTGCGTTATAGATCGCCGGTCGGTCGACGATCACAAATTTGGTTACTACTGTCATTCGTCTGATACGAACCGGTAACTTGATGGTTTTGACAGTTGTGGTTGTGCCTCCAATGAAGTCGGTAAGTGGTCTTTCTGAACGCTTTATTTCATATTCGTGCAGCTCCATCCTTTTTAGGGTTTCTTCGTATATGAGGTCGACCGTGCTTCCCGTGTCGATCAGAATTCTTGTCACTTCGCAGTCGTCGATTTGTACTTCGACAACAAGTGGGTCGTTGTGCGGTTTGTACAACCCTATGTCGTCATCTTTGGTGAATTCTACCCCGTCCATGCTTGTGAGCTCGCTGTTCGTGCCCGGCTTGTGACGCCGGTACGTTTCTACTCTTCGTTTGTATTCTTTTATTGATCGCACAGAGTCGTTGCAGGTCGGAAGTCCTCCCATGATCATGTTGCTTATTCGGGCTCGGCTAGTCACCGTTGTTAGTCCCGGAACGTCGCTTGGTGGTATCGGAGGATAGGTTTGGATGCAAGGGTTTGGAGGAAGCGGGCTCAGTATTTGTTTGGGCGATTTTGGATTATCGTCTGTTAGCCAACATCCTGTCATCTCGACTTCGTCTTAGATCGTAAATAAGTTTATCGTCCCCTCAGACGGTGCCAATGGTTGTTACGGAAATTCGACCTAGTCAATATTATGGGCTACGATCTGAAATGTCCGAACTACGAGGTAAGATATGAATTAAAAATGAGGTCGGAACCGTTCTTTATTGATCTTAAGGCCGGAGCCGAGCTATGAACAGGATGGTACGAGGTGTGAGTCCGTCGAATGACGAGCTCACTAAACAGTGCTTGAGGTCGGAGCTTTATAGAAGTAGCTCGTCCTCTCGCAAGTTACAATGTCCCTAAAATGAAGGATGAAAGGTCCTATTTATAGCGCTTGTGCGCTGACTTCTCTTTGGGCCGTTGACTCCTTGACGGGCTTGTCTTCTTAGACCGACATTGAGTGTGATTGATTTAGACAAGATTTCCAACGGGCTTTGGATGGGTGCTAAACCCATATCCAACAGCACCGTACTCATGAGACTTATTAACAATTGTAGCAAGATCAGGTAAAGACAATTTCCTCATCCCTTCCCATGTTGTAAGAAACGAAACAAATGCATATATGAGTTTACCTAACCCACTCATGTAGTGAATGAGTAAAGAAATGAAAAAAAAATTAAAAATATGATATCAAATTATCATGAATGTACCGTTGAGTTCAACAACTTTCTAACTACCCCATGTTTCCTCAACATCTGAGTCACGGTTAAGACCATATCAATAGCCGTGATTCCATCTCTTAGTTTTCCTGTTAGCTTGAAACCCACAACACCAGGCAAGTCCATGCTCTTTGGCTGCACAAAAAAAGAGAAATTCATGTATAGTTTATAATAGAAGAAATTTCAACAAAGTCTTTAAATTTGAACTGCCAAAGAATCATCCCTTTACTAAACCAACGTTTCTGAGAGTTTAGGGAGTTATTTCTGAGTTTTTGACAGAAATAAGATATAATTCACCTGACCAAACATGGTAGTTTCCGCTTCTATAACGCCAACTCCCCATCCAACAACACTCAGTCCATCAATCATATTGGTGCGAGAGTTTTTCCCAACAACACTATCTTTGTAAAATTGGAGTAATACTTGGGTTCACCCTTATAGGTGAACCTTTTTGTTCAGCCCCACTTTTTTAAACCAATCAAATAATTCCACATAATCTAGTATTAAAATAATTACAACTTTTTTAAAAAAGTATTAAAAATAAGAAAATAAAAACGAAAATAAAAGAAAATATATTTTATTTTAGACAAAATTTAAAAATAAAAAATTTATAAAAAATACTAAAACCTAAATCTTAATCTCTAAACCCTAAATTCTAAACCCTAAACAATAATTTGAACCTAAAAATATTAAAATTAAAACTAAACCCTAATCCCTAAACCCAATATGTAAATCTTAAAAATAATAAACTAAACCCTAATCTCTAAACCCCAAACCCTAAACCCAAATAGCTTAAACCCTAAACCCTAATCCCTAAACCTTAATCCCTAAAATATTAAACCCCAAACCCTAATCCCTAAACCTTAATCCCTAAACCCTCCCAAAAGGTTTAGATCCAAAGGGTCCAAAATCCTTAAACCTTTAATTCCAAAGAATTCAAACTCTAATCCCTAAACTCTAAACCCTAAAAGGCTTAAACCCTAAAATCTAAACCATAATTCCTAGATCCTAAACTCCAATCTGTGAACCCTATATTATTATCTATTTTTATAAAATATTTGAATGTTTTTAATTCCTTAAATTTAATTTTGTAATTTTATTTAAAAATAATATTATATGGCATATTTTTATTGGTTAAAAAAAGAGGGGGTGAACAAATAAGTTCACCTTATTTTCCGTAAAATTGTCCATTTTTATTGAAAACAACTCTGGAAAGGCACTACCTGTCAATTGCAAAATAACGAAACTTAGTCAATTTAAGCATCGCACTACAAGAAAACAGGGCTATTACCGACGGAATTACCGACGGAAGTAATTCCGTCAGAAATTACCGACGATAAAACGACGACTTTCATACGGGAAGTTTTCCGACGGAAAACCGTCGAAAATTTCCGACCGTTTTCTCATTCCGTCGGAAACACCCGACGGTAAACCGACGGTTTAATTTTCCGTCGGTATTCCGTTGTATTTCGGTCGGTTTAGCGTCGGTTTACTATAGCCGTTAAACTGACCGTCAATGGAACCGTTGGGTCGACTAGAAACCGACCGATTTCCGACGGAATTCCGTCAAAAATTATGCTACATATACCTCATCCCTCCTCTCTTCCCCTCCACACCTATCTCTCCATAACTCTCTCTCTCTCTCTAATACTTCTAGTAACCAAGAAAAATGTCTTCTTCTAACTATTATAGATCGTGGATGGACGGAGTTAGGATTGATGAGGCGACGAAGCTAGTGGACCGGGAATATGCACTTGGTATTGCAGAGTTCATGTCGCTAGCTTGCAATCAACCACATACGCTGAAAAATGGTAAGTTAAAATGTCCATGTGCGAATTGCCGGAATTTTAGAAATCTTACGATTGGCGAAGTATGGTTTCACTTGTATTCAGTTGGGTTTATGTCGGGTTATAAGATTTGGTATCTTCATGGGGAAACTTCGGATTATGCAAGTAGTAGTAGAGAACCTTACGGTGGTACTAGTACTAGGGAACCTAATGTTAGTTCTAGCGAACCTTATACTGCCGATGTAGATTTTGGTGTAGGCACCATTCAGATGGTTAATGATGCACATAGAGAAATTATTCCAGAGGTAGGTGAACATCAAATTCCTAGGGTAGGTGAGGAACCAAATGTAGAAACTAGGAGATTTTTTGACATGTTAGATGCAGCGAAGCGGCCGCTTTACGATGGTTGCAGAGAGGGTCATTCGCCATTATCATCTGCTACAAGATTAATGGGCATTAAGACGGACTACAATCTGCCGGAAGAATGTGTGGATGCGATTTGCGAGTTTTTGAAAGATATTCTTCCAGAAGATAACCTTGCGCCGGGTTCATACAATGAGGTCGAGAAACTGGTTAAAGGGCTGGGATTACCGTATGAGATGATAGATGTGTGCATCGACAACTGTATGATATACTGGCGAGAAGAACAATTCCGTCTGGAATGCAAATTCTGTAAGAAGCCGCGCTATGAGGATACAAGGGGAAGAGCTAAGGTTCCGTTCAAGCGAATGTGGTATATGCCATTAACCGATAGGCTGAGGCGGTTATACCAGTCGGAGCGAACTGCGGGGGAAATGAGATGGCATTCTGAGCATAGAAGAGAGGCAGAGATTGCACATCCGTCGGATGCTGAAGCGTGGAAACATTTTCAGAGATTATATCCAGATTTTGCTTACGATCCACGTAACGTGTACCTCGGATTATGCACAGATGGTTTTAACCCGTTTGGAAGGCATGGGAGACAATATTCGTTGTGGCCTGTGATTCTGACTCCTTATAATCTACCGCCGACTATGTGCATGCGTCGAGAGTTTCTTTTCCTCTCCGTACTCGTTCCCGGTCCAGAGCACCCGAAAAGATCACTTGATGTATTCTTGCAGCCGTTGATACATGAGTTGCAAATGTTATGGCAGCCCGGTGTTGTAGCATACGATGTTTCATGCAAGGAAAATTTTTTGATGAGGGCTGCATTGATGTGGACCATTAGCGATTTTCCGGCTTATGGTATGTTATCAGGATGGACTACACATGGGAGGTTAGCATGTCCGTATTGTCAGGAAAATACCGATGCATTCCAATTGAAGAATGGACGTAAATCATGTTGGTTTGATTGTCATAGAAGATTTCTACCGCATGATCATCCCTACCGGAAAAACACTAAACATTTTACGAAGAAGAAGAAAGTGTTTGATGATCCTATTCTTCCAGAAGCTGGGTCGACTACCTTGGGCCTCTTAGAAGGATTTGGTGCATTAAGAAGTAGTGAGTGTGGTGGGAACGGGCATGAGAATATATACGGAGCTGGTATAGTCCACAACTGGCACAAGCAAAGCATTTTCTGGGATTTACCGTATTGGAAGGACCATTTACTAAGGCATAATCTTGATGTCATGCACATTGAGAAAAATTTCTTCGATAACATTATGAACACTGTGCTCAACGTGCAAGGGAAGACGAAAGATAATGTGAAGTCTAGGCTTGATTTACCTGAAATTTGTGATCGGCCTGAACTTCATCTTCAGACGAACGGAAAACCGCCAATTCCAGCATATTGGGTAGACTCGAAGTCAAAAGAAGAGTTGTTTAAGTGGATTATGCTACAAGTTAAATTCCCTGACGGGTATGCATCAAACTTGCGTAATTGTGTTGACACTGACGGAGGAAAGTTTATCGGAATGAAGAGTCATGATTGTCATGTGATGATGCAGCGACTCCTGCCGTTTGCATTTGCTCATCTCCTTCCTCGAGATGTCCACAAAGCAATTGCAGCTGTTGGATCTTTTTTCAGGGATATATCCACCAGGACACTCACTGTTGATGGGATCAGGAGTCTGGAGCAAAATATTCCAAAAATATTATGCAATCTGGAAAAAATATTTCCACCGTCTTTCTTCGACGTCATGGAACATTTGCCTATCCATCTACCGGGTGAAGCTAGACTTGGTGGACCGGTACAATATCGGTGGATGTATCCGTTCGAGCGCTATATGTTCCACCTTAAAAAGAAGGTGAAGAATCCCGCTAAAGTGGAGGGTTCTATTGCCGCTCAATATAACAACGAAGAGACTGCGACGTTTGCTGGCTACTACTTCCCTTCGCAAGTACACACAAGGAGCAGGCGCCCAGCTAGGAACGATGACAGGGGAGAAAGGCAAATTTATCGGTCAAGCGTTCCTAACATTTTTCAACAGGTTGGGCGGTTAAGTGGGAAAGTAGGCAAGCGGCAACTAACACCTCAAGAGCATACACATCTCCACAAGTACATTCTAACCAACTGCGATGAAGTATTCCAATATGAGAGGTATACATGTTAGCTAGATTTATAATTTTGTATTACACTTGCTTTACTTATTGATATTCTTTTTACCTTTTGTAGGATATATATGGAAGCTCTCCAATTTCATCATCCGGAATTGGACGAGGGCGAACGTGAGGCTCGGAAACAAAAATACTTCAGCCGTTGGTTAAACTTTTATGTAAGAATTAGTTTCTTAAATCATATTAAACACTTACGAACTGGAGCAATATCTTTTAACTTTGATGTGATCATATTGTTAGGTCCGGGGGGAACTCAATGCTGGACGCATCCCCGATGATTGGTTAGTTGACATTGTGGAGGGCCTCCACTACACAGCAAAGTCTTATCCAAGATATTGCACTAGGGGGTATGCATTTAAGGTGCATGTAGAAGGGTCAACAAGAATTACTGCCGATCACGGAGTATCATCTGCATCCGGAGAAGTTGTTTACTATGGTATTCTTAAAGAAATACTAGAAGTAAAATACATAGGAAAGCTTGGAATGCGCTGTGTGGTTTTTCTATGTGACTGGTATAACCCGATCGTAGGGCAAGGTGTTGTGATCGACGAGTTCGGTGTGACGTCGATTAATTCGAGCAAAAAACTAAGAAACTACGATCCTTTCATTATTGCATCACAAGCAGATCAGGTAAGTAATTGTAAATAATTATTTTGGATTTCAAACTCTAATTATAAAAAATTAATAATATAATATTTACGCAGGTGTGTTACATTCCATACCCTCGACTAACTTATAAAAATGATCCATGGATCACCGTTACAAAGATAAACCCTCGAGGGAAGGTGTACGGAGTTGAAGAGCGCGAAGTAGAGCCCTTACAAACAAGTGGTTCTGGTGTGATCGCCCCGGTAGAAGAAACCCTTGAAGTTAATTTAGTTGTCGACTTTAGTCAATTCGGGGACATTGTTCTTCATTCAGAATCAGAAGAAGAAAGAGGCGAATTTGATGATAGTGACTCAATTTCGTCCGACTACAATACAGAAAGTGATGAAGAATAAAAATGTATTATGAATTTTATATTTATGATTGTTCTTAAATATATATATATATATATATATATATAATGTGTTATATATATATGTCTGAGAACAACAATAACATTATTTGAGAGTACGTACAAAATAAAAGTAATTTTAGACTGTTATAGATATATAGAATTAGTATGTAATTTTAAACAAATAATACCAAATCGATCAACTGGTTAAGGGTATAAAATACATGGGTTCAGGTCCGGGTTCGAACCGGCCCTTCCTCGGTTACATGTTTTTTTATTTCCGACGGAATATCGTCGGTTTTTCGTCGGTTGGTCGTCGGTTTGCCGTCGAATTGTCGTCGGAATTCCGTCGGTTTATTGTCTAAAAACCGTCGGTTGACAGCAGTAAATCTCTCGAGTAAATGTTATTTAGTCGGTAAATGTCATGTCCAAATTAACTCGATTTCCGACGGATTTCCGTCTGTTTTACCGTTGAAAAGTTTTCTATATATACACGGCCAATTCATGAGATTTTCATTCAAATCATATAAACACAACAACTAACCAAATGGATTTCGTTTATTTTTCTCCGGAAGCCCGTGAAACGGCAATACGCCAACTTGGAATGCCGGGTCGGAGTCATCTTCCTAATCTCGACCCAACCAGGCAAACTCATCGGGGGATTTGGTTCGGGTACAACACGGTTATTATATCCGTGACCAGTGAGATCATCCAGACACGTTGGTCCGGCGGCTATCTGACGTACTACCAACTCCCGACGTCCTTCAAAGAAGCGTGGTTCATGGACTTTCTCGTAAGTAATTTCATATTTTTATAGATTGTTATATCCATGTAATTATAATTAACGTATATATTTATAAAATTATTTACAGGAATACTTCACCTGTTCTATGGACAATTTGTTCCGCGTCTGGCGGGAATTCCACAGGACTGCTAGGCGGGTTTTCCAAACAAAAATGCGGCGGTTGAAGCTACTCTGGCAAAGAGGAGAAGAAAGACCTGCGTGGATTCCTAGGAGGTCTTGGAGATTGCTGGTGAGCCAATGGCGCGAGACGGACGTCGGAGATTGGTTTACTAACCAATTCCCGAACTACAATAGATTTTAAATAATGTTGTTTTTTATTTCTTGTAATGTTTTAAATTTCATGTTGTTTGTAAAATATGTTTTTAATTCAAGTACTTAACCTATTCGGATATTTTAAAAAAAAAATCAAAACCAAAGCATAATTACATTTACAATTAATATGTAATCATAAACGTCAAACACAATCTGGCTCAATTGGTCTAATGCGAGAGAACGATACGTTTAGGTGGCGGGTTCGAAAGGAGCCCGCGGCATTATGTATTTATTTTAAATTTAATTTGCGACGGATTTCCGTCGATTAAACATTATTCTGACGGTATTCCGTCGGTAATTATTTTCAGACGGTATTCCGTCGGTAATTTTTGACGGATTTTTGACGGTATAGGGTTTAGGGTTTTAGAATGATAAAAAAGAATCGCAAAACCCGTCACTAATCAATGTAATGTTATAATATATTATAATTCTTTAGTATGTGATCTATTTTGATAGTTTTTGTTTGATTTGAAAAATTAAAAACACGTTTGACCTAAACATTTCGAATTGTACATTAACGTTTAAGAAGAACTTTATGTAAAACACTATCTCACTATGATTTTTCTAATTTTCTTCAAATCGAGACATGAAATTATAAACTTCATGCTTAATGCTACACTAATGTGTTACCAGAAATAAAATATCCAACCCTAAAACCTAATCCAAACCCTAAACCCTCTTCCCTCGGAAATCCGTCGGAAATTTCCGACGGATATTCGTCTGTTTACCGTCGATTTTCAGCATTTACCCCCTTTGGTTAAGTGTCTTGTCAGTAATTAAAACCGTTTCCGACGGATTTCCGTCGGAAATCCTGGCAAAATGTGTTGTATAAATATATACGCTACCAAAGAAAGAAATCTTACCCCAAACCCCAAACCCTAAACCCTAACTGAAACCCTAAACCCTCTTCCCTCGTAATTCCGTCGGTAATTTCCGACGGAATTTCGTCGGAATTCCGTCGGTTAGTGCATGTATCGGTCAAAATCTAAATTAACTCCCTTCTCTTCCCTATGCAACGCATTGGTAAAGTGTATAGTCAGTAATTAAACCGATTTCCGACGGAATTCCGTCGAAAATACTGTCGAAATGTTTGTGTATATATATGTACGGACTTTTCTTTGGTTATTCAAACATTTCTTGTAAGATTCTATTCGAAAAACCAAAAAATGGATGATGTCTTTCTAACCCCGTCAGAACGTACTTGGATAATTACAAGGATATTACCTCAACCGGGACGGGAACATCTTCCTGTGCTGGATCCTCACCGCCGTAACCGGACCATTTGGTTCCATTCCAATGCTGCAATTCCCCCTGTAATTAGCGACATAATAGAGGCTCGTTTTGAAACCGGTCACCTAGCTTACTACAATGTCCCTAGAGGCATTAAGGAGTTATGGTTCGAGGATTTTCTGGTAAATAATTTGTATTTTTTTTTTGTGTAATTTGGGAATTTTGTACATTAATAAATATTTTTCACTTATTAAATTGCAGGAATTTTTTAATTTTGATCCGCAAATAATGTTCGAGGTTTGGGTGGAATTCCACGTGGTGGCTAGGCGTGTTTTCCAGACCAAAATACGTCGGGCCAAACTGCGATGGTATAGAGGACAAGGAAGACCGTCGTGGATGTCGGAGGGGGATTGGAACCGCATGGTTCAGCTTTGGGAGGAGACTGACATCGGCGAATGGTTCGGGAACATTCCCCCAAATAATAACTGAAGAATTTTATAGATATGCTATTTATTTTTATGTAATGTTTAATTTTATGCAACTACTTAAGTTTTTAATATATGTGATGTTTTATTTTTTTTTTAATAATCAAAATAATATCAAAACAATAAGTAAAATTATCATGTAAGTATAAACAACTAACACAAAATGGATCAACTGGTTAAGGGTACTCTATGTATTAGTCAAGGTTGGGGGTTCGAACCGAGCCTTCCTCCAATTTTATGTTTTTTAAACGTTTATAGATATATATACAAACACTTTGTATCTATAAACAACGAGTACTCAATGGATCAACTGGTTCGGTTACACAATAAATAGTTCGAGGTTGCGGGTTCGAACGGAGCCTGCTGATAATTATTTTTTTAATTTCCGACGGAAAACCGTCGGTTTTCAGATAACCGTCGGTTTTCCGTCGGAAGTTTTGGCGCATTAAACCCGAAATTTTTCGAGTTAACCGCCAATTTTTTGCAAAAACATTCGAACCGCCTGGAATACCGACGGATAACCGACGACAAATGATTTCCGACGGATTTCCGTCGAAAACCAATTAATATTCTCACGATCTAACTTCTTCTTCTCCATTTTCTCTGCAACTTCTCTCTCTCTCTAATCGCAAAATCGGACCTCTCTCTACGATTCCGCCGGATTATCGCCGTTTTTCCTCATTTCCGACCGCCACCAACACCACAAACATGTAAGTAACCCTTTTAACCGATTGAATTTGGATAATTTTGCTTAGATTTGTAGAAATAGTTGCATGTGTTGGATAAAACGGTGGTTAGGTGTTGACTAATAGATAGAACGATAGTCAATAGGATATATGCTTGTTTGAGTTAGATTGATTGTGAATTTCATGTTGAAGTTTTTTCAAAATCATTTAAATTGTTTTTTGGTGTAAATTTGGAATTTGTTTTGGTTTTTTTAAATGTTTTAAAACGTTTTCTCATTTCTATAAAATTTTGAAATCGTTTTTGTAAATTATTATGGGTTTTTTAAATGTTTTAAAACCTTTTGTTAATTTTTATAAAAATTTAAATTCATTTTTGTAAATTATTATGAATTTTAAAGGTTTTAAAAACTTTTACTGCTCATTTTAAAATTTTTTAAATTTTTTTTTGAGTTCTAAAATGTTTTCTATTTTTTATATAAATTTAAAATCGTTTTTATAATTTATTTTTATTTTTTATATTTTGTAGAAAATTTTAGTGTTGATTTTAAAATGTTTATAAATTTTTTTTTGAGTTCTTAAACGTTTTTTTATTTTTTAACTCTTAAAAACTTTTTTTTGCAATGTATTGTGAATTTTAAAACGTTTTAAAATTTTTTCTTGTTGATATACATGTTTTTAATGAATTCTTAATTTTTGATTGGTATGTAGGGATGATTTTCTGGCGTTTGAGATGCACCTTATGAACGACAGTCCAATAGATGAGGTGCCTCAGGAACCGGTCCATCGACAACAACCGAGAGCCCAACGGTCTCGGTCGACTCAGGTGCTACCCATACCGGATCCGACACAGCCGGGAACGTCTGAGACTATGCCGGAAGCTAGTGGGAGTCATTCCGTGTCTCAGGCGCCCCACTATGTTTTACCGTCGATTGCCGATGAGATATCGGCATTAGTCGATCAGCCGGGACGAGAGATGCTCAAACGGCTCGACCCTTTCTACGAGACCAACCCGGGCACTTTCTGGTATGAAATTTATAACTTTAGATTCTCATTAACAATTTTTTGCATATTCTATGTTTTAGTAACCCTTTGTTTTTTCTTGTCTTATATATTAGGTTTACGTTGACCGAGTCGAAGGTCACGAAGAGCATCTTGGGAATGATGTACAGCATGCTCAACTGCGGGTACCCGACGTACAGGGAGATGCCTTTATCCGATAGGCATAACTGGTTCCGCCAATTCGCGGTAATACCTCCTCGTTAACTTTGTTGTATATATATATATTATTATTATTTTTAATAATCTATGTTAAAGTTTTTAATTCTAACAAATATTTATTTTTTGTTTTGAATAGCAAGAGTATACTTGGGATAGGAAGTATACGGTTATGGTGGAAGACGAGTTCCACCAGAAGGCGGCGACGCATTACTCAAACGTCCTCAACACTTGGAAACAGAAGTGGTGCCGTAATGAAGTTCCCAAGGGTATTAACAAAGAGAGCGATACTTGGAAGGGCTTCATCCGTCATTGGAGTAAGCCTGCAACCGCATCAACCGCTTCTACGAACTCCCAGAACCGTAGAAGTGAGAGGGATGGTGCCGGTCAATCAACTCATAATGCGGGAGCAAGAAGCACCGCGTCAAGGAAGTTAATCCTGGTAAGCAGTTTTTTTTTTACAATTTTCGTTATGTTAAGTTATATTTAAATTTTAAGTTCAAAATCGTTTTTGCAGAAACAAAAGAAAGGAGGGCGAGATCCGACTCATATTGAGCTCATCGAGGATGGCCACAAGAACAAGGAAACGGGCCAAATCCAAGATCCAATTGCTCGGAGGATTGTGGAGTCGACGAAGAGGCGTTTGGATGAGGTGGTAACCCAATCCGAAGGAATCGGTTCAACAGAAGAGATACCGGACGAGCAGATCAACCAACTCTTCCTCGCGGTAAGTTTTAAAATTTAAAAAATTTGAAATATGTTTAACCATAAACTCTAACTTAAAATTCATAACGTATTATTTACTTTACAGGAAACTGAGAAGAGAAGAGGACGAGTTTTTGGTTTGGGAAACTTGGCGGACAAAGTGTCGACACCGCATTCCCGTTTTCGTCCGGAAGAGGACTATGCCCAGATCTTAAGGGAAAAGGATGCGGAGATCGAAGCATTGAAGGCTAGTCAATTGCAAATGGAAGCCCGGATGGAAGCCCGGATGGTAGAACAAGCTGAAGCAAACGCAAAGAAGTTCGAAGAGATGAACCAACGGTTTGAGACATTCATGCAACAACAAGCCAATGTTTCAAATGTCGGACCGTCGACCAAGACCGGAGGGAGGGGGACGACAAAGAAGTTGAGGAAGAGGGCGACGTGAGCGTGATTCGCTCTCGTTGAATGTAATTTTTTAATGGTTTTATGTAGTTTTTAAAACATGTTTTGAATATTTAAATACTTTTTTTTTATTTTAATTAATAAATTTGCGAATATATATATTTTTTTTTAAAAATTATTAAATATCCGTCGGTAAACCGTCGATAAAACGCCCTCGGTAAACCGTCGATAAAACGCCCTCGGAATGCCGTCGGTAATCTTCCCTCGGAATACCGTCGGTAATCTTCCCTCGGAATACCGTCGGTAATCTTCCGTCGGAATACCGTCGGTAAACTTCCGTCGGAATACCGTCGGTAATCTTCCGTCGGAATACCGTCGGTAATCTTCCGTCGTAATACCGTCGGTATCTACGTCGGAATACCGTCGGTATGCACGGTCGGTTTATAGTCGGTAAACCGTCTGAATAAACCCTCGGTTTACGGTCACAAAACCGTGGGTAAATGTGCGTCGATAAACCGTCGGTAATCAGTCGGTATTATATCCGTCGGTATTCCGTCGGTTTCTATAGACGAAAAACCGACGGAAATTTTTTACCGACGAAATAGAAATGACGGACAGTTTTCGTCGGAAATCCGTCGGAATACGTCTTTTCCGACGGAAACCCGTCGATTTAATCCCTCGGTAATAGCCTGTTTTCTTGTAGTGTCGAAAGACTTCCAGCGTCCAAACAGACACAAATATTGTGAACCCTTTTATTTACTTGATGAACTATTCCAGATCTACGTTGTACGCTAAGCATGTTGTCAAATGCATTGGAACCCCACTTAAGAAATGCAAATCTTTATTTGTTGCTCTGGAACTGAAGCTCCATATTTGTTTGCATTGCGTTCTCTGATCTCGCCACATACACTTGAACTGAGTGAGTGATCAATGACAAGATCTGCAAGGACCTGAGTGTATCAAACAAACGTTGTATCACAGCACAAGGGCAAATAACTGATGTTGGTTCTATTGTGTTGCTTTTTATTACCTTTCCATTGAGTTTTAGAAGCTTCCGTAATCTGTTTAGATGGCAGTGACTCGCTAATCTTCAAACCATAATAGTTTTTAGCCAAGTCAAAGGTTAGCCTCTTCTGCCTCACAAAGAACCTCCAACACCTAATAAACAACTCAAGAACACCAGCTGTAAAACTTAAGTCTTCAGAGATGCCATTAAACAAAAGGAGAATTGAGTAGTGCTTTACAACTACCTTGACAGCTTTCTAGAGAGAAGATCAGCATCTTCCTGCATCATATCGCAATAGATACTAAACGAATCCCTCTGTCTCCTTCTCTGACAAAAACTCTGATCTATGTCTCTTTGCCTGGGTTGTCAAAACACCAAAACATAAGATCATAAACCTGACATAGTAAGAGAAACCAAATATCAAAGCTTCCGTCTATGTATATTACCCTCTGCAATTTGTCTTCAAGTTTGTCCCTCATTTTTCTTATCTCCCTCTCACACTGATTCAAAATAAAGCTGGGATCAAAAACTACTTTTTAACCTCTTCCCCCTCTTATGAAGAATCCAGTATAAAATATATCAATGTGTGCCACAAAGAAAACATACCCAAGGTTTTCAAGGCATGAAACAAACTTCCGTCTACTTCATCCAATTGGATGGCCTAGTTATGGGATTGGTGCTTGTTCATAATGATGAATGCTAGGAGTTACGGTACATGAAACACTGAGCTTGTGTCCTTGCTCTATAGGATCAACCTTCACAAGAATCTGAAAAAACTAAAATAATTCAACAGCACCAAAAATGCTATCTCAGAAACATTCTAGCATGAATAATCTTCATGTAGAAATAAATTCTGAATTTACGGAAAGGAACAAAGACCTGCAAATGGCCAGAAGTACATGAATGACCAGGAAATCTCGGGATACTTTTGTTGGTGTTTTGGATTTCCTAGAACATCCCTTCCACAAAATCTTGAATTTTGTCAACGCTTTATGAAAACATCCATAGCAAATACATCAGAATTATTGTTACCTATTTCAATAGAAAGAAAGAGAATTTTGAGTTTTGTGTTAGCACCAAAACATACCCTCCAATGGCATTGATGTAATTAATTAGATTTTAACAGGTTTATAGGTCTTTTTAAGCCTTTTTGATCACGGGAGTTTTTATAAGAGTTTGACTAGTAATTAACCAATAAATGGGAGTTATTCTGAGTAAATTTCACTTAAAAAAAAGGATAATCGGTGCCCATGGATGTTGATACAACTCGAGTGAAGAAGGGAAGCAGAGATCTGAGATGGAGAAGTTAGCCAGAAATCTCAAATGTCCCCCTATTTTTTAAGAAGTATTTTATCTTCTTTTTTTTAAATTCATTTACTAGCAAAGTTACGATTTTGTCCAACCACTCTTAAGCTATTTACACATAAACCGTCTCAAACCGACCAGACCCATCTCGATAAACCAACCAGTTGACGATAACCTATGCTCTATCGGATCCTATTTCTTTTTAGTATCAAAATCAAGTATTACCAAGTATTCCCAAATCGCGACGTAAATCCTTAACTCCCGACGACTCGAGAAGTTTTCCGACGACGCAAAGACACCGTTCCCACACGATTTCGAACACCTCCATCGTTCTCGAGCCTCGCCGTGTCTAAGAAACGCCATGGAAATGTATGTTTTCTCTTATTGAAGTCGATGATTGTAGAGTTGCCAAGATGGCCGAGAAGTTTAAGATCGGTTTTAGAAACGAGTCGATTCCTAGAGACGATTCCTAGGTTAAGAAAATGAGGTATTGAAATCGGGATTAGAGGATTGTAGCGGAGTAGAGGAGTGTATGTTCGTTCCGACTAGAGAGTATTGAGGAGTATTGAGTGGATTTATAGCTTGGGACTAGTTATCTCTTAGTTAGCTTGCCTCTTTATGAATCAATCGTCTAACCTCTCGATTATTTTTGTTGTCTCTCTTAGTTACTGACGAGATGGTTACCACAAGGCGAGGGACAAAGAAGAACAAGAATTCCGGCTCTTCTTTTTCTTCAAAGAGTTCAAAGAAGAGGAAGATAGAGAATGGTAATAAGGGAGAGTCTTCAAAGAAGAGGAAAAGACTACAATAGCTCAAGGGAAGAAGATAAAGATTCAATATGCAGCTGTGGCTGATGCATCTTCTGAAGCTCATGATTCCGAAAAGAGTGTTGATGCATCTCCTGAAGTTCATGATTCTGAAAAGACTGTTAATGCATGTCCTGAGGCTCAATATGCAGAACCACAACTTGATAATGTTGAAACATCTCGGGAAGTTGGTAGGATCGAAGATCGGGGAGATGAGAGTGAAGAAAAAAGAGAAAAAGGAAAAGAAACATCTCAGGAAGTTGAGGAAAAGTTAGAAGATGACAAAGAAGAAGAAAAGGAAGAAATATCAGAAGATGAAGAACAAGAAGATGAAGATCAAGAAGAAGAGGAAGAAGAGCAAGAAGAAGGAGACAAAGGAGAAGAAAAATGACAAGAGAAATCTGACTCAGAAAAAGCACATAGCCGCACTTTGGAAACCTCCGAGGTAAAATTAGCATGATTAAATACGTAATATTGATAGAAATATTTATGTAAAACTATAAGTATTAAGTTGGGTTAACTGACTTCAACTGATTTTTTGTTGCAGGATTCAGAGAAAACGACAGACCAACATCATGAGATATCGTCTCAACATCGTGAAGAAGCTCGAGAAGATGAGGTTCGAATTTAATGTTTTGTATGTAATGTTGGTAGTACTAGGTAAAACTACCAGGAATACTTGTAATACTAAGTAATACTTTGAGAATACTGGTAATACTAAGTAATACTTTTAGAATACTGGTAATACTAAGTAAAACTTTGAGAATACTGGTTATACTAAGAAATATTTTGTTGTTGTTTTCAGGGTTTAGATCATAATCTAGTGGAAACAGAAGTAGTACGACCGATGGGTATGTACTTCCCTCTAAGTGAGTATAGGAAGAGATTCAAGGTTGGGACTAGATGCTTTATGGATGAGTTTTTGACTACGCTTAAGGAATTGGATCATCGGTCAGTGACATGGAGAGGGATTGGTTTGAGAAGCATCCTCAGTTTAAACACATTTTCGACATGCATATGGACAAAAACCACAAGGTTCAGGGCATGTGGATGCTTCTTCTCCGTGCGACAAAAATCGAGAGGAAATGGGAAGCATGGTTTGCTGTAAACGGCGTCCCCATCCGATACGGTCTGACAGAACATGCCCTGATCTCCGGTTTAGACTGCCGGAACTACCCACCGTATTATAAGACGCTTGGTGGTACGAAGTTTGTGACTAAGCATTTTGGTAAAGGTGTTGTTAGATTCCAAGACATCAAAGCGAAGGTAGATGAGATGAAACAAGCAGGTTGGGATAGGCTGAGGATGTTGGTGTTGTTGTTCTTGTGCAGCGTTCTCATAACGTACACCAAGTGTGGTCAAAAAGCAACCCCTGTGAGTCCATTCCTTCTGAGAGCTGATATATCATGGTTTTTACTAGTTTTAGACCATGATATAAGTGTGTTTTAGTGTCTTTTTGTGTTCTTTTAGAGTCTTTTACAGGTATAATCAGGTTTGGAGCATATTTGGTGATTATGGCACTTTTCGGAGATTTTTGGAGTGTTTGGCCGAGAGATAGAGTTCACTGTCCGAAACAGAGTAATGCGTCGATCGTTGCACACTAGCACCGATCGTTGCACCAGCGAGATGGGCCGAAACTCGGCGGTTTATGAAGAGTCAAGATATTGCACTCTGATCCAGAAGTTCCTGATATTTACAAAGAAGCCCTTGGCCGAGATTAGACCTATATAATTAAGTTTTGGTGTTTTAATTAGATACGCTTTCATAATTAAGAGCAGAGGATTTTTAGAGCTTTTGGGGCTGATCTGAACCTTTACTTCATCTGTATTTGGAGAAGATTTCGAACCCCTTTAATTCTTTATCTTTTATGCAATTTATTCTTCATATGATTATGTTTTCATTATCTATGTCTGAGTAGATTCCCAGTTAGGTTTAGGGTTTCTCACATAGGATTTCATGACTTGCTAGACTTGTTTAATTCAGTTAAGGATTCATAACTATATCTGTTCTTCAATCTAATTGTGCTTAAAGCTAGTTCTAACCTGATCAATTAGAATCTAGATCTTAGGTTGCTAAATACGACACGGAAGTGTGGTTTAGGAATCTGAACTAATTAGGTTGAGCAATTAAACTTCTCGCAAACGAAAGTTTGGTTTAGGATAATTGTGAACATATCAAACTTGGAATTAATGCTAGTTTAATCTGTTAGTTCTCGCAAACGAAAGTTTGGTTTGCTGCACTTAGACTTAGAGAATTATCGCAAAGGAATTTGGTTAATTCTATATCTGTGTTTTGAGTTCTAGAACTGTGCTTAATTAGATCCTTGCTGAATGAACTGTCTGCTTGTCTGATTTCCTGAGAACGCCCTAGACTTAACGCTCGTAATAACTTGCTTTCACAACCAACAATCTCTGCTTTCTGTTTACTTTCTCGCATTTCTTTTAATTCAATCACATTGCTTTCTTCCTAGTTTAATTTCCTGTTCTTGAGCTATTGAATACCGGAGTCCCTGTGGATTCGATACCTATATACTACAACCACTGAACTGTGCACTTGCAGTTAGATATAGGATTAAAACCTGACCCTATCAAGTTTTTGGCGCCGTTGCCGGGGACTCTTAGAGTCTTCGATAGCTTAGAACCTAGGGTTTTACTAGGATTTTTCGTTTTCTTTTCGTTTTTGTTTTTGTTTTTTGTAGTTACTGATTTTGTCTGTTTTTCTCTCTGTCGCAGGTACCGATTTCGCACTGCGTCGATCGTTGCACCCTTGCATCGATCGTCACTAGGTGATTACGAGATTGAACCGATCGTTGCACTGATAGCATCGATCGTTGCTGGACGATTACAGACAGTTTATGCAGACGCAGAAAACTAGAAGTAATCCGAACTTGAGCTTAGTTAATCTCGATCTTGAAGAACTTGGACGTTTAGAGAGAGCTAACAGAAGAGAAAGAAGAGAAAGGATGGTACGAGAGCGTTTGATTCTGATACCAGATGCTGAAGGTACCCTGAGGGATCCGGAAAACAATCCCTACAATGCTGCAGGGCAAAGAATTGATGTTGATGATCCCTGATGTTGAGGAAGCTGAGCCACCACGACAGAACCAAGCTAGACAGATGGTTGTCCATGAGAGGACTTTAGCTGACTACAACAGACCGGATGAGTATCATGCAAACCGGTCAGCTTTAGTGCTTCCTGCTTTTGAGAGGAATGATTTTGAGATCAAAACCATCTACTACTCGCTGATGAGACAGAATGCATTTCATGGTTACCCAACGGAGCAGCCTATGCATCACATTGATTCGTTTGAGGACATAGTCACTGGCATGAAGTATGATGGAGTCTGCCCGGACTATCTGTTCCTTAAACTCTTTCCGCACAGTCTTGCTGGAGACAGTAGTGCATGGCTGAAGCAGCTGGCACCTGCTCAGTATACTACTTGGGCAGCCTTGAAGAGTGAGTTCCTGCGTCACTTCATTGATGATGCGCGCTCAGACCAGTCCAGATAGGACATACTCACCTTTTCCCAAGGAGCTGTGGAGCCTTTAAAGACCGCCTGGATGAGATTTAAGCAGTATCAGCGTGACTGCCCACACCATGGATTTACTGAAGTTCAGTTGATTGGTATCTTCTTCAGAGGCATAGATCTTCCATATCAGTCTGCACTGGATAATTCCAGTAATGCTAACTTCAACACCATGACTCCTACGCAAGCTAAGCAGTTGATTGGGAACCTAATAGGCAGCAACAGTTGCAAGACTATGGATGAGAGGAGGAAGAAATCTGGTGGAAGTGTAGAGAATTCTGACATAGCTGATATTAGATCTAGGCTGGACACAGTTTGCAATCTCCTAGCAGGTAAGAAAGCTGTCCACTTTGCCCAAGATGTAGAGGTAATTCAAACTGAGGAGGACACTCAGGAGGAAGATGTGAATTACATAGGAGGTTTTGGATTCCAAGGTAATAGATTTGGTAATCAACAGGGAAACAAATTTTTCAATGGAGGACAGAAAAGTGGTTTTCAGAAGACCTTTGGACAAGGTACTCAGAGAACCTATGGATCTGAGAGTAGAGTGGAGACGATGCTAAAACAGATGATGGAGAGTCAGACTAAGAATGCAGCAGATGTCAACAAGAAGATGGAAACAATCTACAGGGAGCTGAATGGGAAGTTTGAATATCTGAGCACACACATGAAGGAGCTTGATGCTAGAGTTGCAAGAACTGCTGGATATGCTCAAAGGGAAGATGGATATCTCCCAGGACGGACTGATGCTAATCCCAAGTACCAATGCAATGCAGTGACGTTGAGAAGTGGTAAGGAGCTGTCATCTGGCCAGAAAAAGCAGTTAAGTGTTGAAGAACTCGTGGAAAATAAAGAGCTGGAAGATGAGATCCGCGATATTCGCAATGCGTCGATCGATGCAACTAAGCAACGATCGATACAGAGTGAAATCAGGGAACCGGAAGTGGTAACACAGTTGCCTAGCATCGATCGATGCGATAGGAGTAACGATCAACGCAAGGAGACTGCAGAGGGTTCAAAACCAGAGAAACCGAAACAGTCAGCCGAGAGGGTATACAAGCCTAAGGTACCCTATCCCAAGAATCCCAGGAAGGCTAAGAATGATAGGCAGTATGCGAAATGGAAGGAGTTCATAAAAAAGGTGAAAGTTGAAGTACCTTTGTTGGACTCCATTGAAACTTCTCCTATGATGAAAAGATGCCTTAAGGATATGATTTCTGGAAAATGGTCTGATGAGGAGAGTATAATGATGCTCAATGAGGTATGCAGTGCAGTGGTTCAGGGCAGAATTCCCGAGAAGTTAAAGGATCCAGGAAGCTTCGTGTTAGATTGTGTTATCTACAAAGAGAGACTCGAAAGGTCTCTATGAGATCTTGGTTCCAGTGTAAATCTTATGCCCCTCTCGGTTGCTAAAAGGCTCGGAATGATAGACTTTATACCCACTAGGATATCACTGGTTCTGGCAGATAGATCAATCAGGATTCCCGAAGGAGTAATAGAGGATGTGCCTATAATGGTTGGCAAATGTGTGATCCCTACTGATTTTGTGGTTCTACAATATGGACAGGAGCCAAAAGATCCATTGATTCTGGGCAGGTCTTTCTTAGCTACAGCTGGTGCAATGATTGACTGTCAGGGAGGTAAAATAGTTCTGAAGATGAGTTTCGATATGAACAAGCTGGTAAAGAGACCAAACATCGACGGGCAGACCTTCTATGTGGACACATTGGGTGATTTGGCGGCCGAGTACTTTTACCAATCACATGCTGAAGATCCACTAGAAAGGGCTTTACTGAGCTCTATATTGGAGTTGGAGTACCTGCAGGACGAGCTAGCAATGTGCTATACGAGGATGATGGATTCTGTTGAGGTCGCAATGCAGGTAGAAGTGTCTGACGCGACCGTGCAACGATCGACACTACCTAAGCATCGATCGTTGCAAGTCGACAGAGACTGGGCAGAGGAAAAAGCTCTGAAAATAGAACTGAAACAACTTCCATCCGGGATAAGGTACGCATTTCTTGGACCCAATTCAACTTATCCAGTGATTGTTAATGCTAGTCTGAACAACGCAGAGCTCACTTTACTGCTAAGCAAGCTGCGCAAGCATCGCAAGGCTCTTGGCTATTCTCTTGCTGATATTTCTGGTATCTCACCGGAGCTGTGCATGCATCGGATACATCTTGAGGATGAATCCAAGACATCTATCGAGCATCAGAGAAGACTTAATCCTAATCTGCAGGAAGTGGTTAAAAAGGAGATTATGAAACTCCTTGATGATGGGATTATCTATCCTATCTCTGACAGTGATTGGGTAAGTCCAGTCCATGTAGTACCTAAGAAGGGTGGAGTTACAGTTGTGAAGAATGAGAAGAACGAGCTGATACCTACTAGGACTGTGACAGGACACAGGATGTGTATAGATTACAGGAAGCTGAATGCTGCTACCAGGAAGGATCATTTTCCCTTGCCTTTTATTAATCAGATGCTTGAGAGGTTAGCCAATCATCCTTATTATTGCTTCCTCGATGGATATTCAGGTTTCTTTCAGATTCCCATCCATCCAGAGGATCAGGGAAAGACCACTTTCACTTTTCCATATGGGACATTTGCTTACCGTAGGATGCCTTTTGGACTCTGCAATGCACCAGCCACTTTCCAGAGATGCATGATGTCCATATTCACAGACATGATTGAGGACTTTATGGAGGTATTCATGGATGATTTCTCAGTATATGGATCATCCTATAATGAATGTTTAGATAATCTGTGCAAGGTTCTGACAAGATGTGAAGAGAAGCACTTAGTTCTTAATTGGGAGAAGTGTCATTTCATGGTCAGAGATGGCATTGTACTTGGACATAAAGTGTCTGAAGCAGGAATAGAGGTGGACCGCGCTAAGATTGAGGTAATGACCAACCTTCAGGCGCCTGATTCTGTTAAGTCTATTAGAAGCTTTCTTGGACATGCTGGCTTCTATAGACGGTTCATCAAAGATTTCAGCAAGATCGCTAGGTCTCTAACTGCTTTGCTGTGTAAGGATACCAAATTTGAGTTCACTGCAGATTGGCAAACTGCATTTGAACAGATCAAGCATGCATTAGTGAGTGCTCCCATAGTTCAGCCACCGGATTGGGATCTGCCTTTTGAGGTTATGTGTGATGCAAGTGATTATGCTGTGGGAGCTGTTCTTGGACAGAAAAAGGATAGAAAGCTTCATGCTATCTATTATGACAGTAGGACACTGGATGATGCACAAAGGAACTATGCCACTACGGAGAAGGAGTTGTTGGCAGTTGTCTTTGCATTTAAGAAATTTCGCCCTTATCTTGTTAGCTCAAAGGTGATTGTACACACTGATCATTCAGCCCTGAAGTATCTGATGCAGAAGAAAGATGCTAAGCCAAGATTGTTGAGATGGATTTTGTTGCTTCAGGAGTTTGACATTGAAGTGAGGGATAAGAAAGGGGTTGAAAATGGAGTTGCTGACCATCTTTCAAGGATGCTGGTTGAGGAAGACGTGCCAATTAATGACTATTTGCCTGAAGAGAACGTCAATATGGTTGGAACAATGTTTCACACAGATTTGGACAGAAACCTGCAAAACTGTCGGATTAATCGCATCGCGTCGATCGATGCCATTTCGGCGTCGATCGATGCACCTATCGGGACAGCGACGATCGATGCGCTCCTCTGCGACGATCGTTGCAGTGCGGATACAGATCCAGAGACTTTTACAATTCAGATTGGAGGCTACGAGTTTGAGATTGATGCTGTCACAACAACTGATCGACCATGGTATGCAGATATAGCCAACTACCTGGCTGCAGAGACTGAACCAGATGATCTGAAAGGGTATGAGAAGAAGAGGTTCTTCAGAGAGCTTAGGCGATAATATTGGGATGAACCTTACCTCTATAAGCAATGTTCAGATGGCCTTTACAGAAGATGTGTTGTTGAATCAGAGGTTCCAGATATCCTATTCCACTGCCATGGATCAGATTATGCAGGACATTTTGCTACTTTTAAGACTGTGTCTAAGGTTTTGCAAGCAGGTTTCTTGTGGCCTACAATGTTTGCAGATACTCACTCCTTCATTTCTCATTGTGATGCCTGTCAGAGGAGAGGGAAAATCAGTAGGAAGCATGAGATGCCTCAGAATTTCATTCTTGAGGTTAAGGTTTTTGATTGCTGGGGCATAGACTTTATGGGTCCTTTTCCCTCATCTTATGGGAATAAATTCATCCTGGTTGCTGTAGATTATGTGTCTAAGTGGGTAGAAGCAATAGCTAGTCCAACCAATGATTCTTCAGTAGTCATTAAGCTGTTTAAGTCCATCATATTCCCTAGATTTGGAGTACCTCGGATAGTGATTAGTGATGGAGGATCTCACTTTATTAATAAGGTCTTCGAGAAGCTCTTGAGGAAGCATGGAGTTCATCACCGAGTTGCTACTCCTTATCACCCTCAGACTAGTGGACAAGTCGAGGTTTCTAACAGACAAATCAAGGAGATCTTAGAGAAGACAGTTGGGAAGACAAGAAAAGATTGGGCAGCTAAGCTTGATGATGCTTTATGGGCCTACAGGACTGCATTTAAGACGCCATTAGGGACTACTCCATTTCATTTGCTGTATGGAAAAGCATGTCATCTGCCAGTGGAACTTGAGCACAAAGCAGCGTGGGCTGTAAAGCAAATGAACTTTGACCTTAAATCAGCTGCAGAAAGGAGATTGATACAGCTTAATGAGTTGGATGAGATTAGACATTTTGCCTATGAGAACTCAAGGTTGTACAAGGAGAGGACTAAGGCTTATCATGACAAGAAGATTGTTTCTAGACGGTTTGAGCCTAATGATCAGGTGCTTTTATACAATTCTCGTTTGCATTTGTTTCCAGGTAAGCTGAAATCAAGATGGTCCGGTCCCTACACAATCAAAGAAGTGCGTCCATATGGAGTTGTCGTTCTAGTCGGCAAGGAAGGTAATGAGTTCGCTGTAAATGGACAGAGGGTAAAACATTATTGGGCTAAGGCCGAGATTCCAAGAGGTCAGATTCTGCCTCTGGATGATGCACCCTCTGCCTGAAAAATCTTGTCCGTCCGGTCAAGCTAGTGACCTTAAACAAGCGCTGGGTGGGAGGCAACCCACCATTAGGTACTGGTGTTTTTCTACTTAATTTTTGGTGTTTTTGTTAGGATTTTACGTTTGTTTTTGTTTTTGGTGAGTTTATGATTGCAGGTCTCGGACAAATTCGCAGTGCGTCGATCGACGCACTTCTGTGTCGATCGTCACAACACGATCGGAATCGCATTGCAGCGATCGTTGTGGTCCTGAGCAACGATCGACCATACACGAAAATCGCCAAGTAACGGTCGATGCACTTAGTGCAACGATCGATGCCTGAGCGACAGAGGTAAACCCGACAGACATAATCTCATCTTTTATCTATTATTTTCTTTTTTACCGATCCTTCGCTTGACACTACTGGGGACAGTGTGTCTTAAGTGTGGGGGAGGTGCTACTGGCGTTTATCTTTCTGTTTTCTTAAGAGTCGGCCCATTTTTCAAAATTTTTTGTTTTATTGAGTCAAAGTTGTTTAAGTAAGAAACTATGATTTTCTGAGAAGATTTACAAGACTTGCAAGAACTTAAGTAACCATTGGGATGAAGTTGCAGGATCTATCTCTGACTTTTAGAAAACCCAGACACAGATCAACCTACTGGGAACACCCACATCACTTCAGGTATCAGAGGATCCTTTTACTGACTTCAATTTAATACTGACTTAGATTTCTCACCTAAGGGCTTGGTATACTCTGTGTCGGATTCCCTTGTTAGTTCTGACACAGCCTGTCAACCTATCCTATTTAGTTCCCTTCTCCCCTTCTATAAAGTAAAAAAAAAATAATAATAATAAACTGAGGATGAGTTAGTAACTCCGAAGTGGTCACAGGAGTGGTAGAGACCCCTATTATCTCCTGTGCTATCCATAGAATGTGTCCAAAGTACACCCCATAACGGGAAGAACACTGATAAAAAAAAATGATACCCAATGTGGGAAAAATCAGTTGTTAAGGAAGGGAAAAGAGAAGAAAGGGACTAGAGAAAGATAGTATGGTGGTCTAGAGCTGATAAGGTAAGAATCCATGTGCCCTTTGATCGATACTCCTTAGGTGAGACCGCACTTAAATACTTGCAGAAGTCAGTAGGGAGAATTTGAATGCTTGAATGTGATTGTGGAGTTTACTTAGGACAGTTGCTAAGTGTGGGGGAAGTACATGTTGGTCTTGATATCCTGTGATTGATTCTTTCAGTGGTTTACTAAGGGGAATCTGAGTATTGTAGCTTCTAGGATGAAATGAGTTTCTGAAGAGTTTTCAAACCTCTTCACCAAGCTTTAGTTCTCTGTTTTGCTTGAGGGCAAGCAAAGGCTAAGTGTGGGGGAGTTGATATATCATGGTTTTTACTAGTTTTAGACCATGATATAAGTGTGTTTTAGTGTCTTTTTGTGTTCTTTTAGAGTCTTTTACAGGTATAATTAGGTTTGAAGCATATTTGGTGATTATGGCACTTTTTGGAGATTTTTGGAGTGTTTGGCCGAGAGATAGAGTTCACTGTCCGAAACAGAGTAATGCGTCGATCGTTGCACACTAGCACCGATCGTTGCACCAGCGAGATGGGCCGAAACTCGGCGGTTTATGAAGAGTCAAGATATTGCACTCTGATCCAGAAGTTTCTGATATTTACAAAGAAGCCCTTGGCCGAGATTAGACCTATATAATTAAGTTTTTGTGTTTTAATTAGATACACTTTCATAATTAAGAGCAGAGGATTTTTAGAGCTTTTGGGGCTGATCTGAACCTTTACTTCATCTGTATTTGGAGAAGATTTCGAACCCCTTTAATTCTTTATCTTTTATGCAATTTATTCTTCATATGATTATGTTTTCATTATCTATGTCTGAGTAGATTCCCAGTTAGGTTTAGGGTTTCTCACATAGGATTTCATGACTTGCTAGACTTGTTTAATTCAGTTAAGGATTCATAACTATATATGTTCTTCAATCTAATTGTGCTTAAAGCTAGTTCTAACCTGATCAATTAGAATCTAGATCTTAGGTTGCTAAATACGACACGGAAGTGTGGTTTAGGAATCTGAACTAATTAGGTTGAGCAATTAAACTTCTCGCAAACGAAAGTTTGGTTTAGGATAATTGTGAACATATCAAACTTGGAACTAATGCTAGTTTAATCTGTTAGTTCTCGCAAACGAAAGTTTGGTTTGCTGCACTTAGACTTAGAGAATTATCGCAAAGGAATTTGGTTAATTCTATATCTGTGTTTTGAGTTCTAGAACTGTGCTTAATTAGATCCTTGCTGAATGAACTGTCTGCTTGTCTGATTTCCTGAGAACGCCCTAGACTTAACGCTCGTAATAACTTGCTTTCACAACCAACAATCTCTGCTTTCTGTTTACTTTCTCGCATTGCTTTTAATTCAATCACATTGCTTTCTTCCTAGTTTAATTTCCTGTTCTTGAGCTATTGAATACCGGAGTCCCTGTGGATTCGATACCTATATTCTACAACCACTGAACTGTGCACTTGCAGTTAGATATAGGATTAAAACCTGACCCTATCAAGAGCAGTGGATGATCTCGATCTTTGTAAGAAATTCCCTTGGGGGAGACTATCTTTCGATTATATGCTTAGTCAGATCAAGCACACAGTAGAGCATTTTGGAGGGTTTGTGAAAGAGGGAGGGCAATGGCTGATTCCATGATTCTGTCTTCCATTAGAGGTTAGTGAAACACTTTTATTAGATTTGTGTAGAACTGGAAATACTAGGTAATAATATGTTCTTAGCATGGCGTAATACTGGAAATACTAAGTTATATTGTATACATTTTTTGTCTTTTTTAGCTTTTACCATTCGAGGCGATCCCTGATTTGAGAAAAAAATTCAGAGAAGAGGTAGCAGACGCAGATGAAGATTGTCCTAAGATGTGCCAGTCAAAATTAAAGAGCTGTGACATGAAAGGGTTCCCTCTGTCAAAGATTAGCGAGGAACTTGGAACAACTAAGGTAGGTTTTCAATATTTCCAAATTAGTTTGTTTGGTTAAAATATTTAAAATTCTAGTATTTTTGTATTCTGTGAAACAGGACATTGACAATATCATGGTTGCTCGGAATGATGGGGAAAAGGCTCTTCTGCTTCGACTCACGGAGGAAAATGATGATGTTGATATGCATGATATCGTCGTGAAAAGCTGGATGAAGTGTTTGGGACAAGGATTGACCGTTTTCTTTGAAGATGTGTACGACGCGGATGTTGATGCCCAAAGAGCAGTTCCCGAGCCAGTTGCTGAGCCAGTTACAGAGCCAGATGCCGCCATTCACCCTCCAGTACCGGGACACAACGCAATCGAGCAGATCCTAAACAGGTTCCAGAAAGAAATGGAGGAGGAGATGAAGGCAATTGTGAGCACGGTTGAAGGATTTGAGGGAAGACTTACCACAGTTGAAGCCTTCATGAAGGAACTGGAGGAGAAAACCTTGTAGATCGTCCATTGTGTTTTGTTTATGTTTTGTTTGAGTCGTTTTGTTTTTGGTTCAGAAAATCAGTCACTCTTTTGGTTCGTTTTGTGTTAACGGATGCCTTTGTTTTGAATACTAGACAATGTTAAGTCTTTTTCAAGTTTAAGGTTTCTAGTTTAAGGTTTTTTCAGGTTTAAGGTTTCAAGTTTAAGAAAGATTAAGATAAAATTGAATAATAGGACAAGGTTAGTCTTTCTTAATAAGATAATGCCTTAAACAAACAACGATAATTAAGCAAACATAAAGGAGAGTCAAGAACAAACAAGAAAGAACAAGACACAAGAACGTAAAACTTAAACACAAAGATAAGTAAAGAGAAAGCAAACATCATTGCAAGGTTTAACATAGTAATCTTAAACATTTTTCATTTTTGCAATCTCTTCGACATGGTTTTTAAGCTCCTCACGCATTTGGTTGATTTGAAACTCATGGTGTGACATGTTTCGAATTTGCTTGGACTGCTCATCGACCTCCTTCCTCAACAATGTCACCTCTTCTTCGACGGCCAGATCCCATGGTTTCCGAATGTGAGAATCATCATCCTACAAACGAAAATTAATAGTCAGTATTACTAGTGTTTCTAGTTTTACTAGTATAACCTAGTATTACTTTTACGAAATAATTTAACAAAATCACAAAAATCACCCAGAACCTAACAGTAGTACATTTCAACCATAAAATCAACAACAACCCTAAATTCAAATATATACCTCGAAATCATCGCAGATTAAGTATTTCTTTCCTATAACCGATTCGGCTTTAGATATATTCTCTACGATTCTTCGCTCGGTTATTCGTCCTCCACATGGACAATGCTTCGGGATTCCATAGTCACATTGGCAATAAAGAATATCTTATCGTATATCCTCTTGTTTCTTTTCTCGTCGCTGTAACTCGGGTCCATAATCGGTTTGGACTTGGGAGAGGGATTGGAGGAGGATTTGAGGACGGATTGGAGAGAAAGAGAGAGATGGGAGAGAGGGGAAATCGATGAGAGGGGAGAGAGGGAGTGGTCACAACTGACAGGAGAGAGAATGAAAATGTGTAAGTTTGGCAGCCAAAATGTAACTGGTCAAGAAATGGGGGGAAATTCCAAATTTGGGCGCCAAAATGAAACTGGTCAAATATATAGTATTACTCAAGATAGTAGTATTACTGACGTTCAACATAGTTCTACTTTTGCTGTTTTTCGATTTTAGTAGTATTACCCACCTTCAATTTGTGTTTTTGTAGTTTTACAGTTAATATAAGTAGATAAATATGTATTTTGGGTGGTTTGATGCAATAAAATTTCAAAATTATGAACTTATGTAACTTTATCCTCTATGGTTGGTTATTATTTACAAAGTGATCTTAAATGTATAAGGACTATACTGGTGGAATATTGTTTTATTTTCTTCTATTAATAGTCATTGGTAGTTATTAACTTATAATTCAATTAAAATATGATTCTAGTACTGTTATTCATTAACACCATGGCTAATTTAGAATTTATTAACACTATACTTGGTAATTACTAACAACAAAGATACGATAATCACTTAGTATTACACAGTTTTACCAGTTTTACTAACATAAAAAGATGTGAAATATAGTTACTAGTTAAATATGATTCTGATAATTTTATGCATTAGTATGTTGGCTAAATTGGATTTTGTTAACATTATACTCGGCAATTAATAACAACAAAGATACGATAATCATTTAGTAGTACACAGTTTTACCAGTTCTACCACCAGAAAAAATGTGACATATAGTAACTAGTTTTCAATCAAGCCTATTTTGCAAGTAAAATGTTAGACTAGAAACAAAATTACAATCATCCAAACACCAACCATTGAAGTGATTGTCTCGGCCGCCTCTTTTTTTGAGTCCTCTTCTTCTTTCTTTTTTCTCCTATCGATGGGTATTTGTTAGTTTTCTTCCTACCCTTCTTTTGGGGTTTGTCGGGAGGTAGTATCTGCAAATTTCTGATGTCATCCGGAACATCCCACTCTGGCATATCCGGCACAAAATAAATTGTCTTGTAATACGCCAATGCCCACAACTCCATCCGATAATATCTCTAAGACAACTCATGCAATGGGATATCCCTATCCTTAGGTCTATTAGGATCCTTTTTGAGTTTAATGAAAGCGGCAAGTGCATGGACACAAGGGTACCTTTCAATATCAAAGAACCTTCAACTGCACGATTTCGACATCAAGTTCACCAAAAAGGCTTTCCATCGCTACCGGTGACATCGTACATAAGCTCGAAACTATTTAACACCATGACAATTAATGATTCAGCTTGTATCCAAAGATCATGAACATGGTTCTCCACTAAAGGTGCTACCTTGTTATCATCCGTTCCAGCCACTGTCTCCTTCCGATGTTCGTTAAACCACTTTGAAATTCTCTTTAAAATCGTATCTAGCAAGGGTATTAATGCGTACCTCCTAGTCTCCTTAAAAGTTTTGTTCAGAGACACCACAGTGTTGCTTGTGTCTAGGTTATATCTTTCTCCAGGAAAACAACACTTTTCCCATTTTTCTTTCATGGTACTCTTTTCCAGATACTCGGTCGTCTTAGGGTATCTTGACTTAAAAGAACATTAAGCGGCTTCGAACTCAACCACCGTGTAAAGAGCGCTCATCTCTGTGAATCTAGAGTTAACTGTTTCTTTATTCACATTAGAAGCATGGGCTTTCACATTTTGTGAAAAATACCATACATAATACCCATGATAATCTTGAGGATACACATTAGCTATGGGATCAATGAGGCTTGCATTTCTGTCACTCACAAACACCAATTCAGAAGAGTGTGCAATCACGGTTTTCAGCACCTCAAAAAACCAAGTCCAACTTTCAGTTTTCTCACCATCAAGTATCGCAAAGGCTATGAGATAATTATGTCGATTAGAATCCTGAGCTGAAGCGAAAACTAGGCAACCACCATATCCATTTTTAGAAATGTTGCATCCACGATTAGAACTTTCCTCATCACTTGAAACCCTTCAATGCTGGCTCCCAGAGCTATGAATAGATACTTGAATTTATTTTACTCATCCAATTTCAAACACGTTACTTTACCTGGATTCACCTTCTCTAACATGTACAAATAACAGTACATCATCTCATAACTTCCTTTTAAACTACCACGCAAATCACGAACATATTCGTTTTTCCCTCTCGACGCTGTGGAGTACGATACCTCAACACCAAGTTTTGTCTTAATAAGATCCATGATAATCTTTGGAGCGGGAGTTTCCATTTGTCTCGGATAATCATCATGCAAAATAGATGCAACCAACTGAGGTGTGCCTTCCCTCTTCGCGTTGCTTTCACCCTGACTACTTCGACTGCATGAATGCATACTAGTGTACGTTCTAATTGAGAAAATTTGCATCTCTCCAACCTTTGCAGCTCGTAGACCCCACTTGCAGTTTGGTACACGACATTTTAACACTAATCGCACCATGTGCGACTTCTTTACTACATAACCAAAAAACTCAATTAAATGCGCCTCTATCCACAAAATCATGCAAGACCGCTTTACTTGGAAATTCTTGACGCACATACAAACCCAAACGGTCTTCCCATGCCTCTATAAATTTACATGGTTTAACAACAGGTGGCGGCCCGACATATCTATCATAGCTATCCGATATATCCATACCTTTATCACGTGATAAATCATCCTCATCCTCATCCTCTATTGACTCATGTTGTTGTTCTTGTACTGCGTTTTCCTTTTCCACGTAGAGAGTAGCTCCGATTTCAACATCTTTTGACTGCAACTCCTCATAGTTCATACCAATAGAACTTTTGTTCACTCTCGACACTTTCTCGGGCAGTTCCGATACATTGATGACATCGACATACAAAACACATCTACGGTTATCTTTATCCATAGAAGTTAGGTAAACACAAAGATCCTCATCATCAGAAATAGTAAACTCTTCCTCACATCCCACCAGCAATGGAAAGTAACTCAATCGCAGTTTAACCTTACTTACATCTAACTCAAGCTTCTTCTATATCCTCTCTTCTATCATCAACAATGTTCTTCAACAACAAACTATACATCCAACTTTGGCATTTAAAATGTATGATGGCGTTGTTGCTCATTATATACTGCAAAACAATTAAAAAAAATAGAATCAGTGCTACCAATATTACTAGTTTTACTCAATATTATTACCAATGTTGCCAGTTTTACTCAGTAATATTACCAGTGTTACCAGAGTTACTTCATTTACATGTTCTATAAGTTTTACTTGTATTACCAGTGTTACACAGTTTACCCAGTACTGAAAGTATTACCCAGTACTACTATTTTTACACAGTTCCATATCGTAATATTTAGGCGATTTTGATTCATCCACCTCAAAATAGGAGAAATTGGCTTCTAATCTATCACCCACAATACAATATGATTCATCCACGAACCTAGTGCTCTACCAATGTACATATAACCGCAATGTGCATTCAAATCGAATCCCCAAATCCCTATATTTGCCATTCCCAATTTTTTCCCAAATTTGAGCTAAAAACAAACGAAAACAGTTTGTATTTGATGAATTAGTATCTTACAATGATTTAGGAGTGAAATTCAACTCAAATGCGAAGAAATCTGATCGTATACCGGCGCCGGCGCTAAGAACGGCGACTGTGAGGTGTCGCCGGCGAAGAGGGAGCGCAACTCGAGCGCAAGCTCTCGGTTTCTTTTTTATTTTCCGGATTTAATTTTTTTAATCATAACATAAATTAAATTAAAATAAGAAAGACAAAATCGTACTCACAGTATTTCATTAAAACAAGGAGGGACATGTAGATTAAGTGAGGGCATAAGAGATTATTTTTGAAAAAATAAGGTCATATGAGATAATGTCTCGAAGTTAGCGGAGTTGGTGAGGCTATGAGTTGAGAGAGGAGAAAAAGTTTTCAGTAAGGAAACTGAAAAAGGAAATATGAAAGATCCTTGTGGGCGCTTTTCGTCACAAATGTGGTTGCTTGGAATTTTTTGTTTCTGTGTGTTTTTTTGCTGATGTGGACAATTATATAATATATATATATATATATATATATATATACGAATTCCAATACTTTCTCATTTCCCTTATTTATCATAAGATGGTAAAATGAGGATTATAATTGTAACATCCTAGAACTCGGCCCAAAAATTTTTTAAAGAAAAGAAAGAAGCCCAAATCAAGCCTAAGCCCAAAAGCCCATTCTTTTTTTTCAAAACCCTCGCTTCCTTTTTACAAATATGTGCCTCTCCTCTTTGAGAAGTATGAAGAAGAAGCCTCCGGCGAATCCTTGCTCCTCTCGAGTCGCAGCCACCACTTCTTGAGCCTAGATCTAGGGCTCCTCCATCTTTTAATATTGAAGGTTATCCTGAAAACCTATTTATAGATCTGATTCTCCCTAACATGAACACTAAAAGCCTCATAACTTTCTGACCGTAATGAATAGGGAAACTCCCATACCACCATCGTGTTCTTCTCGACGAGACGAAGCCGTAGCCATCAACCACTCCTCCATAGGCCATTGGACACGCCCGCAATCGCCAGGAGAAAATTCGCCGGATTTCCCACGCGCCGCCGCCATCCGCCGCCGACCGGAGCAGTCGCCGGTCACCGGAGACGCCGCCGGCCACCGAGTCGACTCGCCGGCGACCGAGTTAACTCGATTGACCGGCAGGTTGACCGGTTTGGTTGGTTTAACCCCGTTCGATTCAATTTCAATTCCGGTTTTCAATTTCAATTTCTGCTCTGGTTCGGTTTTCTATTTCAAATCCAATTCCAGTTTCAATTCCCTAGTATAGTTGGTTTAGGATCCGTTTAAGGGCAATTGGGCTGGTTATGGATTAGGCATGAGTCTGGGTTTGGGTATCGGTCTGGTTTGACCGGATTGATTGGCTGACTTTGACCTGGCCGTTGATCTTTAGTCAACCAAATTCAAGTAGCCATAACTTGCTCGTCCTTAGTCCGTTTCGAACGAAACAAAAGCCTAATCCACTTTTTCCGTCTTCTTTCCAGTTATGAAGTCCGTTCGGGCGTCAGGAACTACCAAATTACGCTTTTCCCTTTCTTTGGCCAAGGTGAGGATCGGTCTTGACTCTTGTGTACCTCATTCAATTCCGGACGATAATCCTTCGTTTATACTGTCTTTCCTAGGTAGTTTAGGGGTATTAGAGTACTCGATGTGATTGATTACGGAACACAGAACTGCTAGGTTATCGCTTAAACCGAAAATGTTGTTTGTGCATGATGGATATGGGTGAAATAGTATTGTGGTAGGGCCCCCGAAAGGGTGTTGTGTGCAGGGCGCGTAGGCCGGTAAAGGTAACGCGTCCTTTGTATCTTCGGAAGGGGGTTTTGGTGAGCCCCACATGTTTGGCTTCAGGCCGGAAGTTTGGCTTCGGGCAGTTGTTGTGTGTGGCTTCGGGCTGTAGTGCCCAGGAGTGTGAGAGATTTGGGGCTTGGTAAGCACGGATGGACATAGAATTGTGTGGTGAAGCCTTCGGGTGTTGATTTCAAAGTGATATTTACCTAGGACTTGTAGTTCGTAGTTGTGTGGCGTAAGCCGGGATCGCGGGTTCCTAGAAATCCGCCCTCACTGGGTAATTGTGTTTGAAACAATTACTCAGTCCTTCTTTCTTTTTCCATTCCCCTTTTTTTGTAGGTTCGGACGCAGGATTGATCGGTCGCTGATGTTATTGGTGAATTTAAATACGAAGGAAGCGCACGGGTTCCTAGGACCAATTGAGGAAGCGGTCCGGTCGGACCGTTTCGGTTCGACGGATGCCATAACGCTGCGTTTCCGGATCGCCGGAAAACAGGTGTCACAATAACCATATATTTTACCTTTTTGTTAATGTCTTTGTTTGCGTTAATGGATTAATCATTTGATTTTCTCATATATTTTTTTAAAAGGAAACCGTGAAAAAGCTGGCTTTTCAACATAACATCAATTTCTTTACGTATATTTATTATACTTATTAAGTGGATTAAGGTTGAGTAATCTTATCTTTGATCTCTTACTGAATCGATCCAAGGAGATGTACTCACTAACCTTATATTCTTATGGATTATCCAAACAATGGCTAATTTTTATAATTTTTCAATTTGGACAATTATATTATTTTTTATTTGAGTATGTGTAATATACATATATATATATATATACTATCATAAAATGTAAATTGCAAGAAAGAGCTAAAATTATTAGAACTGAATTTTTGTTGTTTTCAATATCTAAAAATATATTTGGAAAAGTAAACAAGAGTTAATTAACCTTAATTATTATTTTGTTATTCTTTTATCACAAACATTTTAAAGTTTTTTCATATTTTATATCCTTTCAATTTCTACGTTACTGATTTGTTATGTATATAAGCTACTATAAGTAATATCTAAACTTAAATAATGATAGTACACATATTACACTATTTGAAATATAATCACACCAAAATAATTTGTAGGCTTAAATTTTTAAAAAAACATTAGTATACACATTTTTATCTTTCTAGTCGTGTATTTCTTTTTCTCTATTTTCCTATTTTCTTATCATACAATTGGTAACTTACGGTTTATAGTAGAGTTAATTGCACACATTGTATCTTTTTCATAAAATAATAGCAAAGTTGTCTCTTTCAAAATTTTGTTACAAATTTGTATCTTTTTGACTCAATTTCTATGTTAAAAGACTAAAATATCCTCACTGACAAAAATAAAAATATTGATTGATGACAGGTCCCACACTATAACTTCTATATATATTTTTTATTTATAAATCTCACGCATGAAGAGTGCCCACGGATGAACAGTGCCCATAAAATGTTGCTTTTTGGATGGATAGTGGAATTAACATACTTTTTGTGTCCATGGATCACAATAATGTGAACTCTTGACCACCTATTGTCCTTCAAAGGTGTTTATTATGTGATATAATCGTGATAGTGTCCACCTCTTGATCTCAATAATGTGACTTCTATATTTTTTTTTTAAAATCTCACGCATGAACAGTGCCCGCAGATGAACATTGCCCATAAAATATTGACTTTTGGATGGATAGTGGAACCAACATACTTTTTGTGTCCGCGGATCACAATAATATGAACTATTGACCACCTATTGTCCATCAAAAGCGTTTATTATGTGATATATCCGTGATAGTGTCCACCTCTTGATCAGAATAATGTGACTTCTATATTTTTTTTTTTAAATCCCACGCAAGAACAATGTTCGCGGATGAACAATGCCATAAATATTGCTTTTTGGATGGATAGTGGAACCAACATACTTTTTGTCTCCACGGATCACAATAATGTAAACTCTTGACCACCTATTGTTTATCAGAAGCGTTTATTATGTGATACAATCGTGGTAGTGTCCACGAATAATCGACCCAACATACTTTTGTGTCCACAGATCATATGTTAAATGCTTTCTATGGATATGACAGATAATATCGACTATTCGTAAACACTACCACGATCTCCTCACATGCTAGACGGGTCTAATGGACATAAGGTGACTAAGAGTTCACATGATCGTGAAATGTACCTGTAAACACAAATTTAAAATCTCAGGTGGACGATGTTGATTATTCGTGCACACTACCACGATTATATCACATGCTAAACGCTTCTGATGGACAATAGGTGGTCAAGAGTTCACATTATTGTGATCCGTGGACAAAAAAGTATGTTGGGTCGATTATTTGTGGACACTACCACGATTAAATCACAAGCTAAACGCTTCTGATGGACAATAGGGTGGTCAAGAGTTAACATTCTTGTGATCCGTGGACATAAAGTACGTGTGAACCACTATCCATGTGGACACCTAGTCTAGACTATCCACTCGAAACTTATGTATTAACTCTGTTTTTTTTTTTTTGGATTATGGTACATCGGCCGATTATATGTACATTCCGGTGGTTTATATTGCCGGAAATCTCACTTCCGCAAAGCTATCCACCGTCAAAAAAATGAAGGATAAAAAAAAAGATAAAGTAAGAAAAAGAATAATGAAATATATATATATATATAAAAAAGAGATGGATGTAATGGATAGGGTATTTTCGTCTTTTTAACACAGAAATTAAACCAAAAAATACAGATTTGCAAGAATTTTTTGAAAGGTACAAAATTGCAAGGAAAATAAAATAAAAAAATACACTGGATGCAATACACCCGTTTATAATAGTATTGCCACTGCAACTTTTTTTTTGAAAAGTATACATGAAAGTAAAGTAAGACTAGTCAAAAAAAATTTCTCCAACTTTACAAATGTCGAAAGCAAAATATATAAATAGTTTCTTATGATGTTTTTATCTTGTGAAAACCAATATATGTGATAAATCTTCATCTACTCTTAAATGACTCTCCTTTCCAGCTTTGAGAATAGTACACTGATATCTCAAATTTTGCTGTTGGTGCTCCTTTCTCATATATCTAAAAGGTCAAAAACTAATATCAATAACCGATCAATCTTCGTAAAAGGAAGTTCATGAGAGGAACCCAGTGCAAAAGCAAGAAAACCTCTAAGTGAAATTCTAAAAAACAATAAATAATGATACCTTGCAAAAAAAAACACAATGTTATTTAGTTCCGAATAGCCAATACACCTGCCTCTTAAGAAATATAGAAGCACATATCCAAGAGATTCCACGTCATCCCGTCGACTTTACTTTGTGAAATAAAAACCAAAATACATGAGCGTAGAGTTGTAGAGTACATACTTTACAAACGGAGAAATGATGGAAGCATGCCTTACCAATTCCAAAATGTGTATTGCAACTTGCATACCGTATAATTCCTGCAAAATTCTTCGTTTCCATGTATATAATAAAGATAATAAATTGTATAATATGACCTTACAACTTAAACAAATAGATAATGTAGTTACCACGGAGTTTTATGACTCTTCCGAATTTTTTGACGAAACTTAGACCGATAGCTAAGAGTGCAGTTGACGGAAAAATAAAAGTATTTACCTCCATCACTTGAACACCCATTACAATAAGAGTCCAGCCTGAAAGTGGTAGCAGATGAAACCTTTGAAGTTAAAACCCAAGTTCACTGAGATGTCCCATTCGATGTCTATATACTATTGTTTATCCTTTTGTGGAAGGCATGATGCTATATAGCTGTTCGTCATCAAATATATCGTTCCTAGTTAAAGAGTTAGTTAAAACTTTTATTTATCATTTGCAAGAGAATATGCGTTTATATATTATACCTGTTGCGCCTGGGACCTTGGAGATAGAGTCATATTTATCATTTGCAAGAGAATATGCGTTTATATATTATACCTGTTGTGCCTAGGACCTTGGAGATAGAGTCATATGAGGGGTTTTCTGCTTGGCATCTGACTTAAATCAACTTAGAATACAAAGATTTAGTTCTAATTTAAGATGCATGTTTCCTATTATGTGGATACCAAAATCAACACTCAAGTATTTAGAGTATTTAGTGTGTTTTTTTTAGGAAAGATGGACTAGAATCTAAGATGAACACCATGTGATAAAGATTAGATTAACAAATTGGATTGTACTGGCTGAATAAAGTGAATGTTACAAGAGTTGAATTCGTAGAGCGATTACAAGAAAAAATTATATTCAAAGTCGGATGGCTCTCGCCGAAGACGAAGACTCTTTTTATAGCTCGTGCCTTGTGAACTGCCTTACGCATTCTCCGGTAGTTAGCTTCAACGTCTTCATCCTTCTTAGAGATCTTTGTGGGCATCCTCTCCAGATCACGTGCTAACGAACTGTGCGTCGCGGGTGTTGTTTGCTCCATTTGTAGACGAGCTTGGCACACAACAAATGGGCCGGGCCATCGACTTGAAGTCCATCTACCGAATCCAATATTTATGCTCCAGTCCGTTAGATCTAGCTCGAGCTAACGGTCTTCGTCGGGTGAAATGATGGAGCTGTTGATAATTAGGCTTCTCGAACTGTAAATCGATTACGGGCCCTTAGACGTTGGCCTAAAAGAGGGTTTTCATTCAGCTGAATTCCTGGAGGGGAATTAGGCTCAAACATTTTCCCCCAGCCCTTTAAGTGAGCTATCGAGTTTTAAAAGGCGAAACATTTTAGCGTAGGCCCACAGGGTGAAATGGATAAAACCAAAACTTCTGGCTAAACCACTTTCACGAATCCTGGACTCTTTAGTTTCCTTTGGATATCATCGAGTGACGCGAGAACTGAAAATCCCGCCAAGACGGACGGTTCGGATTGCGTAGATGCACATCCCATTTGTATTTATAGCGTGTGGAAATTTCAGGATATTGATGATAGACCTTTTCTCTAGATTCTAGCTCAATTCCTCAAGTCAACTCCTATCATTGTATTACTTAAGGTATCAATCCAGGGAGGCAAAAAGAACAACACATTAGGAATGCAAAATACTACTTAAGCTAAGCCAAATAGATAAAAGAAGGTTTAACTAACAATCCTAAACAAACTAGAAAGCAAGAAATCAAATAAAGAAAGCAAACAAGAAAAGTCAACAAAAAGTTAACAAAAATCAACTAAAAGTCAGCCGACGAAAATGCAAGAAGACTAAGCAAAGAAAGCACTAAACAAGATAAAATATGGGTCCTAGGATGAGGCAATGGAGACTAGGTGATCTAGAGACAATCAAAGAAGATCAGTCAATCAAACAATGCTAAACGAGGCTAATTATCATTAATTAAGCTAATCCCATTCTCATGTTCATAACTACTATGCTAATCATGCAATCATTCAATTCTCATTTGAAAATTACAAGACAAGCATGCAAGAATATCCATCAAATACCTTTTAGCAAAGCTAATCCTTAGGGTAAGAACACTAATTATTAGACTAATCCAGTCTCTTGGCACTAATCCTTTTGTCTAATCTCTAATCAAGAACAAACTCTCATTTGTGATTAAGAGACAAACAAAACAATCATATCAAGTTCTCATTACCGATAATCACCTTAGACAACTAATATCTTAGGCTAAGATGTGCAAATCCTCCAAAAAGTTTATTCAAGCATTTCATCGAACATCTTTCGGACATAAAAAAGCCTAACATCTAGATTTAACAATTCCTTGCAACCTAGCATAGTGATCAACTAATTAAAGAAGTATCATTCATCATCAAGTCCTAAGCATCACTAATCATCACATAAACCACCTAAATAACCTCAACCTAAAGACCCAAAAACTCTACTCCCTAATCACCATTGTTCTTCACAAATCATGAATTGAGAGAGAAAAAAAGAAGAGATTAACAAAAGATAACAAAGTACTTAGATAAAACTCAGGCTTAGGTAGCTTAGGGTTTTAGAAACCAAAAATTAAGTATTTATAGTAAAAGGTCAAATTGGGTCAACCCAACAAGTTTGGATCGATCCAAACAAAGCTTGAGTAAAAAAGCTTGGTCAAAGGCTGGTCAACACAAAATTATCAGAAATCTAGGCTTCCCAGCGGTTTGCATTTCTCCGCTGGGCAAACCGCAAGACACACGCTAAAATATTCGGAAAATACAACGGTTTGATTCTGCCCGCTACACAAACCGCTGGCCAGTAAATCGGTCATAACTTCTCGAGTACAGCTCCAAACGACTTGAAACCACCTCCATTGGAAAGCTAACTCAATTTCCTACAACTTCTATTTGCTCCAAAAGCTAAATATGCACGGAAGGGTCTCATTTTACTCGACTTTAAAAGACATTATTTTGATCATTCATCACCATTCATCCAATGACTCTTCCAAAGCTCCAAAGTCACCTAAAATATGCAAGAAAAGACCATACAATGCAAACTCCTAACTCTAGACTCCTAAACATCTAAATGCAACAAAACTCATGAAAACATATATGATACAATGCTAAAAGCATCAAAACATGAACTAAGAACAAACTAAAAATGTCTAAAATATGAAGATATCAGATATGACGGTTGAGATCGTTGGATGCGAAAGAATTCTTAAGATCTTGAGGTTGGGAAGTAATAACTGCTTTATTACCCAACTTCCCACGTCTCCACACTTCACGAGACCCGCCGATTGCACAAATAGTTTATTCTTCCTTTAAATCCATTTCATTCTCTCTCTCTCTCTCTCTCTCTCTCTCTCTCTGTATCTCTCTCTCTCTCTCTCTCTCTCTCTCTCTCTTATTATCTTTATTGCTTTTATTTTCTCTGTTTTCTTTCCGATATCACTCTGTTCGAATTTCGTTGTCTGAAAAAACAAACCCGATGGTGAAGAGAGAGAAAGAAACCGACGTGGTTGTCAAGAACGAGAAGGGGGTCACAGAGGACATTGGCGAATTCAGTCACCATGCTCCGCTTACGAAGGCTGATGACGTTGAAAGCTTGTACGAGTCATTCCGGGTCCCGACGAACGTGAAATTAAAAATTCTCTGTCCAGGCGCATCGCCGGAGAAAGCCAGACCAGGATACTGCTGTGAAAATAAGGTATACTTCAAGAAGTGTGGCCTCGTCTTTTCGATTCCGAGATTCCTGCTGGAAGTTCTTAGCGAGCTAGGGTAAGGCTTTCCCCAGATGTGACTGGATTTTGTTCTGCACCTGATCGGTGTTCTCGTTAGGGCTTGAGAAGGAGTCTGATTCCACTTGGCCGAGCCCCACGAGCTTTTCTCTATCAAGCACAATTCGTGCTCTAAGACGTTCTACCTTTTGCCTCACAAGGGTATGAAGGTTCTCATGGCGGTCCCGGTTTGAGATGATCAGTGGAGAGAGCTGCCCGTTTTGTTCACAGTTAACAAAGACTCAGTTGGAGACTATGATTTAAAGCAGATCGTGACGTCATGGGCTGCGTTTGTTGGTCAAAGGCGGATTCCTATAGGTTTTCTCTGTTGCATGCAAGTTTTTAAATTGCCATAATGATGTGATTTCTTTTGTAGATACTCCGGAAAGGATTGCCATTAGCGATACACTTTGGAACTTTGCTGTTGTGCTTGAGAATTGTCGGATTCATTGGTCATCTTTCTCTTCAGACATAATTTAGAGAGCCTTGCAGCTTCTGGTAGTTATAACGCCTTTTAGAATCCTCTCCATCATACCTCGACATGTAGTTTTCATTCTTTGGATTTGGTTTACACTTGTTGGTTTATTGCGTCTGTCTAAATGGTTTTCTTTTTGCAGTTGAACACAAGCAAAACGCTTCGGATGACGGTTCATCCAGTGTTTCCCCAGAAACGAAGAAGGAAATGGGAGACGCCTGACCTTTCATCATGCTTTGAAGAAGGCTAATAGCAAAGTGGCATCCGATGATAACCCAACAATACGTTCTGGTGAGTTGAGCCAAGCTCTGACTAAACCCATAAACTTTGGAGTTAGTGGACTTTTGCCTCCTGTTCCGAATCAGGCTGCATATTTCGAGAATGAACTGGTCGTGATCCCTCCTAGTAATGTAATATCTCTTGGCTCCAAAATCTCTGACAGTGACACTTCTGTGCAGCCACTGGTGAAGAAAGCTCGTCTGCACCCAGCTCCAGAGAAGAGGGATACTGGTGCAAGTTTTAGTTCATGTAACGGGTCTGGAAGTAAAGCTTTTCACTGGAAGTATGAGCATAACAAATACTTCTCGATAGCGGATGACCCAGAGGGGGCCCATTTTCAACGTTAGTGTAAGCCTTTTGGTTGCTCGCTCCCGACAGTAAAAACATGTTGGGCTGGGAAGCTTACATTATGGAAATGGTGCTTGTGGAAAGGTAATCAGCGTCGTAGTTTTCTTTGCGATTTTGGTTTTCCTTTCTTGATATTTACAATATTGTTTGCTGCTTTTGCAGGCTTTGGAGGCAGACCACCAGCTATGCGCTTTTTACGGGCAGAGTCTCTGTAACATCCTTCATCAACATGAGCTGGAGGAATACCATAGTGTGGTGCATGCTTTGACCGCATCCCTCAAGATGGGTCAGCAGTAGCTACATCTTCTAGAAGCTTGTTTTTTTGTCGTGAAGACTGGCTACAGGCTTGCGACAGAAAGGTCATCTCTCCTGGCTGAGCAGAACAAGGAGCTTGCTTTTGGGAAGGAGGATGCCATCCATCATGTCGTGCATGCTGGGTTAAGGGAGAGAGCCGATCAGTACTATGCTCTACTTGTGTCTTTCAAGGATAAGTTCGAGAAGAAGAGTGGTAAGTTGACCGTTAGATGAAGCTCCAAGAAGTTGAGGCCCATATCCAGATGATTGAGAAAATCATGAGTGGTGCTACCAATATTGAGGCCGAGCTTTCTAAGTCGAACGAGCAAAAGGTTATACTTGGTAAGGAATTCAAGGCTCAGGTTTCTGACTTCTCCCTTGGTGCTGCTTTAAAGGTTATCCCATGTGAGCATGGAGTCTTTGCAATGCTTTAGGTTTTATGACTTAGTGTTGGCGAATTGCGAACAAGTTTTAAGCTTGTGTTTGCTGCATAGTGAATCTTAGACTCAATCGTGCGAGTTGTGTTAACCGGACTTAGAAAATGTGTAAAACAAATTTTATTAAATTTGAGTGAGAGTTTACAACTGGGAGATAGCCCGATATTCCTCCCAAAAGAAAAGGAAAGAAGAGGTGAAAACCGAGATTTTTTTAGAAGTGGTGCACTCATGGGTCGAGCTGCATACGTACCCCGTCAAGGGAACAAGCCTAACATAGTTTAATTATTGTCAGTACTCAGAGATGGTATAACTTGAAGTTCATGGCGTTCCACGGTCTTTGCTCTGGTACTCCGTTTTTCTAATTTCGTGAGCTTGTAGACGCCATCGCAAAATACTTCAGTAACTCTGTATGGATTTTCCCAGTTGGTCCCTAGGTTTTAGGCACCTCGCTCTTTAGTGTTTTTGTAGACCTTGCATAGTATTAGATATACCATGCTGAACTTCTGCAATCGAAACTTTGGAGTTGTAGAGCGAGAGGTTTCTTGCTGGTAGTTCTGGATTCGTACTAGTGCTTGGTCACGTTTCTCTTCGATCATGTCTTGACGATCTCGTAGCATTTCTTCGTTCGGATCCTTGTTTCTCGGGCTTTGAGCCCTTCAGATTGTGGGAACTGATAATTCAGCGGGGACTATTATTTCCATTCCGTAAGCAAAAGAAAATGGAGTATAGCTAGCTGCACTGTAAGGCGTTGTACATAGGCACATAAGGCCCCTGGAAGTTCTTCAGACCACCTAGAATTTTTGCAGTCTAGCCTTTTCTTGAGATTGCGAAACAATGTCTTGTTCGCAGCTTCAGCCTGACCATTTCCTTGAGGGTATCTATGGGTCGAGGTTGTTAGGTGTATCTTCCAGGTCTTACAAAAGTTTCTGAAAGCTCGGGAGATGAGCTCGAACCGTTTTCAGTTACTATCTCATAGGAGAGTCCATGTCGGCAAATGATATGCTCCCAGACGAAGTTTCGGACTTCAATCTTTGTGGTTTGCTGGTAAGCTTTAGCTTCTATCTACTTAATGAAATAATCAGTTATTACCAAGACGTATTTTAGTTGACTTGGTCCTGATGAGACTAGTGGTTCCACTATGTCCATTGACCATCTCATGAAAGGGTAAAGGGCCGAGATCGAGGACAATTTTCTGCAGGTTGATAGATAATCAGAGCGTGTCTTTGGCATTAATTGCATTGTCTGGTGTAGTTTTTGATGTATGCGATCATAGTGGGCCAGAAAAATTCTTGTCATTTAATGTGTACAGCACGAGCCTGGCCTTCAGAAAGGTTTCTGCAAGTTCATTCGTGAGTCTCTCCCAATACTGCTAGTTCCTACGTGAAACTCTCCCATTACAGATAATTCCTCTTGTGCGTGTATGCATCGTAAGTAAGGTTATGTCAAGCTGCGTTTGAATATTTTGTGTTCAAGTACGCAATATCTAGCGCTTCATGCTATCAGTTTTCTTTCTTCCTACTCGTCAGTGAGAACTACACCGAGTCGGATGTAATCCATGATTTGTTCTCTCTAGTCCAGTCATTTGAGGAACTCGGCCCCTGGTTCTTCGCGTTCTGACTCTTCCTCTACCGGGGCCTCCAATATTGGTTGATTATTGGGAAGGTCGATCTCGTAAATTGCAGTGCGATCGTCCTTAAATTCGTACTTTCCATGGAACTAGCTTGTAACTAGCTGGGAGTCGCTGAATGCATGGACTTTACGAGCTCCTATTTTGCGTGTGAGATTGAAGTCGGCTATGATGGCCTTATACTCGACTTCATTTTTGGATGCGTTGAAACCGAGTATGAATGATTGATGCCGACTGCGGAATTGTGCTTGGAGGAAGCTCCATTGATGTGGAGCGTTGATATACCATGGATTTTAGGGTTTTTAACCATGGTATATATCTTATTTATCGAGTCTTTTATTATGTTTTGGAGTCTTTTAGGTATGTTTACAGGTTTAGGAACGTTTGGAGCGGATTTGGAGATTATGGTGCATTCTGGAGCATTTTGGAGCATTAACCCGAGAGATAGAGTTCACTGTCCAAAACAGAGGTTTGCATCGATCGACACATCTCGTGCATCGATCGACACACACGCGAATCAGACATTCTCGGCGGTTTAATGAAGAGTTTGGAATTTGCAACAAAGCCCATAAGTTTCTCATAATTACAAAGAAGCTCCAGCCGTGATTGGATCATTATATTAGGGTTTTTAAGCCATTGTTTAGGCTACGCTTTCATATTTTGAGCATAGAGATTTTAGAGCTTTTGGGGGTGATCTGAACCTGTACTGCTTCCTGCTTTTGGAGAAGATTTTGAACCCCTTTTATTCTTTACTCTCTATTTATGCAATTTATTCATTCATTGATTTGTGCTTCATTGATCATGTCTGAGTAGATTCATAGTTAGGTTTAGGGATTCTCTTAAAGGTTTTCATGACTTGTTAGATTAATTTATCAGTTTAGGATTCATAACTTATTTGTTCTTCAACCTGAATTGTGCTTAATACTAGTTTCTAACCTGATCACTTAGAATCTAAACTTTAGGTTATTAAATTGACACGAAAGTGTGGTTTAGAATCTGAACTATTTAGGTTGAGCAATTGAATTATCCGCAAAGAAATTTGGTTTAATTGAATTTTGAACATATCAAACCTGCACTTAAGACTAGTTTAATATGGTAGGAATTGCAAAGAAATTTGGGTTTCTGCTATTAGACTTAGAGAATTCTCGCAACGAAAGTTGGTTAATTCTATATATGTGTTTGAGTTCTAGAACCGGACTAAATTTGATCATGGTTGATAGTTAATCTGCTTGTCTGTTTTCCTAAGAACTCCCTAGACTTAGCACTTTTAGTACTTGCTTACAAAACCACTTCTGCTATTGATTTACTTTCTGCTTTGCTATTTAGTTTCTCATTAATTCACCTAGCTTAACTTGACAATTCTACAATCTATCGTAAGGTCTAGAGTCTCTGTGGATTTCGATACCCTATATATTATTGTCACGTCTGTGCACTTGCAGTGTAGATCTAGGGATTAAAACTCTGATCGTATCAAGCGTCCAATAGTTATTTTGGTTCACGTGGTCCAGAGTTATCAGCGGGTATTCGATGATAAAATCTGCTTGGAATTGGGCCTTCGCGCAGGTCCTGGTGCAATATTCAATATCATACTCGCTCAGTTTGATTGCCCATTTAGCTAGTCGTTCTGATTGGCTGGGGATATGCAATATATTTTATAGTGGTTGTGATGTGATTACCACCATGGTATGAGATTTTCATCATGTCAATCTTTGCACCTCCCTAGTGTTCTTGGGGAAGGTGCAATTTTCTTTGGGTTTGCTTCGCTTTCATTTTGTTACCAGATTTCTGAGAAATACTCCCCATGGTAATCCAAAGGAACACTTGGGTGGGTTAAGCTTCATCCAGTATTTTTTTAGGATTGTGAAGCATTCCTAGAGCTGTGTTATGTGGTCGCTCTCTTTGGAGAACTTCACAAGCATGTCATCAATGTAAACTTCCATTAACCTTTTGAGTTGATCAGCAAACATTTTGTACACCAGTCTCTTGTAGGTAGCTCCAACAGTTTTCAGTCCGAAAGGCATAATCTTGTAGCAGTAGGTTCCGCGATCAGTTATGAAAGCTGTTTTTATTGATCCTCTTGATTCATAAGGATTTGGTTGTATCTAGAAAATACGTCCATGTAGGACAGTAGTTTGTATCCAGCAGTAGCCTCTACTAGACGATATATGTGTGGAAGCGAAAATTTTTCTTTGCATCATGCTTTATTTAATTCCGTGAAGTTTATTTAAGTCTGTGAAGTCCACTTCCCATTTTTATTTTTAACAACGACTGGGTTGGCTAGCCAATCGGGGTATTTCACCTACTTGATTGACCCGACCTTTAGCAGTCTATCGACTTCGTCGTTAACATCTTTAGCTTGATCGGAACCGAGCTTACATAAGTTCTGTTTTACAAATGTGGGATCTACATTTAATTCATGCGAGGTGATGTCTATGTCGATCCCTTTGATGTCTTTTGTAGACCATGCGAATGTGTTTACATTTTCATTAAGGAAGTTATGAGCTCGTTTATGTTGAAGATTAGGAGCTCCGATCGGATGTTTACACATATTCCAGGTTGCGCATCATCAATATGTATCGGAACTACCAGGTCCTTACAGGGACCTCGTACTGTTGGGTTGCTATTCCGCTTCTCATTTTGTGACGCGAACTCTTCATTTTTCTTTAATTTCTATGATGATGACCCTTGATAGCTCGAGTCCAGCTACTTTGAGTCAGATTACTAGGGAACCATCATGTGGTTTGTTGAGCTTTAAATTTTCGCTTTCGGAGAAGGTTATATGGCTGTCAGGCCCTTAAATGAGAACCATTTCCCTGGCGTCAGATTTGACTCGCAGCTGGTGGGCTTTGATCAAATTTACTGAATCTCGGCACAGTTTGAGCCTCCTGATATAATATTTATCTTCTTTGGGATACCGAAACTACACAGTCCGAGTTTTTGCAAGCACATGTTAGCCGTTTTTTTGGTAGCTGGAGGCGGTGATATGACTGATTTCTTCGATCCTCCACAACGAGCTAAATAAAATATCATTTCAATGCGCTTTACAGGAGTGTGAGGGGGAGAAGTAGACTCTTCCTTTCCAGCGGTTCTCTCACGTTTAGCTTGGGAGGTTTTTCTGCTGTTGTTTATGGCTGCAAGCAGACGGACTTTGGACTTGCATTCTTTGGAAGAATGTTTGTTTCTATTGTGGTACCTGCAAAATTTATTTGCGTCGTAAGGCATTCGCCTTTGGGGCTCGATGTCTATTATCAGGCAATGCTGGCCTTTTCCAAAAGGTTCCTTCTTGACGGTTTTCTATAGGCTTGCATTGTATTTCTCCGATGTTGCAGCTAGGTCTTCTTCATTCTTTGTGAAGTACGAAGCCATGTGCAATGCGTCGTCAAACTGCAAGTTCTTTCTTAAACTATGAGGGGAAGCAGAGTCCTTTTTGGAGCGCTGTGATTGCTATCATTTCGTTTGGGTCTGCAATGGGCGATATAACCTCCTAAAAAATTGTTAATGTAGGCCGAGAGGGGCTCCTCGAGACCTTATGCTAAGGCCTAGAGGTTGGCCTTGAAAGATATAGATTCGATGAAAATCGAATACTGTTTCAAGAAATTCGATACAAGTTGTGTGCAGTTGTCGATCGAATTTCCTTCCAGGCTAACAAACCATTAGAGTGTGGTCCCATCAATGTTTTCAGCAAAGTGCCTGCAGTAACCTGCCTCTTTTTCCTCTTTGAGATGAGCTCGATAGACTGCGAGCCGAAAGGCTCTAACATGGGTTTTTGGATCTGAGGTTCCAGAGTATTCTGGAATTTTGATTTTCAGTGTTTTGGATTCGAGCATTGGCGATTTGGTCTGTGAATGGAGTTCGACGAATTTCTTCGATTACTCGTTCGATGTCTTGTGCTTAGCTCGTGGCCATATGGAATACAGCTTACATGTGCTGGAGCTCAGCGTTGGTCTGGTTGGCGTACCTCCAGAAGGTTTCCAGGTCGGTAATGATATTTGTGTTCATTCGTGTCATATCCTCAAACATGGGAGGTTGCATGTTCCGCGGACGCAAATTGTTTACCTAATGAATTCTTCTTTGATGATCTATCTGACTTGGGGGAGGCCTAGCTGAATTAGTTCCATGTTCCGTTTTGGGAGGCTGGGAGCAGGAAGCGAAAACTGATGCTCCCAAAGCTCAATGCCTATTTGGTTTATAGCTTGTAGGTAACAGAGGAGGGGAAGGTGGTCGCGCCTCTTTGCGGTCTGTGATCCTCGTTGAAGTCGAATCTATGATATTCACGGTGTAAGGTGTGGCGCCCGCAATCGGGTTGGACCAGGTAGTCATTACCACTAATCAAGGGAGTGTGTCTCTATTCTTCAGGGGTTACATATACTCCCTCGAAGTTGAGACGCGAGCGAGGCGGAAGAATTCTTGTGGATCGGCCTTCTATTGTTCCCTTAAAGGGAGCTGATCTGTCCTGAGCGCCTGGTATGGCTGCTAAGCTCCTATCGTGCTGGTCTAGACGAGCTAGAACAATTTGCTAGGCTGCTTCCTGATCTTGCGATAGGTCTATCAGACTGCAAGCATCTTGCGGAGCTCTGCCGTTTTGTCAGTGACGGATCGTGTCAAGAACGTGAATTAGAACGTGGTGGATTAACCCGAGGTGCCAGTGCGTCCCCTAGAGGACAATCCTCGAATCGGATCCAGGTTTGAGAGTTTGTCCTTTCAGTTTGTTGCGAGGTAACGCTTGGAAGCGTGATATCGGTTGGCTGAGCAAAGTGGACACGGTCCATTGCTCCGGATCCTACGTGAGTTGGATGCGACTCTGTTACGGTGATTTCAGTCTGAACATTTAAGTTTGATTGGTTGAGATCTTGCGATCTCGGTGATCCGACTGATGCTGATTTTTTTGGGATCCATATTTGTTCTTACAAACTCCGGATCGGGTTCTAGTGTATAAGAAATCTATGAATCTTCCCCATAGACATCGCCAAAATGTGGATACCAAAATCCTCACCCAAGGATTTTGAGTTTTTAGTGTGTGTGTGTGTGTGTGTGTGTGTGTGTGTGTGTTTAGGAAAGCTGGACTAGATTCTAAGATGAACATAATTTGATAAAGCTTAGATCGAGAAATTGGATTGTATTGACTGAATAAAGTGATTGTTACAATAGTTGAGCTCATAGAGAGATTACAAGAAAATTGTGTTTTCAAAGTCGGATGGCTCTCGCTGAAGACGAAGACTCTTTTTATAGCTCTTGCCTTGTGAACTGCCTTGCGCATTCTCCGGTAATTAGCTTCAACGTCTTCCTCCGTTTTCGGGACCTTTGTAGGAATCCTCTCCAAATTACGTTTGTTACATTTTGTTACATTTGCTTTGATGGTTTTGCAGAAGAAAAAAAATGTGAAGCTGAAACATACAAAATGAAAATATATTAAATTTAAAGGTCATGTTTGTTATTGTAGTTGGGTGCTGCATCGAGATGCTGCATCTGAATGTTGTAGGATGTTGTTCCTTTTTTTTCAGGTTTATATTTGGATGTTGCATCTAGATATTTATTTGTTCATTTTTCTATTTTGGATCACCATCTAGTTGAAACTAATTTAAAAGGATTGATTGCCTATAACCCCCTATAATTCAGTTTCCGCCTCATTCTATCCAAACTCAAAACCTTCTGACTTTCCCCCGCCCAAAGTATAACACTCAATGATATTTTAACCCAATTTTTTCACTTCCCAGCTCCACATACGTGATTAAAATCACTAATCCATATTCAAAATTAAAAAATCTCGTTTTAACCTAACCTAAATGCCCGAGAACCAATTACAACTAGATGCAAAACTCTAATTAACACCCAAACCATAATTATGGTTAAATGGATGAGGAGAAGAAAGAGAATCTCAAGGAAGAGTTGATGGTGGCGAGTGTAACTATTGAAGAGATGGCTCGAGAGATGTATAAGAAGGTTATGGTGAGAGTTGGGATAACCGTTTTAGTTCTACGAGTAATTGTATGGATTCGTGTTAAGTTTGTATGAGTTTGTTTGTATTGAACAAGTTTGGAATGAGAAATCTATTGTTTGACTAAAAAAATACTTTAAATGCAACAAAAGTTCATAAAAATGAGCCAACAAAAAAACTTGAAATGTCTGGAATCATTTGTTTAGTAGCGGAAAATATGGTACAATCCGAGGTTGGTGACTACGTATATCAATGAAAATTAGCCATCAATAACACAAAACATGTTGAATGTTTGACAAAACATCTTCTTCGATTTCGTACTCATATCAACTCACTAAATCCTCCTCTTCATCTCCATTGTCTTTTGTCTCTTTATCTCCAATTTTCTCTTGTTCGATAGTTTCCTCTTGTTCGATAGTATCCCTGCCAAGACTACAATTTAACTCTCGGGATTTTAGAGAAAGTATGGTTTTAAAACTTCTATCCGTCGAAATACACAAACTTACTTGAGAATCATGGCTCTCTCACCCATTCTCTTTTTGCTCCTCTTTCAACTTCCTCAAGATTCTGCCATCTCCCTATACGACATCAAAATGAAGAGCTTGTGAGAAGAAGAATTGCTTAATGGTTTGACTTATATTTTTTAACCAAAACATTCGGGTCTGATTTTAACCATGATTCTGGGTCGGGCTTTATTAGGGTTTAGGATTTGGTCGTAATTGGTTATTAGGCAATTAAATTATGCTAAAACACGATTTTTAATTTTGAACGCATATTAGTGATTTTACTCACAGATGTGGAATTGGGCAACAACAAAAAAAAATTGGGTTAAATTGTCATTATATGTTTTACTTTTTTTTGGTGGAGGAGGGGGGGGAATCAGCGGGAGACAAAACTTATTATAGGGTGAGTCATAGGCAGTCAATCCAATTTAAAAATAGCAATTTTGACGGAAAACATGATTTTACGAAAAACAAGATTTTGAAGAAAATCAAGGTTTTGTAAAAAACGTCGTTTTGTTGAAAAATGAGATTATGACAGAAAAATGCCATTTGTCGAAAATACGATTTTGCAGAAAATAGGATTTTTCGAAAACCAATATCTTGAAGAAACTCATTTTCCAAAAAATCGCGTCCACCTTCAAAATTGTGTTTTACGTCCAAACTGAAACTCATGTTTTTCCGAAAAATCATTTTACCGCAAAATTCAATTTCTGTTAAAATCACAATTTTCCGCAAAACACATTTTCTTGTAAAATTGTGTTTTACGTAAACAACATATTTTCCGAGAAATCACATTTTTCTTCAAAATCGTGTTTTTGTCAAAATCGGAAATTATGTTTTTTCCCAGAAACCAGCCTTCATGAACTGACGTTTTCAATCAAAATCACAATTTTCAGCAAAATCAAATTTTCCTGTAAAATGGCATTTTGTTTCAAAATCATGTTTTCATCATAATTGCATTTTCCGTCAAAATCTCGCAAAACAGTGTTTTCTAAGAAATCATGTTTCTAGCAAAACAACATTTTTCTTCAAAATCACAATTTCCCACAAAACCAAGTTTCCATCAAAATCATGTTTTACGTCAAAATCGCAATTTTCCGCAAAATCTCATTTCGCCGTAAAACTAAATTTTCATAAAAATCGTATTTTCTGACAATTTTTTATTTCAAAATCATTTTGCCTGTCAAAACACGTTTACCATCAAAAATCGTGTTTTCTGTCAAAATCGTATTTTACGCCAAAATCATGTTTTTGTTAAAATTGTATTTTCGTCAAAATCGTTTTGTCCGTCAAAATCGTTTTATCTATCAAAATTGTGTTTTCTGTCAAAATCGTGATACCCGTCTAATTCAAGTTTTCCAATAAAATTGTGCTTGTCTTCTAGCAAAAACACATTTTCCGCAAAACCGTGTTTTTCTCAAAACTATGTTTTCCGCAAACCACATTTTCTGCAAACCACATTTTCCACAAAACTGCATTTTCCTTCATATTCGTGGTTTTCGTCAAAAATCATTTTCCTTCAAATTGTGGTTTCTGTCAAAATCTCGATGTTAGTCAAAACCGCAAACTCGCGTTTTCCGTAAAAATCACGTTTTTCGTCAAAATCATGTTTTCCGTCAAATCTCATTTTCTGCAAAATTATGGTTTTCCGTCAAAACCACATTTTCTGTCAATTCATATTTTTCTTCAAAATCATGTTTACTAAGAAATCATGTTTTCCATGCAACATAGCAAACAATTTTTGGTTTGTCGAAAAACTATAAAATATCAATTTTTTTTGGATTTTGAGATGTTATATGCTGCATCCAAACTATATTTTCTAACATTTCAAATATCTAGATATTGAGATTGAAAATGTTCAAACGAACAACAGTAGCATTTGCATCCAGATGTGGTGTCTGGATGCAAAAACAAACATGACTAGTGTCTAAACTAAAACCGTAATCTCCCTCTGTCGACGGCGATGGCGATTTAGTCAATCTTATCGATTTGCTTGCTCAGGCTTTGGATGCGGCTCATTATTCGGTTTCGATGGGATTTTTATTCGGCTTTCATGTATGGCTTATCTTCGATGATTCTGCAAATTAGAGGTCTCAGACTTGATTATTTTCAAAGTTGTTTCGATTTGGAGATTGTATCAATCTTGATTGGTATCATAGAGATTACGAAAAAGGAAAGATCTTTTGATTCTTCTCAAATCAGTGGTCCCCAAAATGGTGAATCTCAACGGAGTATTGTTTGGATGATTTGGTTAATTATGAGAGGGGTTGTAGATCTTTTGCTTTCAGATGGGGTGAAGGAGATATTATTTCCAATTGTCACGGGTTGTGATTCCAGCTTTAAGTGGACAGGATCAAGCCACCTCAATATGAAATTGTTGTGATTGTCTCTAAGCTGATTCGCTCATTCTCTTTATGGTAATAAAAAATATCATTGGAGTTACTTTGTTGAGAGAAACAAGATGCGGGAATATTTACGATATTACTTTGGATGATTGCTTTGAAAAATATGGCTGAAAATTGCGGATTGTCTTAAGGTATAGAAGGTGTTTTCTTTAAAGTTTCTTGAGGAAGAATTACCAGTTGATTTGAATATCATTATGGTGGTCAATATAATTGGTCTGTTATTTTACGCATGGCTATCTTGGTCTGGTGTTTGGATAAAACATAAAGTGGGTTATAAAAGTATACATATGTGGTATTCATTGCTTGATAGTCTAGAAAATGATGAGTATGGTTTAATAGGCTTTACAAAGGAATTTTGAATGATTCCGTCAAATTGGTTTTTACTATTTGTGGCTATGGGTTTAGAATACACCTAATTGGTTTTTATTACTGTTCTTATTTTCTATATCTGGGATATCTCTAGTTACGGTATCATTGAGCAGGAACCGATGTTCATAGTGTTAGTTACATAAGTCAAAAGTGACGGCCACAATATTTTAGGTGGCTTGGACGATGCACGTGTGTGGTGGTTAGGAGGTGGAGAAATCAAATGAGAAGTCTTTTCATCTTTATAGTCAATATTTGTTGTCCCTGAAAAAGGTATAAAAGAAGATTTGAATTGGATCAACACTTTTAAAATGCAAAAAAAAAAAAAAAAAAAATTATTTGTAACATTTACCAGAGTTTTTTCCTGAAACACACTCTGGATTAGTGTGGAATTGGCATCTTCGTTGTGCAAAGCATTCCAAATTCGAGTGTTTGAGGTTAGAGTCATGAGAAAAACACCAAAACGAAATGAGTGTTTCTCTTCATTAGATATCGATCTAGACAAATGTACAGAAACTTTAAAATCACCATACACAGAGAAAACGTAGGCTAGAAGTAAAGGATTCAAGTCATCGATTCGACTAGGCCTTTCCTCTGTCAGACTCAGAGCTATAATATCTCCTCATTTTGGCTCGTACACTGAATCCACCAATGGGATATCGTGGAACGACTTAATAGATGACCTTCCAATAAATTCTTTTGTCCTTTTCTCCATAGAAATTACTTGAAAGAAAGGAGCTTTCGATAAAGATTTGGAGCTAGAGAGCAACTCGGTTCGCGTTTCTTCAAGTAGATGAGAAACAAAACACTGAAAGTATTCGTCCAAAGAACTAAATCTGTCTGGTACTATCTTTATCTGTTACAAAAACACACCATTGCTGAGGAATATAAAGCTGTAGAATAAAGGGTTAATTAAAGAGAAGAGATAAGAAAAACCTTGTCCTTGTAGAGATCTGTGTTGAGAATATCTTTGATAGACCAAGAACATACTCTAGCGAACAAACTTGTTTTCTCGTTATTTTCCATGAGCCTTCGTATTTCTCTATTGTCCATCACAGCAACGGCAAGAACCTGAGCTATGTTAGAGTTCACCTTAACACTTAACTTGTCTTACAAGATTAGCGACTCTTTTAAGAGGGTTAGTGAAGAAGAATCAATGGAGCAAATCTGAAGTAACTCTCTCTCTATTGGTTTAACTGTAACGTTTATTTCCCTAAATTAAATCGCATGGGGAAGAAGAAAGGTCGAATATTTTTGAATAAAGCATTATGGTAGTGGACTGCATTTAATGAGTAAAAGTATTGGACTTTCGTATTACAATGGGATTTAGATGTATGAACGATTTACGTTTGTTATCGGAGGTGACACAATGAATTAGAGTTGTACAATGATAAAGTTGTTAGTAGTAACTCTCTATCCGATTAAATGTCTAAAACTTTTCAAGAAATTAAAAAGTTGACTTTTTCTGAGTTGACCTTTTTACTCCTAGACACAGTTACCAATGCAGAACCGCTGGTTTTGCTCTGACCATGTTTCCGACAAGATCCTGCCTTCCGCCGCTTGTGGAAGCTCCTTTCCAACCCCTCCTGGACCCCCTAAACTGCCAGACCCAGCCTTAGCCTTTTCCCTTTCAGCTTTCCCACCACTTTCTCCTTCGACTACCAAATTTTCAAAAGTAAACCAGCCTCAAACTCTATCTGCTACACTTTCCAGCAGAAATGTTGAAGCCCTAATTTCTGCTTCTTGTGTGTTGCATGCCCCTTCTGATACTGATACTGCTATGGCTTAATCTCATTTCTCTGCAGATTTGTTCTCTAGGTCAGATTCCCTAAATTCTGGATCTGAACCCCTCATTATTGTTCACAAAACCTTTATTGTGCTTCCTCCAAAAATTAGCTCTCCAATCCAAACAAACAAAGCATCAAACTCCTCCACTATCCCTCTCCTTAACCCTATTACGCTGAATATTCCTACTTCTATTCCCCTAAACCCTCATTTGGCCTCCTCTGTTGCAACCAATATCCTCTCTTTATCCTCAAAACCCTTCCCTATCGTTAATCTTGAAACATCCAAAAAATTACCCACAAAAAATCCGATGCTTGCCACAACTTTGAATCTCCCTGCATACTCTATACCTGCAACTCCTGTGCCAACATCAAATCTAGCTAAAAAAATCAAATGATTTGAAGACATAAACCTTAATCATATACTGATTCAGGCCGGCCATGTGTTGTTATTCCAGATTCTGTCTTCAAAAATGGTGATGAGTTGCATCAAGATTTTATTGTTTGTCAATTTAATGGAAGACCTCCTCCGTTCATTCATATTCAGAATGTCTTGAATCGACTTTGGGGGAAAGGAAATAGAGTTGAAATTCACAAGTGAGTGCCTTAGACAAAAAGTATTGGATAAAGGGATATGGTACATTGGTAATTCCTTATTCACCACGGCTCAGTGGAATTCCTCATCCTCCTGCTTGTGATAGCACTACAAGAAAAACTGTTTTTAGCCACGAACGAGCCACGAACAGTTCGTGGCTAAGAATTTTCCAGCTACGAATAGCTACGAATCAGCCACAACTGCAAATCGTGGCTAATTCGTAGATATTCGTGGCTATTTAGCCACGAAAAAATATTCGTGGCTATCCGTGGATAATTAGCCACAAATAGCCACGAACTAGTCGTGGAAGAGCATAACCACAACTAGCCACGAAGATATTTGTGGCTACCTAGCCACGATCTGAAATCGTAGCTATTTGTGGCTAATTTAGCCACGAATAGCCATGATATTATCGTGGAAGAGATTAGCCACGAAATAGCCACGATTTTATTCGTGGCTATTTCAAACCCTAAACCCTACATATACCCTAAAACCCCAAACTCAAAATCTTAAACTCTTAATCATAAACTATAAAAACAAAATACAAACCATTAGTTATATATACATAAAACTATTATTCAATATCACAATTGTATAACATGTATATATATAAAACCTAAACCCTAACCCTAAATAAACCCCAAACCCCTAAAATATAACATTCCCATTACTATAACATATCCAAAAATAAGATTATTAATTAGTATAAACAAAACAAAACTAATACTTAAAACTCTAAACCCTAAACAAACCCTAAAACTCTAAAAGTATAACCAAAACTTTTATTAATAACATTTTAAATACTATAACATGTTCAAACCCTAAACTAAAATCAAATTCTAAACCTTAAATTCTTAATCATAAATTATAAAATTAAAATACAAACCATTAATTATATATATAACTATTATTTACAAATCTAATACCACAATATTTATATCCTAAACAACCCTAAACCCTAAACAAACCTTAAAACCCTAAATTACAAACAAAAATCTAACTAACAAAACTCTAAACTCTAATTCTTGTTGTATATTCTCAAACCCTAACATATCAAAAAATCTAACTAACAAACTCTAACATATCAAAAAATTATTTTACACTAATATTTTATATTTTTTATACTTAATATTTTATACTTTTTTTAGTATAACAATTTTAATTTTTTTATATGTTATAATTTCAAAATTAATATTTTTGAAATTTCGTTTTAGTTAATTTTATTATTTTTTAAAACATTTTATTTATTATATATTAACTAAATCTTCAAATTATTCTGATTGGTTGAAATCAGCATCACATGGATCACCAATTATAACCCTTAGATCATCTTATGATATCAAATCTCAGCCATTTAATTTTTTTTCTTTTTTTCTTTTTCTTTTCTTCTCCTAATCTCTCTTCTTCTTCGACTCTTCTTCTCCATTTTGTCATTTTCAGATCTAAGAAAATCCTTCACCATTCTCCAATTCTTCACCACCTCACCGTAACCGCTCCTCCGCTCCTCCATCCTCCACCACCGCTCCAGTCAAGTCGCCGGGTCACCCTCTAGTCAAGCGTGCGAGAGACACGGCGGTGTGGCGAAGGCGAATGACACGGCGAAGGCGAACGGCGGTGTGGCGAAGGCGAGAGACACGACGAAGGCGAACGGCGGTGTGACGAAGGTGAGAGACACGGCGACGGCGAGAGACACGGTGTATGGGAGAGACACGGCGGCGTGGTTTGTTTGGATCCGCGTTCACCCTCTCGTCGCCGGGCTGAGGAAGACGTGGTGCGGTGGAGACGCGTTCAGAGATGCAGAGCCGGTTCAGAGATGGAGAGACCAAGCCGGTGCAGCAACGGCGGTGAGCAGAGGCGGTGGCGGTGAGATGCAGAGGCGGTGGTGGTGCGGTGGAGACGCGTTCTTTTTGTCATTTTTTTTTTAAAATTTAATTGATGTATTGTATGTATATACGTATTATATATGTATATACGAATGTATTTTAATTCGTATAGGTATTTTAATTTAATTTTAATTCGTATTATATATGTATTATTATATGTATATACCTATTATATTTGTATATACAAATTTAATTTTATTATATGTTTATTTTTTATTATTATTTTTTTAATATTTTAGCTATGGATATCCACGGATATATATTGTAGTTAGTCGTAGATAGATAGCTACGAATATATCGTGGTACTTCGTAGCTATATAGTCACGAACTAGTTTGTAGCTATTCGTGGCTAATAGCCACGAATACGTTCGTGGCTATTCCGTGGAAGCTTTGCTACGACTAGCCACGACTAGCCACGGTTAAACATTAGCAACGAGCTCGAAACTACGCATCAAGATTTTATTGTTTGTCAATTTAATGGAAACATTTTCGTGGCTATTCGTGGCTAAGGGCGAACTAGCCACGGATTTTTGGCTCTAGCCACGAAAAAATTCGTGGCTAAATACAATTTTTCTTGTAGTGTAGATCTCTACAATTAAGCTTTGGGCTCATCTCCATGGCGTTCCACTGGATTTGAGGCATCAAGATGATCTGAATTTTGTTGCAGGTTTAGTGGGGGATCCTAAAGAGACAGACGACTTCAAAAGAAACCTAGTTAACCTTATTGTGTCTCACGCTAAGGTAGAAGTCGATCTTGCTAAGCTCCTTCCGGAAATTGTTGAATTCTATAAGGAGAATGGAGAAGTTGTGGAAGTAGTAGTAACTTACCCGTGGCTTCCTCCCACGTGTTCTCACTGCAAAGAGATGGGCCATATTTCCAGAAATTGTCTTCTCTTGCCTTCCAGACAACCGCTCCCGCTGATAAACCTGTAAAGGATAAAAGCAAGGTTAATACTGATATGCAGAAGAAGAAAAGTGTGGTCAAGTTTAACCAAAGTATTCCTAATCCTAATAAGTCATCTCATGGCTTAGTAGATATGGATAGTGTGACCACTACTCATCAGACAAAGACTATTAGTAAACCTATAGGTCTGGCGCCTATTTCTAAGCCCACTGAGGTGTTGATTCTTGTGCTGGTTCAAGTAAAAAAGAGGTTGTTCAGCCTGTGAATGTTCATGATATCTCTATGGTTAGCTCTGGCCATTCAACGAAACCAAAGTTCTAGAAATACCGTTACCTCCTCCCTCACCCTCTTCTGTTCTCAAAAGCAAAGCCAATATCCTCACAAATTATTTTTCTCACCCTATTTACTCCTCAGATGATCTCTTTCTTCAAAATTGTTCACCAGAAAAAAACAGAAAGGCCAGCCTTAAAAAGAACTCGCTCTAATCCCACTTCTTTGACTGGTTTCCCTTCATTTAGTGCTCAACTTTCCTTCTTTTCTTCCAAACAAACGGTGAGCTATGCTCTAACTCCATTGCTAAACACTAACCCTTTTCATATTTTAGCTCCTTTGGAACCTCCTCCTTCTTTAGGAGACAACCCTTCCATCTCCCAATGAGTGAAAAGTTAGCTTTTTGGAATGTTGGTGGCCTAAATGACTTGAACAAGCATATCAATTTTCTTCATTGGTTAAGTAGTCATAATCTTCTTTTTACAGCTCTTTTGGAAACTCATATTAAGCATCAGCAACTGAATTAACTTATGACAAATCTTAGTCATGGCTGAAGTTATAGTTCTAATCATCCCTCTGATGATGAAGGCATGACTGTTGTTATCTAGAATCATCATGCAGTTGTAAATATTGTGCACCAGACTCGTCAATCACTTACCTTCTATGTAAAGCTGCCAAATTTGGCCCCTTTCTTCTTCACAGCAGTCTACGCATCTAACATTCGTGTAGAGCGCAATGAATTATGGGTTGATCTTTTGCACATACACCAATATTTTTCTCTCAGCACGGTTCCCTGGATGATAGGAGGGGATTTAACCAGATGATCCACCCGGCTGAACACTCTTTGCCAGTGGTAAACTCTCTTGATTGTCACATGTATGAGCTCAACAACTGCTTACTTCAATTGGAGGGGGGGGGGTTGAAATGAGGTTTCAGGGACCTATTTGTACTTGGTGAAACCATCAACCTCTCTCTCCTATAGCCAAAAATCTTGACTGACTACTTGTGAATAATCATGCCATTTCCTCCTTTCTCAACAATGTTGCTACTTTCCTTCCACCTAATATCTCTAACCACAGTCCATGCCTCTTAGCTAGACTTATCCCATCTCCTCCCTCAAGTTGGTACAGAAAGCCTTTCAAATTCTTCAACTACCTTACAAAACACCCAAACTTCTTACAAGTGGTTCTAGAAGAGTGGAATCTTGTCGGAAATAATGCATCAGACTTGACCAAAGTGTGTTGGAAACAAAAATGCATTAAGCAAGCGTTAAAACAGCTAAATAAAGATAATTTCTCAAATATCCAAGTGAGAGTTAGTGAAGATAATCGTTTGTTGTTAGATGTGCAAGTATTGGCGCTCCAGAGTCCATCTCCTCACTTGATTCAGTTAGAAAAAGAACTGCACCACATATGGGTCTTCCTAAGACAGATTGAGGAGTGTTATTTCAGACAGAAATCTAGGATACAAATGGCTGAAGGAAGGAAATCAGAACTCCCCCTATTTTTTCAGGATTTATCAAGCTAGAATGGATTATAACTCCATACGTTCTTTCCTCCTGCCTTCTGGGCTCCTTGTTACTGATCCTCCAAAAATGAGTCTTATTTCCATAAACCATTTCAAGAGTATCTTGGGTCCAGATGTCTTTCAGGCTCCTCCTCTCTACTCTACTTCTGACTAGTTTCAGCCCTTCAATCCATATTCGTGCAATTCAGCTTGCCAAAAATTGATGACTTTAGTTCCTTCAGAAGTGGATCTGTTCTTCTCAAATTGAATCTCAATAAAGCTCTGGGTCCTGACGGTCTTACATTGGATTTCTACAAAGCTGCTTGGGAAGTTATTGGAAGCGAGGTGGTAACTTCAATCATCAATTTTTCCTATCCTCTTTCCTTCCTGCAGCTGCAAATTCCACCATTCTTTCCCTAGTCCAAAAAGGCCTGGTGCCTCGGCAATCACTGACTACCAACCAATTGCCTGTTTTAACACCATCAATAAAGTGATATTAAGGATGTTGGTGAAGCGTCTGAAACCTATACTGTCTATTCTCATCTTGCCCAACCAAACTGTATTTGTTAGTGACATGCTCCTAATAGAGAACACCATTATAGCTGGAGAGATAGTTAATGGATATCACAAGAATAGAGGACCTAAAAGGATTACAATAAAGGTGGATATAGCAAAGGCCTTCGACACTCTTTCATGGGATTTTCTGTTTAACTGCCTACATGGATTGAGAATTCCGAGTACTTATCTAGGCTGGTTAAAAGCATGTGTCTCTACTCCTAGTAACACTATTGGCTACAATGGAAAGGTCAATGGCTATTTTAAAGGCAAATGGGGTTTACTACAAGGAGATCCTCTATCACCATACTCGTTTGTCATTGCTATGAACAACTTATCTATAATGCTAAATAAGGCGGCTCAGGAGGACATGTTTGCTTACCATTTCAAGTGTGAGGCCTCCAGGTTGACTCATCTCTTTTGTGCGGACGATCTCTTAATCTTCATTGATGGCTCGCTTTGTTCTGTTCAAAATGTGCTGCAAGTCCTAAGAGAATTTGAATTGCGCTTGGGGTTGTCTATTAGAGAATTTGAATTGCGCTCGGGGTTGGCTATTAGTGTGCATAAATCATCCTTTAACGCAAAACAAAATAGATCTCATCAAATTCTCAACTGGAATGCCAAATTCCACTATTCTTGTAAGGTACTTAGGTGTCCCACTTGCTACCAAAAAGCTTTCTATATCAGACTGTGAACCGCTAATTCAACAAGTAAAAGGAAGACTAACCTCTTGGACGGTGAGGTCATTATCATTCGCACGGAGAATCCTCTTGATAAAAACAATGATTGGCGGAACTATGAACTTCTGGTGCTCTTCCTTCTGCCAAAACAAATCATCAACTGCATTAATTCTCTTTGTGGAGTTTTCTTATGGCAATATGATATTGAAGCTCATCATTCGGCTAAGGTCTCTTGGGAAACTGTCACAAAATCTAACGAACAAGGAGGGTTAGGGATCAAGGATCTAGGTATATGGAATAAATCTTGCCTATTAAAACTCATTTGGTTACTTTTTTCCCGATCTGGGTTGCGTGGTTTAAAGAGGAGGTACTAAATGGCGATTTACAAAACTTTTGGTGCATCAATACTAGTTGCAGGAACAGTTGGCTGGACAACAAGATCATCAAGAGAAGAGGTGAGATCTATACCTGGATAAAAAAGATCAGAGGGTATAGTGAATCAACCATGTTTTGGACTGATAACTGGTCGAGCTTTGGTAGCCTTACAAACTATCTATCTGATCGTGGTAACTCAAGACTTGGAATTCCTCTAAATGCGACAGTTGCTAGTCTGTATCGGAATGGTAATTGGTTGATACCACCTGCGAGAATGGATAGATTGCTTAACCTTCACATCTATCTAACTATTGTTACCCTCACAGAATATGTGGCCAGCTATGAATGGGTTCCTAGTGGTAATACAATAGTAAAGTATTCTACTGGTAGCATATATTCAGTTCTCAAGAATGGTAATGAAGATGACTGTTGTACCTTGGTTTCGGGTGGTGTGGACGAAAGGCGGGATTCCGAAACATAATTTCCTTTCATGGTTGTTTGTCTTAAATCGTTGTCCTACAAAATATAGATTGATTAATTGGGGTCTACAAGTTGATGGTAAATGCGTTCTCTGCAATTCAGATTTGGAATCCAGGGGGCACTTACTGTTTGCTTGTAACTACTCATGGTCAGTCTGGAACCATTTCGCTGAAAATTGGACTTTAGATCGCTGAGGGATTGGGAAAATCTGTTAAATCAACTGCTCAACATACAAGGAAGTCGGATCCATCGATAGTTTCTCCTCCTCTGCTAGCAAGCCGCGATCTACTGGCGTTGGTTTGAAAGAAACACATGAATCCATCAATCATCTTCTATGACAAGCGACATCATCATAACGCTGATCGAGCGTCAAGTAAAAGATAAAATCCACTCCTTCCGCTCCTCTAATCCGGCCCCGTCATCTGCTCTGATGCAATAAGGGCTCTGCTAGGGCCTACTCCGGCGTGCTTGCTTATAATCTCCCTTGTTGCGCTGTTCTCTGCTTCACTTAGCCGATCTACTCTTTCGTCACTTTCTTTTCTTCATTGACTGGTTCCCTCCTCAATTCTAGGCTTGATCGGCCTCAGTGAGTGCTTCATTATGTGGATTGATCTTCGATCTGGCTTCTTCTACAACGCTTGGGAATGGTCAATCGGGTTTAAGCCTGGCGTTTATCACCTAACTGTTTTGTACGGCTTATTCTTTTTGGGCCGAGTCAATTTCAATTTTTCACTTAAGCCCGCTGGGTTTGTAAAACATTTTTATTCTCATGCCTTTAAATATGAAAGACCTTATTTAAAAAAAAAAAGTTGTTAGGAGTAGGGTTTACAAAATTCATAATCACATAAGTTATTTTATTTCTCTGGTATAAATGTTAATATCATTAAAGATGAAATACTTCTTAATTTACAAGAGCAAATCTACATGGAATGATTCCTCCGTTAAGAAAAAACAACTAAAAACGAGGAAGCATTTTTTTGACAAAAAAAACAAGGAAGAATTTAAAATTTACAAGCATGAAGGTGAAGATTATGTTGGCAAAACGCCATCAAATATCAGGAAAGTCATCTATATTTTCTAGTGGTTATTGTATTCCTGATTTTCCGTCAATATTTTTGAAAACCATACTGGGGCGCATTATTCTTTTGTTTCCATAAGTTGAAGAATGCCACTTGCACAACCACTCTACGAAAGGTAGTTGGCGCCATTTCCGATTTCCGGCTAGTTAAAGATAGTATTCAGACCAGGACTTGAAACAAAGGTTCATAAGTTGTAGCCGAATAAGAACAAGGACGCTATAGTCGCAAGAGATCATGAGGTAGTATTTAGTTCTGGTGCTCTAAGTTTTTCCTAAAAATTATCTTGTAGGTACGTAAGAGATGCATAAATAGTACAAAGGGTTATCGATCCAACATATACTCAGAAGTACAAAACATGCATATCTATCGATTCGAATTAAGATAAGAAAACAACTTGTAATAGTAGACAAGTAAGCAATTAAAACGAGTGTGTAACTGAATGAAGAAATGTCACACTCATGGAATTCACATAAATCAGAATTATCAAGTAATCAGTCAGTCATGATTCAAATGAAATGTTACTCAAAACACGATGATATAGTGAACCAACTACCAGTGTGAAAACTATATATGTATAACAATCTAGAAATCCAAATTTATTTTAAGTCTAAGTCTAAGTCTAAACCAAATTTCTTTGCTAATAGACAATTTGCTCACCAAGGTTCTATCAGATTATCAATCACACTTTTGTGTTAATCAATTAACCTAAGATCTTAATTTCAAAATCCTTTCTAATGGAGTGTCAGATTTGTCTCCCAAGAGCGCTCTAAAAAACTCAAAGTAAAACAAAGCATAAGCCGAAACAATGGTTGAAAAACCTAATTATAATCCCAAAACACGATCTGAGACTTTTTGTAATTATGGAAAACTTTTGGGCAATTCTGCAAATCTTCAAAGTCTATTAAACACTCGCGAGAAAACTCTGCTCGCAAAGTCTACAGACGGATTCTGACTTCTATTTTCTGCAACTTCTTCAACATCGATCCAAATGCTCCCAAATCTCCAAATTAGATCCATCTCATACCTAAACCTTCAAAGACTTTAAAAGACTCCATAATACCAAAAGAACTCTATATAAAAGACACATATCATGGTCAAAACCCCACAAAAACCGTGATATACAACTCCCTCGGATTTAGCTTTTTTTTTTTACCCTGAACCAAATAGAAAACCAAGACATGAAAGGAAAACACAGAAACTCATTTATTCATAAGAATACCACATCGGCAATCAACATAGCAATCCACATGAAAACAAACTTGACAGAATCGAGACCACAATGCATTTCCCCAAACTTTAGCAATTGTACCAAACAAACTCCACAATCCATATAAGAAATCCAAATTCACCATGCTGGCCTCTTTAAGAATTAAGTGTACTCTCATCGAGGGAATATCAATCAAAGAACACATGGACTATTACTCAGTCATAACCTGATTACACAGACTGTCTTACTTCTGGTTTATTTCCTCTCTTTTTCTCAGTTCAGCAACCAATTTTCCCCACTAGGTATCATTTTTTTTTCTATCGGCTACTCTTCCCTTATTATGCGGTTTTATTATTTCTCATACATGTTAGATCGTTGATTTGGATGATAGAAGTGTTTAACTCCTATATACCAAGCTCTCAACCTTTGAAATCCTTTTTATTCTCTTTCTTTTTAAGGGAAGAGAGAGGGAAGTCATACTTACACATATAATTATTTTCATGACTGAAAAAGTATTCCGATCTTGTGTATTCCAAACCTCAAGACGAGTAAATTGAGTTAAGTTAGGTGTGAAATCAGTAATGAATCCTTCAAATACCCAAAAGGATAAGGGTAACATTGGTAGACTTGTCAGTCGTGGGGGTTTTCAACAGTCATGGATCTATGTCAAGCTCGAATAAATGGTCAATTAAGTTTCTGTAAATGTGGTTATTCCTCCAAAAGTCACTGTTTCCTGAAAGGTTTGACTCAAAACAGACTAGCATAACTGAATCTAAGAAAGTAAAAACAATGTTAGTAACTACCTCTCCCAGACTTAAATAACTATGTCCCCAATGATATCAAGCATGAAGTAGCTAGGAAAAAAAAACCAAAAGGGACAAAAAACATAAAGAGAAGAAGGAGAATCTTACCTCGCAGAAAGTGTTGACCGACACCGAACTTGTGTATCGACAAAGAATGTCGATCTGCGTCGATGTTGGTTCGTCTATGCGTTCTTGGTGTCAACCAACAATGGTCTTATTCGTGTTATGATTTTTATATTTAAGACTCAAAGAAAAGAAAATAAAGTTAGTAAAAACAAAAATTAAAATGCAAGTATTTACAAACTCATCAGTGGGTTGCTTCCCACCAAGGGCTTGTTTTCAGTCATTAGCTTGATTGTTTCAAGAGATCATATTCCGAATGGATTCTACAAATGCAAAGAGTTACTCTGCGAAAGTATCCTCATCCATGATGGTGTGTAGGCATTATGAGCATGGGATCGACCAAGGAAAGTTGGAAGAGCATCAGTGTGGGAGCGAACAATTGGTGGGACAGAGCGTTTTCATGCATGAACATCAATGGGTGAGGAGATGAAGCCTTAGGAGGCACATACCTTTGCTTTGGTGGGAGTGTGATGTCTGGAGTTTTCTGCTTCGGAGCAGTTGCTGGTTTTTTAGAGGTTTGAGTAGATTCATGTTGAACCACCATCTTCTCTTCTCCATGATCAAACACTCTGTCCTCATCATTATGAACCTCTGGTATCACCTCACCTCTGAATGACTGACCATCAATGATGGATCTCTTCAGCTTATCCATTTTGAAGTTCAAGATCTTGTCTCCCATGTGGAGATAAATCAGCCCATGTGTCACATCATTCACAACTTCAGTTGTAGCCAATGAGGGTCTACCAAGGATAAGAGGATACTTCGGTTGAACTTGGAGAAGTTCTGGAAGCTGAAAAAGATTGTATAGAACATGTTTACCTTGGTCATGACCCTAATTTTCAAGCTATGCAATTAAAAACTCACACCAAGCATACCTCACTACCCATGGGAAAGAGATCAGGACCCTGAACCTTGGCCGGCCTCACCTCCACCGTGACCACGTGTGCCACTCTCCTGGCTAGTCTCACCTCCAACACATCTTTGTCATCTCCACTCGCGACCAACCATCACTCCTCCGTGACGAGCTACCTCTCACCCACTGGCAAACACCATTAACAACAAATCAACCAAGGAAATATATCACATTTTGGTTACTCCCAAGAACCGATACATGATTCTAGATGTTTCCAAGATGATCAAGACAGTCAATCAGTGAAGAAAAATTTGCACCTTGCAATTTGGTTTGTTCATTTGCACCTCATCTTAATATTCCAACAGTCAATGATGAGACTGAGAGGGACGCAAAAATATAAAATTCTGAAACGGTGCGTTTAGCTCTGTGTGAGATTTTTTGGGCGATTCTAGGGTATCCACTTCTCGCATTGAACAAGTAATTTCCACCACAGACATAGTGGTCACGGCCATTGAAGGGACCGTGGAGATTGTGCAGCAGCTTCCGTCTGTGGTATCTGAAGAAAAATCGGCAACGAGATGGGCTGATCTAGTTCAAAATAAGAAGGGTTTAATCAAGTATGATGTGAAAATAAAGATGGTTGATGGCACTGGTTCGATCGATGTTCCAGAGGAAGTTTTTGAGGACTCATATTGATGTAAGATTGGAGGTGGATAGTTGTTTGGGTCGCCCATCTGGTTGGAGACGCTCTCTGGTTGATCCGTGGTCGATGGTCGAATGGGAAAAGCTTGCTAGCCGAAGGCGCTCTCAAGGCTTCTCAATGGATGGTTAGATGGAGTTAACACAACAGGAACACTTCAGTAACACAAGAAAATGAGCAAGTAACAGCACTTCGTCCTCAAGGGAATCCACGCAAGAGAGAGAGAGGCTGCGCCGTCTTAGGGCTAAACACTTTAGGTTTTTAGGTTTAAACTTGATTATATTATTAACAATGAAAAGAGAGGCTTAAATAGCTAATAGTCTAGGTTACAATTGGTCCAAAAAGGGTCTGGTCGAACTCATAAAACAAAAGACAAGAAGGAAGATTGGACGGGCCAGATTCTCCTTCTCTCGTATCGGGCTTTGGTTTACCTCATTAAAAACCTTAGTGGGAAAATCCAATTGGGATAAAACCACACTTAAGGGAAAAAGAGTATAAACCTCAGCCCAAGGAGATGTTGCACGTTCTTCTGGTCGCCAAACATAGTTCTGGAGTTCACTAAATCCGTGAGCTTCCAAATAAGTCAGGTCCAGCAACCTTCAGGTTTGATCTTGCATATATTCTTTGTCCGAGCTGGTATTGGTGTGATTCCAACTCTAATGCATTCCCTGATGAATTAAGATTCCAGAACAAGTTCCTTTACTCCTTATTCATCCTGGTTCGTTCTGAGCACTCCAAAATGTGCAAGTTGATCTTTATCGTGTTCCCTGAAAATGACATGTCTTGAAACGGGCATAACTTCTTCATAGAAAATGGTCTTGATGTGATTACACTTCGTGCCTATCCCTTGGTGAGTCAGGTTTCCCGAACAGGTAGAGTTGCAGCTTGAATCCTCATGGTCCGATCGCAATCCTCTCTTGAATGCACCTATATCCATGGAAAGGGCTAAATGGACAGCTTCTAGACATACTCCAAGATTAGCTCGAACCAAGGCTGATTCCTTCTGACCAAAATCTTCCAAATAGAATACTTTCTGGTGGATATCAAGTCTGGTATGATTGGTTCGAACCAATTCTCCTATGGTCATCTTCCAGGACTTGGCTAAGGCTCCGGGTGGACAGTTGTGGACCATCTCCAAATGGGATCGTTCTAGTTGGGTTCTGGAACGATCATTACTCCTGAAACATGTTGTTGGCTGATGAATCCTCAATCCCACGTAATTTGGCCTTGTAGAACATGTCTTGGCTTCATGAACCTCGTCAGGTACGTTCCACGTGGTCGGGAATAGCTCGATCAGCCTCATGGTCGAGGTTGGTATGTACCGCTCGTCCGGGCCGGATTTGTATGATCCGATGTCCTCATCACATCTCCTCTATGGGAGGACTTTCTTATTGGAAAGTTTCTTGCAAAAGTACCTCATGTGGCAAAATTTCATGCCATAGAAAATAAAATATGGGTTCTTGGAGATAAAACAGAGGTGATAGATGTTTTTGTTGTTAATGCAACAAAACTGAAGTTTCGGATTGCCAATCAATCTACTAGGAACAGGGTGATGAGGAAAGGTATGTGGAACTTAGCGAATGTTCCTGTCGTGATGTCGAAGTGGTCTCCATTTGAGGAGGACATTCAACCAGAGATCAAAATAGTTCCACTTTGGGTAAATCTAAGTAATGTTCCAACAAACATGTTCTCGTGGAAAAGGCTTAGTTTTGTTGCTAGTCCAGTTTGATTACCGGACAGATTGCATCCGGAAACTGCTCAATGTGTGGATTTCAAAGTAGCTAAAGTCTTTGTTAAAGCTGATTTAACCAAAGAGTTACCAAGGTCGATGAAATTCAATCTATAGGGCTAGGAAACTATTGTAGAATACTCATATCCATGGCTTCCATCGAAGTGCTCAACATGTGGTAAATGGGGTCACCTTTACCAAATCTTGTTTATCGAAATTGGCAGAGAGTAATATACTAGAAAAGCAGAGAACGACAGTACCTGTCACTATTGAGACCAATAATGAAATAATAAGGGTTGAAGAAGGTCATATGGACAATCAGAATCAGATTCTAGAAACTGCAACAACAGCTATCCCAATTGGCGCGACTCCTATCTCCGATACAATCGCCCAAGAACAAGTTCAAAACGTTGTGGAAGAGAATAAGCAAATTGCAGTGGGGGTTAACGAGGAAGATAAGTGGTTAACAATCTCTTCGGTTAAAGTGATATATCATGGTTTTTACCGGTTTTAGACCATGATATAAGTATGTTTTAGTGTCTTTTGGTGTTTCTTTAGAGTCTTTTACAGGTATTATTAGATATATGCACGTTTGGAGTGGATTTGGTGATTTTGGAGCTTTCTGGAGCATTTTGGAGTTTTGACCCGAGAGATAGAGTTCACTGTCCAAAACAGAGGATTGCATCGATCGACACACATTGTGCATCGATCGACACACATGCGAGATGGGCTTATCTTCGGCGGTTTAATGAAGTTTGGATTTTTCACTTTGGCCCAAAAGTTTCCAATAATTACCAAGAAGCCCCAACCGTGATTACGCCTTTATAATTAGGTTTTTGGTGTTTAATTTTAGATACGCTTTCATACTTTGAGCTGAGAGTTTTTAGAGCTTTTTGGGGCTGATCTGAACCTGTATTGCTTCCTGCTTTTGGAGAAGATTTCGAACCCCTTTAATCTTTACTCTTTATGTATGCAGTCTATTATTTCTATGATTTCTATTTCATTAATCATGTCTGAGTAGATTCATAGTTAGGTTTAGGGATTCTCATTAAGGATTTTATGACTTGCTAGATTTAATTATTTCAGTTAGAATTCATAACTTATTTGTTCTTCAACCTTAATTGTGCTTAATACTAGTTTCTAACCTTATCACTTAGAATCTAGACTCTAGGTTGTTAAATTGACACGAAAGTGTGATTTAGAATCTGAACTATTTAGGTTGAGCAATTGAATTACTCGCAAAAAAATTTGGTTTAATTGAATTGTGAATATATCGAACTTGCACTTAAGGCTAGTTTAATCTGTTAGGAATTGCAAAGAAATTTGGGTTTCTGCTATTAGACTTAGAGAATTCTCACAACGAAAGTTGCTTAATTCTATATTTGTGTTTGAGTTCTAGAACCGGACTTAATTTGATCATGACTGATAATTTGTCTGCTTGTCTGATTTTCTGAGAACTCCCTAGACTTAGCGCTTTTAGTTAATTGCTTACAAACCACTCCTGCTATTGATTTACTTTCTTATTTTGCTTATTTAGTTTCTGATTGATTTCACCTAGCTTAACCTGATAATTCTATAATCTATCGTAAGGTCTAGAGTCCTTGTGGATTTTGATACCCTATATACTACTGATCGTCTGTGCACTTGCAATGTAGATCTAGGGATTAAAACCTGATCGTATCAAGTTTTTGGCGCCGTTTCCGGGGACTCTTTTGAGTCTTCGATAGATTTGAACTTAGGGTTTAGACTAGGTTTTTCGTTTTTGTTGTTTTTAGTTGCTAATTTATTTTTCTGTTTTTCTCTGTCGCAGGTCTGATTTTCGCTTAGCATTGATCGACGCATCTTTTGAATCGATCGTTGCAGGGCGAATTGAGGTTAATCGATCGTTGCATCCTAGCATCGATTGTTGCACTGCGATTACAAACGGTTTATGCAGACGCGTGAGACCAGAAGTAATCCGAACTCGAATCTCGTGAATCTCAGGCTTGAAAAACGTGCTAGATTTGAGAGAACAAACAAGAAGAGTCAACGAGCAAGGATGGTACAAGAGCGCTTGATTCTGATACCTGATGCTTAGGGTGTTCTGAGAGACCGACAGAACAATCTGTACAATGCTGCTGGGCAACGGATAAATGCTGAGGGACGTGTGATACCCGAACCTGACCCTGAACATGAACCTGAAGGTGAGAGGCAGATGATTAATCCTCTTGCTGCTAATGAGAGGACTCTTGCTGACTATAACCGACCGGATGAGTTCTATGCTAACCGGTCAGCAATTGTACCTCCTGGATTTGAGAGGAATGATTTAGAGATCAAGACTGTGTACTACACTCTGCTGAGGCAGAATACATTCCATGGTCTACCACATGAGCAGCCGATGGATCACATTGATGGCTTCGAGGACTTCGTCACTGGGATGAAGTATAATGGGGTGCACTATGATTTTCTCTACCTTAAGTTGTTCCCCTATTCTCTCGCTGGAGAGGCTTTAGCTTGGCTGAAGCAACTTGCACCTGGCAAGTTCACTACTTGGGATGCTGTGAAGAGAGAGTTTCTGAGGAACTTTTATGATGATGTGCGCTCTGATCAGTCGAGACATTCTCACTTTCAGCCAAGGTCCTACAGAGCCTCTTAAGACTGCTTGGATGAGGTTTAAGAAGTACCAACGAGATTGTCCTCAACATGGATTCACTGAAGTGACATTGATGGGCATATTCTTCAGAGGCATTGATTTGCACTACCAGACTACGTTGGACAATTCCAGCAATGTAAATTTCAACACAAGGACTCCTGAGCAGGCTAAGACATTGATAGATAACTTGGTGAGCAGTAATAGCACCAAGACTGCTGATAGGAGAAGGAAAGAGTCTGGTGGGAAGATAGATAATTTGGAGATAGCTGATATTAGGAGCAAGCTGGACACTGTTCACAGTTTGTTCACATCAAAGAAGGCTGTTCACTTTGCTCAGGATGTTGAGGTGTTTGGAGCTGAAGAAGATCACCAGGAAGAGGATGTGAACTACATTGGTGGCTCTGGATTCCAAGGAAACATGTTTAGTAATCAGCAAGGTAACAAGTTCTTCAATGCTGGACAGAAGAATGCTTTCACAAGCAGTCAAAACTCTTCTGGATTTGGACAGAATACTGGTTATCAGAAGCCTTTTCAGCAAGGTAATTCTTACCAGAGAACCTATGGATCATCTTCTTATCAGACGCCTCCTGCTGCTAATACTCATGAGAGCAAGATGGAAGCGATGATGGAGCAGTTGCTGAAAGGACAGACTAAGACTGCTGTGGACTTCAACAAGAAGTTGGATGCTGTGTATGAAGATCTGAATGGGAAATTTGTGTCCTTGAGCACACAGGTCAAGGGGCTTGATGCTCAGGTTGCGCAGACTGCTGGATATGTTAAGAGGGAAGATGGATCTCTTCCGGGACGAACTGATGCTAATTCCAAGTACCAGTGTAATGCAGTGACGTTGAGAAGTGGTAAGGAGATGTTTCCTGCCCAGAAAAAGCAGTTGAGTGTCGAAGAAATCGTGGAAATTGAAGAATTGGAAGATGAGATCCGTGGAATTCGCAATGCATCGATCGACACCCCATAAACGGTCGATGCAAAGCGAAAACAAGGATGATGAGCCCAAGCTCGATGCAGAGGTCGTAACACAGTCGCCCAGCAACGATCGATGCAACACTAGCAACGATCGACGCAAGGCGACTGCAGAGAGCTCAGACGCAGAAAATCTGAAGAAGTCGAATGAAAGGGTCTACAAGCCTAAGGTACCTTTTCCTAAGAACCCCAGGAAGGCTAAGAATGATAAGCAGTATGCCAAATGCAAGGAGATCATTAAAAAGGTGAAGATTAAAGTGCCTTTGATTGACTCTATGGAGACTACTCTTGTGATGAAGAGATGTCTTAAGGACTTACTTGCTGGTAAGTGGTCTGATGAGGACAATGTAATGATGATCACAGAGGTATGTAGTGCAATGATTCAGGGCAGAATTCCTGATAAGTTAAAAGATCCAGGAAGCTTTGTGTTGGATTGTGGTATCTACAGGGAAAGATTTGAAAGATCTCTATGTGATCTTGGTTCTAGTGTGAACCTTATGCCCTTCTCTGTTGCTAAGAGACTTGGGATGACTGACTTCCTGCCCACTAGGATCTCACTAGTTTTAGCAGACAGAACAATCAGGATTCCTGAAGGAGTATTGTAAGATGTGCCTGTAATGATTGGCCAATGTGTGATTCCTACTGATTTTGTGGTTCTGCAGTATGGAGAGGAACCAAAGGATCCACTGATTTTGGGTAGGCCTTTCTTGGCTACTGCGGGTGCGATGATTGACTGCCAGAGAGGTAAGATAATTCTGAATGTGGGTGATCTGAAGATGAGCTTTGATATGGACAAGCTGGTGAAGAGACCAACCATCGACGGACAGACCTTTTATGTGGACACACTCAGTGATTTGGCTGCAGATTACTTTCATAAGACACATGCTGAGGATCCACTGGAGAGAGCTTTACTGAGCTCTATAATGGAGCTGGAACACCTGCAAGACGAGCCCGCAATCTGCTATGCGAAGCTAATGGATTCTGCTGAGCAAGTAATGCAGTTAGATGTGTCTGACGCGACTTTGCATCGATCGACACAACTTGCGCATCGATCGTTGCAAGTCGACAGAGATTGAGCAGAGGAAAAAGCTCCGAAAATTGAGCTGAAAAAACTTCCATCCGGGCTAAGGTACGCATTTCTTGGACCTAATTCGACATATCCACTGATTGTTAATGCTAGCTTAAACAACGCATAGCTCAATTTACTGCTAAGCAAGTTGCGCAAGCATCGCAAAGCTCTTGTCTATTCTCTTGATGACATTTCAGGAATCTCTCCGGAGCTGTGCATGCATCGGATACATCTTGAGGACGAGTCGAAGACATCTGTTGAGCATCAGAGGAGGCTTAATCCTAATCTTAAGGATGTGGTAAAGAAGGAGATCATGAAGCTCCTAGATGCTGGGATCATTTATCCTATTTCAGACAGTGATTGGGTTAGTCCAGTTCATGTAGTGCCCAAGAAAGGTGGAGTTACAGTAGTGAAGAATGAGAAGAACGAACTGATTCCTACAAGGACTGTGACTGGACACAGGATGTGCATAGATTACAGGAAGCTCAATGCTGCGACAAGGAAGGATCATTTCCCCTTACCTTTCATTGATCAATTGCTGGAGAGGTTAGCAAATCACCCTTACTATTGCTTCCTCGATGGATATTCAAGCTTCTTCCAGATTCCCATCCATCTAGAGGATCAGGGAAAGACTACTTTTACTTGTCCATATGGCACATTTGCATATTGTAGGATGCCTTTTGGACTTTGTAATGCATCAGCCACCTTCCAGAGATGCATGATGTCCATATTTACTGATATGATTGAGGACTTTATGGAGGTGTTTATGGATGACTTTTCAGTCTACGGGTCATCTTATAATGAGTGTTTGGATAATCTGTGCAAGGTGCTAGCTAGATGCGAGGAGAAGCACTTGGTTCTTAATTGGGAGAAGTGCCATTTCATGGTCAGAGATGGCATTGTACTTGGACATAAAGTGTCTGAAGCAGGGATCGAAGTAGACCGCGCTAAGATGGTAATGATCAGCCTTCAAGTGCCTGATTCTGTGAAGTCTGTGAGGAGCTTTCTTGGACATGCTGGTTTCTATAGACGGTTCATCAAGGATTTCAGTAAGATTGCTAGACCACTAACTGCTTTGCTGTGTAAGGATACCAAGTTTGAGTTCAATGCAGATTGTCAGATTGCATTTGAACAGATCAAGCAAGCATTAGTGAGTGCTCCTATAGTTCAGCCACCAGATTGGGATCTACCTTTTGAGGTTATGTGTGATGCGAGTGACTATGCTGTAGGAGCTGTTCTGGGGCAGAAGAAGGACAGAAAGCTTCATGCTATTTACTATGCCAGCAGAACACTAGATGATGCGTAGAGAAATTATGCTACTACAGAGAAGGAGTTGTTGGCTGTTATCTTTTCATTTGAGAAGTTCCGCCCTTATCTTGTTGGCTCCAAAGTGATTGTGCACACTGAACATTCAGCCCTGAAGTATCTGATGCAGAAGAAGGATGCTAAGCCAAGATTGTTGAGATGGATTCTGTTGCTTTAGGAGTTTGACATTGAAGTAAGGGACAAGAAAGGAGTTGAGTGTTGGAATTGTGTCCAGTAATCTCGGTACTGTCTCTAGAAAGTAAGAGTATGTCAATGATCAGACATAAGTCATATAATACTGGGGGTCATGATGGCTTGCTAGAGTCCGCTCATGATCTATAAGTCTTGGACTTATTGCCTTTATTATATGATCCCATATGGGTCACATGCCTAAGCTAACAGGAAAATGTGTAGGAACGGTTTAGCAGAAGTACGGTAAAAGTGCTAGGCATTTACTGTACTTAGAGAGAATAAAACGGTTTAGCTACTCTGTGTCGATCGATACACAAGGTGTGTCGGTCGACACAGTACGCGAATACCGTCTAGTTAATTGGTGTTTGGGCCAAATGGCCCAAACGAATTCAGACAAGTTTTATAAGCTAAAACTCGAGTTTCTGATCAATTAACCCTAATACCAGAGCCGTAAACTCTCTCTCTCTGCGCCGAAATCCTCTAGTGATCTAGCAGTCGTTTCCTGTGATCGCGTGTGTGAACCTTTGGAGGATTCATCCCTCGGTGTTTCTCTGATCTCAGACATACCATCCAATTCCGCTGCAAACAGGTATAAGGTGAGATCATCATTTGTTTCTATTCTGAGAAGAACCTAGATCGCATGTTTAGGTTGATATGAATCTAAGAATTGAATCAGGATCAACTAAACGTTCCTTCAGTGGTATCAGAGCCATGGTTATGGTTTTTCTTGTTTAGATTCAATGTTTAGGATTGTTTTCTTGTTTAAAAGTGTTTTGAATCAACTACTGATAAGATAAACCATTTAAGCAACAAGAATTGAAATCTAAACACACCTAAAATCGCAGAAACCAAGCTATATTGACTTGGTAGAATGCGATTTTCAGAGGTCTGTATCGACCAAAATCGCATGGATCGATCGATACGATCGCATGGATCGGTCGATACAGTCTATCGGCAAAACCAGTTAACGCGTGAAAGCATCGATCGATACAGGATCGATGCAGGTTCGATATTGGTGCATCGACCGATGCGGTTGGTGCACATCGATCGACACGGTTAGGGTTTTGACTCGGTTCAGTGCATGCGTGAGAGCATCGATCGATACAGGATCGATGCACGATCGATGCAGGATCGATGCTGAGAGCATCGACCGATGTGGTTGATGGATCGATCGACACGGTTGGTCCATCGATCGACATGGTTTGTTTAAGGCTCGGTTTAATTTTGATTAAAATTAATTCGTCCTGGTTTAATAAACAGATTTAATAATTTTATTAAGTCTGGTTAAACCGGGACAAGAAATCCAATGTCGAAAGAATTATTGGATTTAGTGCCTAAACCAGGATTTTCTAATTTGATTTGGTTGGACCAAATAATTTGAGAAAATCCGGTTTAGTAAATAACCGGTTGACAATTGTGGTCATCGTAGTAATTAAAATTTGGTTAGACCAATTTTAATGAACCAGACCGGTTATGTCATTTAATTGGACAATTGGGTCATGTCTTGGACATGGACCAGTTCTTGGGCCTCGGGCCAAGAAGTTAAAAACAATTGGGCCAGTTATTTGAGTCTTTCTTCAGATTAATTTAAAATTTATTTTATAAAATTATAAAGTCGATTTTAAATTAAAGTTTCCGAAATTTTGAAATTAGAAAGTTTCTTAAATTAGAAGTTTCTGGATTTGCGGGTTTTGGATTTTAAAGAAATTTCTAAAGTTAGAAAGTTTCCGTTTTTAGAAAGTTTCCAATTTTAGAAAGTTTCCAAAAATAGTAGGTTTCGAAAAATGGAAAGTTTCCCGAAATAGTAATCTTCTATTTTGGGAATGATTTTTTTTTTAAATAAACCTACGAACCTCAAATAATATCAAGCGTTGGATGTCTTGTCCATTCTATGTCAGCTGTCGAAGCCCATTCAATTGCATTCATGGCCTTACAGTGTGAGGGTGTCTGTTTTTGCGTGGATAAGACGGTTTGTGATTCATAAATGTCATTGGGAGTCCCAGACATTAATGATTACATGACTGTATAGTCTGGTTTTCTTGACTGGGCCATCGGGAGTCCCGGGCCTTGAGACATCGGAGTGGATTGGGCCTCGGGCCCAGATTCACAACCAAGAATTATATCACGGATATAATTAGCCGATATAGGGCTTACCGATATAAGCTAAGGTTTGGTGACGGCCAGTGGCCCACTTTAATCTTAGTTATATGTGGATCTTGGAATCATTATATTCTATTGAGGGTAACTTATGTTATTGAATATAATGCGTGATTAATCATATTAAATTTAATACGAGATTAATCATATTGAACATTTTAACTAATAACCTTTTTATCTATATATTTCAGCTATGACTACTACAAGCACACAAAACACATTCTCGATCCGGTCTGTTCTCGAAAAGGAGAAGCTGACTGGAACGAACTTCCTGACGTGGTCAAGGAACTTGAGGCTAGTCCTCAAGCAGGAGAAGAAGGATTATGTCCTTCGTGATCCTCTCCCCGAGAGGCCTCCTGCCAATGCCGCCAGGACTCTGCATAATGCTTGGGAAAAGCATTTGTCAGATGAAAATGATGCCTATTGCCTGATGTTGGTGACAATGACTCCGGAGCTGCAAAAACAGTTCGAGAGTGTATTGTCACCCATCGAGATAATGGCAAGCCTGAAATCACTTTTTCAGGAGCAGGCTAGGACTGAGAGGTTTCAAACAGTTAAGAACCTCTTGGACTGCAAGTTGGCTGCGAATGCGGCAGTGAGTCCTCATGTCTTGAAGATGATGGGTTATCTCGATCATCTTCAGAAACTCGACTGCCCAATCAGCCAGGAACTTGCCTGCGACATCATTCTGCAGTCATTACCTGCAAGCTATGATCAGTTCATTCTGAACTTTAACATGCATGGCTTGAGTAAGACATTGCCTGAGCTTCACGGAATGCTCAAGACTGCGGAGCCCAATTTGAGGAAAACCGCCAAGGACCCAAATGTGCTTATGGTGCAGAAGGGCAAGGGGTTTAAGAAATCCTCTGCTAAGGATAAGGGAAAGGCCAAGGCTGTCCAAGTCGCGGACAAGGACACGCCAAAGCCCAAGCCCAAGTCCAAGGCTGGGCCAACTGACATATGCAGGTTCTGTAAAGAACCAGGGCATTGGAGGAGAGAATGTAAGAAATTCCAGGAAGGTCTAAAGGAATTGAAGAAGAAGACTTATGAGACTTCTTCAACAGGTATTTTTGTTATAGAAGTTAATACAACTACTTCTGATAATACCTCATGGGTTATGGATACTGGTTGTGGGGCTCATATTTGTACTAATATGCAGGCACTCAGCAACAGTAGAAGGCTGAAGCAAGGACAAGTGGAGCTACGAGTTGGGAATGGAGCGAAAGTTCCAGCGCTAGCTGTAGGCACTTACTTGTTGTCTTTACCTTCGGGATTGATTTTAGAACTCAATAATTGTTATTTTGTACCTGCTATAAGCAGAAATATTATTTCAATTTCTTTGTTGGATTTGGAAGGTTATGATTTTTCAGTTAAGAATAAATTATGTTCCTTCAATCGCAACAATTTGTTCTATGGTTCTGCCCCTCTTATGAATGGGCTTTACATACTCGATCAATCCGCGCCAATTTATAACATTAATACCAAACGGTTCAAACCTAATGAGGAGAACCGAACGTTTCTATGGCATTGTCGTTTAGGGCACATCAGCGAGAAACGCATCAAGAGGCTCCATTCGAATGGACTTCTTGGCTCATTTGACTTTGAGTCATGTGAGAAATGCGAATCCTGCATGATGGGCAAAATGACACGGGCCCCCTTTAATAAACCTAACGAGAGGGCCAGTGACTTATTGGGCCTGATACACACTGATGTGTGTGGCCCAATGTCCACAAATGCAAGAGGAAACTATCAGTACTTCATTACCTTTACTGATGATTTCAGTAGGTATGGATATGTTTATTTAATGAAACATAAGTCTGAATCTTTTGAGAAGTTCAGAGAATTCCAAAATGAAGTACAGAACCAACTTGGCAAAAGCATTAAGGCTCTTCGGTCCGACCGAGGAGGAGAATACTTAAGCCAAGAATTCAGTGATCATCTGAGAGAGTGTGGGATCGTATCCCAACTCACTCCTCCTGGAACACCTCAATGGAATGGTGTGTCTGAAAGGAGAAATCGGACCTTATTGGATATGGTTCGATCTATGATGAGTCACACAGACCTTCCAATATCCCTTTGGGGATATGCTCTGCTAACAGCAGTGTTCACTCTAAATAGAGCGCCATCGAAAGCAGTAGCAAAGACACCATATGAATTATGGACTGGAGAAGCTCCAGTGCTGTCTTATCTCAGAATTTGGGGTTGTGAAGCCTATGTCAAGAGATTGATCTCAGACAAGCTTACACCAAAATCTGACAAATGCTACTTCATTGGTTATCCACGGGAAACCAAGGCTTATTACTTCTATCTACGTTCCGAGAACAAGATCTTTGTTGCCCGGGATTGTAACTTTCTTGAGAGGGAGTTTCTCTCTAAGAAAGACAGTGGGAGTAAGGTACTGCTTGAAGAAATTCAAGATGAACAGGATACTGCTCAACCTAATGAGGAAGAGCAGCAGGAGGACCTACAAGAAATTGTAGAGCCTGAACCTGTAGTACCTAAAGTTCGAAGATCCGGGAGGATCCGTCACGAACCCGAGAGATATCAAGGATTCCTCGTGACTGACTGTCATGATCTTTTGATCATTGATGGTGATGAACCATCGAACTTCAATCAAGCCATGATGGGCCCAGATTCCTCTAAGTGGCGCAAGGCCACTGATTCCGAAATGGACTCCATGTCGGTCAACCAAGTGTTTTCGTTGGTTGACTTACCCGCTGGTGTAAAAGCCATCGAGTGCAAATGGATCTTCAAGAAGAAGATTGACGTGGATGGAAATGTCCAGATTTATAAAGCCAGGTTGGTGGCAAAAGGTTTCAGACAAGTTCACGGTGTGGATTACGATGAAACCTATTCACCAGTGGCTATGATGAAATCTATTCGGATTCTACTAGCAACTGCAGCTTTTCATGATTATGAAATTTGGCAGATGGACGTGAAAACCGCCTTCCTGAATGGAATTCTGGAAGAGGATGTGTATATGACGCAACCTGACGGTTACATAGATCCAAAGAATGCTGGGAAAGTATGCAAGCTTCATAAATCCATTTATGGATTGAAGCAAGCATCGAGGAGCTGGAATCTTCGTTTTGATGAAGCGATCAAGCAATTTGACTTCATCAGAAACGAAGAAGAACAATGCGTGTATAAGAAATCTAGTGGGAGCAAGATTGTATTTCTTATTCTGTATGTCGATGACATACTGCTTCTCGGAAACGACGTTCCAATGCTGAAGTCCGTAAAGGACTGGCTTGGAAGTTGTTTTTCCATGAAAGACATGGGTGAAGCCGCATACGTTCTTGGAATCAGGATCTACAGGGATAGATCTAGAAGGCTGATAGGCTTGTGTCAAGATTCATACATTGACAAAGTCCTACAAAGATTCAGCATGAAGGATTCCAAGAAGGGCTTCACGCCAATGGTACATGGCACAACGCTAAGCAAGAAGCAGAGCCCTACGACGGCTGCTGAGCTTGAGCGCATGAAGAATATTCCTTATGCATCTGCAATAGGATCTGTCATGTATGCCATGATCTGTACTCGTCCTGATGTTGCTTATGCATTGAGCATGACGAGTAGATACCAGTCAAGTCCAGGTGAAAACCATTGGATTGCCGTAAAGAATATCTTGAAGTATCTGAGACATACTAAGGATAAGTTCTTGGTGTACGGCGGAAGTGATGTGCTTAAAGTCAGTGGATTCACGGACGCAAGTTTCCAGACAGACCAAGATGATTTCCGGTCACAGTCCGGTTATATCTTTTGTCTGAATGGCGGTGCAATCAGTTGGAGAAGCTCCAAGCAAGACACCGTTGCTGATTCCACTACAGAAGCTGAATATATCGCCGCCTCAGAAGCTGCGAAGGAAGCTGTTTGGATACGAAAGTTCATTATTGAACTAGGTGTGATACCAGATGCGGCTGAGCCTCTGGCACTGTTTTGTGACAACAATGGTGCTATAGCTCAGGCAAAGGAACCAAGATCACACCAGAAATCCAAGCATGTTCTAAGAAGATATCACTTGATACGTGATATCATTAATAGAAAGGAAGTCAAGATCAGCCGAGTTCAGACAGATGATAACGTCGCTGATCCGTTGACGAAGCCACTCCCAAGGCCTAAGCTCGAGTTTCTGACTGAAGCTGTAGGCATTAGAGACATAGAAATGTAATCTAAATTTGAGTGGGAGTTTTGAGGGCTTTTATTTAGTTATTTGATATGTTCTTGTAAAACATTCTTATGTTTAATGAAATTATTATTTCAAGATTATTTTGACTGTGATGAAATAATCGTTCCAAAGTGATATGAACCATTTTATAGGTCATCGAAGTAAATGACTTGATCTTGAGTCATCGAAGTCATTTAGCTTGATCATGAGACCCTATATTTGATAGATGTTTTATATCATCCCGTCCCTAGTCGAAGGTTGTTGAAATTGGAACACCAACAACCGTGTGAGACTGGATTGGTACGTGACTTATGACAAAGTCTCAGTGTGTCATAGATGCGCGGCATCAAAGTCAGTACATAGGTGTATGTTTGGGAACATACGACCGGACAAGACCCGCTTATAAGAACTCTTCAGGATATTTATATCTGTGTCATAAGAGATTCTTACTACGACTATAGAGTATAGTCCTTAGACCTGAGTTCGCATGCATGTGACTGCACATGGACTGATGCACTTTGATCATTGTCTAACGCTATCGTTCTGCGATAGTTATAAGGACCTTGTTTGGGTACATTATGAAATGAATAGTTTACAGTGATGGAACAAGACGGAATTTGTCCCTCCAATATAAATGGAGTGAATATCTCTAGGCCAATCGGAGATTTGAATACTGGAAAATGCATGGCCATGCTCAAACGGACTTTCCCGAGTCGTTTGGATTGTCAGTATCAAATCAGAGTCCGATGAACAAGATTAGGCTTTATAAGGATGACACCAATCTTGCCTTATGACTAATCGAGATATTGTGACAAAAGGATTATGAATACGGAGATTCCAGTACAAGTGGGAGATTGTTGGAATTGTGTCCAGTAATCTCGGTACTGTCTCTAGAAAGTAAGAGTATGTCAATGATCAGACATAAGTCATATAATACTGGGGGTCATGATGGCTTGCTAGAGTCCGCTCATGATCTATAAGTCTTGGACTTATTGCCTTTATTATATGATCCCATATGGGTCACACGCCTAAGCTAACAGGAAAATGTGTAGGAACGGTTTAGCAGAAGTACGGTAAAAGTGCTAGGCATTTACTGTACTTAGAGAGAATAAAACGGTTTAGCTACTCTGTGTCGATCGATACACAAGGTGTGTCGGTCGACACAGTACGCGAATACCGTCTAGTTAATTGGTGTTTGGGCCAAATGGCCCAAACGAATTTAGACAAGTTTTATAAGCTAAAACTCGAGTTTCTGATCAATTAACCCTAATACCAGAGCCGTAAACTCTCTCTCTCTGCGCCGAAATCCTCTAGTGATCTAGCAGTCGTTTCCTGTGATCGCGTGTGTGAACCTTTGGAGGATTCATCCCTCGGTGTTTCTCTGATCTCAGACATACCATCCAATTCCGCTGCAAACAGGTATAAGGTGAGATCATCATTTGTTTCTATTCTGAGAAGAACCTAGATCGCATGTTTAGGTTGATATGAATCTAAGAATTGAATCAGGATCAACTAAACGTTCCTTCATTGAGATTGGAGTTGCTGACCATCTGTCAAGGATGCTGTTTGAGGAAGACGTGCCCATTAATGATTTCTTACCTGAGGAGAACGTCAATATGATCGGGATAGTGTTTCACATGGATTTGGACAGAAATTTGCAAAACTGTCGGAGTAATTGCATTGCGTCGACCGATGCCACATCTGTGACGATCGATGCATGTGTCGAGAACGCAACGATCGATGCAGTCCTATGCGACGATTGTTGCAGTGTGCATACGAGCCCAGACCCTTTGAAGGTTCAAATTGGAGACTACGACTTCGAAGTTGATGCTGTCGCAACTACCGATCGACCCTGGTACGCAGATATAGCTAATTACCTGGCTGCAGAGACTGAACCAGATGAGTTAAAGGGGTATGCCAAGAAGAATTTCTTCAAGGAGCTCAGATGATACTACTGGGATGAGCCTTATCTCTACAAGCACTGTTCTGATGGTCTTTACAGGAGATGCGTTGCTGAATCAGAGGTTCCAGATATCCTATTCCACTGTCATGGATCAGATTATGCTGGACATTTTGCTACTTTCAAGACTGTGTCTAAGGTTTTGTAAGCAGGTTTCTGGTGGCCTACGATGTTTGCAGATGCTCATTCCTTTGTTTCTCAGTGTGATGCATGTCAGAGGAGAGGGAAAATCAGTAAGAAGCATGAGATACCTCATAATTTCATTTTTGAGGTTGAGGTTTTCGATTGCTGGGGCATAGATTTCATGGGTCCTTTTCCCTCGTCCTATGGGAATAAGTTCATTTTGGTTGTTGTAGACTATGTGTCTAAGTGGGTGGAAGCAATAGCTAGTCCACCCAATGATTCTTCGGTGGTTATTAAGCTGTTTAAGACCATCATATTCCCTATATTTGGAGTACCTCGGATAATAATTAGTGATGGAGGATCTCATTTCGTTAATAAGGTCTTCGAGAAGCTACTACAGAAGCATGTAGTTCATCACCGAGTTTCTACTCCTTATCACCCTCAGACTAGTGGACAAGTCGAGGTCTCTAACAGACAGATCAAGGAGATCCTAGAGAAGACAGTTGGGAAGACAAGGAAGGATTGGGCAGAAAAGCTGGATGATGCGCTATGGGCTTACAGGACTGCATTCAAGACACCACTTGGGACTACTCCATTCCATCTGCTGTATGGAAAAGCATGTCATCTGCCAGTAGAGCTTGAGCAAAAAGCAGCATGGGCTGTGAAAGCAGATGAACTTTGATCTTAAGTCAGCTGCAGAGAGGAGATTGGTGCAGCTTAATGAGTTGGATGAGATTATGCATTTTTCTTATGAGAACTCAAAGCTGTAGAAAGAGAGGACTAAAGCTTATCATGACAAGAAGATTGTCTCCAGAAAATTTGAGCCTAATGATCAGGTACTTTTGTATAACTATCGTTTGCAATTGTTTCCAGGTAAGCTGAGATCGAGGTGGTCTGGTCCTTTCACAATCAAGGAGGTACGTCCTATGGAGCTGTCGTTCTAATCAGCCAGGAAGGTAAGGAATTCACTGTAAATGGACAGAGGGTGAAGCATTATTGGGCTAAGGCCGAGATTCCGAGAGGTCAGATTCTGCCTCTGGGTAATGCACCTTCTGCCTAAGTCAACTGAAACGTCAAGCTAATGACGTTGAGCGCTAAGTGGGAGGCAACCCACTGTTAGGTTCGTTTTCGTTTTTATTTTTCGTTTTGATTTTGGTGTTTTGATTTTTCTGTTTAAGTGTGTTCAAAGTCGTGAGAATCGCACTGCATCGATCGACACACTTACTGCATCGGTCGACGCAGTTGCGATTTACGGTTAGCAGATTCGATTGCGGTTCAGACACTGGTTATCTAAATATCCGCAAACATATTTGCCTTGCATCGATCGACACCTTTGTGGCATTGATCGACGCAGGCCGACAACAGGTAAGTGTTCTGCAACTTCTCGGATTGTTCTTCAATTTGATTATTCTAGCCAAACCTGAGCTTGACACCACTGGGGACAGTATGTTTCAAGTGTGGAGGAGGTAGCTACTGACACACGCTTTTGTTTTCATAGAGTCAGTCCTATTTTCAAAAATTTGTTTTATTGAGTCAAAATAGTCTAAGTAGGAAACAATGAATTTTTGAGAAGTTAACAACATTTTCAGGAACTTAAGTGACCATTGGGATGAAGTTGCAGGATCAATCTATGACTATTAGAAAACCCAATGCGGATCAGCCTACTGAGAACACCCACATCAATTCAGGTATTCAGAGGATCCTTTACTGACTTCACCCCAAATTTGACTTAATTTTCTCACTTAAGGGCTTGGTATACCTTGAGTCGGACTCCTCTGTTAGTTCTGACACAGCTTGTAAACCTGTCCAAGTAAGGTTCCCTTTTCCCCTTCCCTAAAGTAAAAAAAAAAATAGAATAATAAATTGAGGATGGGCTAGTAGCTCCGAAGTGGTCACGGGAGTGGTAGAAACTACTATTACCTCTTGTGCATTCATGGAATGTGTCCAAAGTACACCCCATAACGGGAAGAGCACTGATAAAAAAAATAAAATGATACCCAATGGGGAAAAATCAGATTGCTAAGGAAGGGAAAAGAGAAGAAAGGAACCATAAAAAGATAGTATGGTGGTCTGGAGCTAACAGAGTAAGAATCCATGTGCCCTTTGATCGATAATCCTTAGGTGAGACCGCACTTAATAGCTTATAGAAGTCAGTAAGGTGAATTTGAATTGCTTTGGATTGATTGTGGTGTTTACTCAGGACAGTTGCTAAGTGTGGGGGAAGTATATGTTGGTCTTGATGTCTTGCAGGTGATTCTTTCAGGGGCTTACTATGGGGAATCTGAGTGTTGTTGCTTTTAGGATGAAAAGAGTTTCTGAAAGTTTTCAAACCTCTTCACCATGTTTTAGTTCTCTGTTTTACTTGAGGGCAAGCAAAGACTAAGTGTGGGGGAGTTAATATATCCTGGTTTTTACCGGTTTTAGACCATGATATAAGTATGTTTTAGAGTCCTTTGGTGTTTCTTTATAGTCTTTTACAGGTATTATTAGATATATGCACGTTTGGAGTGGATTTGGTGGTTTTGGAGCTTTCTGGAGCATTTTGGAGTTTTGACCCGAGAGATAGAGTTCACTGTCCAAACAAGAGGATTTCTTCGATCGACACACATTGTGCATCGATCGACACACATGCGAGATGGGCTTATCTACGACGGTTTAATGAAGTTTGGATTTTGCACTTTGGCCCAGAAGTTTCCAATAATTACAAAGAAGCCCCAGCCGTGATTATGCCTTTATAATTAGGTTTTTGATGTTTAATTTTAGATACGCTTTAATACTTTGAGCTGAGAGTTGTTAGAGCTTTTTGGGGCTGATCTGAACCTGTATTGCTTCCTGCTTTTGGATAAGATTTCGAACCCCTTTAATCTTTACTCTTTATTTATGGAATTTTATTATTTCTATGATTTATGTTTCATTAATCATGTCTGAGTAGATTCATAGTTAGGTTTAGGGATTATCATTAAGGATTTTATGACTTGCTAGATTTAATTATTTCAGTTAGGATTCATAACTTATTTGTTCTTCAACCTTAATTGTGTTTAATACTAGTTTCTAACCTTATCACTTAGAATCTAGACTCTAGGTTGTTAAATTGACACGGAAGTGTGATTTGGAATCTGAACTATTTAGGTTGAGCAATTGAATTACTCGCAAAGAAATTTGGTTTAATTGAATTGTGAACATATCGAACTTGCACTTAAGGCTAGTTTAATCTGTTAGGAATTGCAAAGAAATTTGGGTTTCTGCTATTAGACTTAGAGAATTCTCAACGAAAGTTGGTTAATTCTATATCTGTGTTTGAGTTCTAGAACCGGACTTAATTTGATCATGACTGATAACTTGTCTGCTTTTCTGATTTCCTGAGAACTCCCTGGACTTAGAGCTTTTAGTTAATTGCTTACAAACCACTCCTGCTATTGATTTACTTTCTTGTTTTGCTTATTTAGTTTCTGATTAATTTCACCTAGCTTAACCTGATAATTCTATAATCTGTCGTAAGGTCTAGAGTCCCTGTGGATTTCGATACCCTATATACTACTGATCTTCTGTGCACTTGCAATGTAGATCTAGGGATTAAAACCTGATCGTATCATAAAGCAACAAGAACTCCGGAGAAAAAGCAGAACAGCAATATTAAGTTTCTATTTTATCTCACTTAAGATTCTCAATATTAAGCTCTACAGGTGAAGAGGGGCAAATTATGGAGAAAGATACAGCAGAGATAACAGAGAAGGAGATTGATGATAGTGAGAAGGGAAATGTGTATGAAGTAGAAGAGGTGGAAGATGATACAGTGTCCCTACCTGAGGCTACCTCTGATGAAGAAAAGAAAAACGAAAACAAGGATTCTCATAAGGGAGTTGAGACGAAAATAAGGCAGTCAATTCCTTGAATCTCTAAAGATAATCATCTGTTTATCTCAGACCCAGATGTTCAAAAAGCAAAGGATGGAGGTCCTAGCAATTTGAATAAAAGGAACACTCGTAAAAATAATTAATGTCTGGATTCTTTTGGAACATCAGTAGTTTTAATAAAGTCGAAAAACATATGGTGGTTCGGAATTGGATAAAAAAGGAGGGTTTCAGTTTGGTTGTTTGATCGAAACGAGAGTCAAGGAAAGCAAAGCTCTAAGCATCGCTTTCTCTATTTTTCGTTATTGGTTGTTTCTCTCAAACTACGAAAGTAATAGGCTTGGAAGGATTTGGGTGGTCTGGAGCTCTAAGATTTGGATGACTCCTTGCTTTACAAGTAATCAAATGATTTCATGTTTTGTTTTGGTGGAAGGTATGGAAGAGGAGATCTTGTGCTCTTTTGTTTACGCTAGTAACACATCTGAGGACAGTAAGGAACTATGGGAGGATATTATAAGTCATCAAGACTCTCCATCATTTCGAACGAAGCCGTGGCTAGTCTTTGGGGATTTCAATGAGATTTTGGATGTTGATGAGCACTCGGGATACAAAAACTCTCCAAATATTCCTATGGGAATGAGATATTTTCAGGAGATTGTAAATTATTGTTCATTGGTGGATATGGGGTATCAAGGTCCAAGATGGACTTGGTGTAATAAAAGGGAAGAAGGTGTTATATGCAAAAATCTGGATCGTACTCTGATTAACCAAGTTTGGACAGCAAAGTACCCACACAGCTACTACGTTTTTAATGCAGGTGGTTGCTCCGATCATCTTAGGTGTCGGATTAACTTCCTACCAACTCAACAACAGCCAAGGCGCCCCTTTAAATTTGTAAATGTGACTGCAGAGATGGCCGGTTTTATTCCTCTTGTGGAATCATTTTGGATGGAAACATGGGAGATTTTTAACTCTACCTCGGCGTTATACATATTTTCAAAGAAGCTTAAACATTTAAAGCCTCTTATTCGTGGACTGAGTACAGAACATGTTCTGGATATGCCAATCTTTGGATTTCCTATGTGAATATCAAAAGAACACGCTCTCAAATCCTATACAAGAAGCGATTAGAGAAGAGTCAATGGCTTTTGATAGATGGAGCTTGTTATTAAGCATAGATGAGAAAGTTATAAGTCAAAAAGCAAAGATGCATTGGCTCAAAGTGGGAGATGGCAACAACAAACATTTTTATAATGTGGCAACAATTAGGAAGGCCAGGAATTCCATTAGAGAACTGAGACGAGATGATGGATCTTACGCAGATACTCAGGAAGAATTAAAACATGAAGCAATAAACCATTTTGAAGGGTTTTGACGCAAAAATGGGAGATTACCAGCGTATGTTTGAGAATCTGGAAAAACTAATGGGGTATGAATGTGGAGATGAAGATCACAACATGTTACTGGAAAATGTGTCGGAGGAAGAAATTAAAAGGTTTTGTTTTCTATGGCTAGTAACAAATCTCCGGGGCCAGATGGATTTACTTGTGAATTCTACAAAACGGCTTGGTCTATAATCGAAAAAGAGTTTGCTGTCGATGTCCAATCCGTCTTTGTCACCGGATTTCTATCCACCGGAATCAACTCAACTATTCTTGCTTTGGTTCCTAAGAAAGACTCAACTCAACATATCAAAGACTACCGTACCATCTCTTGCTGCAGTGTCATATACAAGGTTATATCGAAGATTTTGGCGAACCGAGTTAAGAAGTTACTGCCAAAGTTCATATCTCCTAACCAATCAGCCTTTGTAAAGGGTCGATTACTTATGGAAAATGTCTTGTTAGCTTCTGAATTGGTAAAGAGCTACCACAAAGAGACTATCTCTCCAAGATGCGCTATGAAGATTGATATCTCGAAAGCTTTCGATTCAGTTCAATGGACCCTTTGTGCTGGATATAATTGCTTCTCTAAAGATACCAGCGAAGTTTATTTTGTGGATTAGCAGATGCATTACTCTGGCAACTTTCTCGAAGCAAATGAATGGTGAATTGGCGAGATATTTCAAAAGCGAAAGAGGACTTAGACAAGGCTGCTCTTTGTCGACTTATCTATTTGTCATCTGTATGCAAGTTCTCTAAAAAAATGTTAGATCAAGCGGCTGTGGATAAGAAAGTGGGATATAACCCTTATTGACGTGAACTGAAGTTTACTCATTTGTGTTTTGCGGATGATCTTCTTGTGTTTGCAGATGGGAGGAAGCAATCTATTGATGCAATCCTTGATGTTTCAAACACTTTGCTGTGATTTCGTGTTTGCATATTAGTATGGAGAAAAGCACCATTTATATGGCGGGGATTAAAGACTTAGACAAGAATGCTATACTGTAACATTTTACATTCGATACAGGTTCTTTACCGGTTTGGTATTTGGGACTCCCCTCATGACCAAACGGATGAGTGTTTCAGATTATGGTCCTCTGGTAGAGAAGATTCGCAGAAAGATTAGTCCCTGAACTGAGAGATACCTCTCTTTTGCCGGTCGGTTGCAATTATTTGGCTCGGTGATCCATAGTCTCACGAACTTTTGGATTTCTGTATTTCGATTGCCGAAAGGATGTATCAAAGAAATCAATCAGTTATGTTCTGCTTTCTTGTGGCCGGGCCCTGATCTTAATACAAAGAAAGCAAAAGTGGCATGGAAGGATGTTACAAAACCGAAAGAATAAGGAGGTCTAGGTCTTAAATCTATCTCGGAAGCGAACGAAGTTAGTTGTCTCAATCTTAGATCACATACAACGGGGTAGTTGAATTCAAAATTCAACTGTTGAAACCTCACAATGAGGTAGTTGAAACCTCACAATGAGGTAGTTAAATAATTTTTTTTCCTTACGTGGATTCAACCTAGTTGAAAACATTCAACTAGTTGAAAGAAAATAAATGGGGTCCACATATGCATATGTATTCATTTCTTTTTCATCTCAATGTTTAGAAATGAATTAATGTTTATAAAAATAAATTATTTATTTATAATTTTTATATCAAAAATCATCATTTTTATACTCTATAAGTAGAGACTTGGTTCATCCAATTTGGACCAAAAAAATTGTCTATTTTTGAAATGGATCTCAACACAAAATCCTGCGTACGTTCATTGATATTATATATACGTTCATATATAATATACATATGTTAATAGAAACCATTTTTTACATTATACCATTGAAAAAGTAAAACTTTTGTTGGAAATAAAACAACAATTTGGAAGTTAATTAGAAAGGATATGGCTGATATATATATATATATATACTAATTAAAGTTATGTGTGTTTTACTTATGTGGTGTGTTTATTGATGAATTATATTGCATTTTAAATTTCTCGTAATTTTATTTATTTTACTTAAGAATATAAAATTAGAATAAATAAAAAATATTTAGTGTTTTTGTGTGTGACTTAAAGAAATATCATACGTTCTTATATCATACATACGTTCATAGAAACCGTCTATATGTTCATAGAAATCAATATCACATATATTTATAATGTCATGTAACTTTTATTTATTAATTTTGTATATGATATTTTTTAATATGTGTTTTATTTATTAGTGGGCTTGAGTATTGAATTTTTTTAAAACAAACCATTGTAGATAGTAAAAGTAGAATGGGTGTTGAATTATGATGTGGAAGAAAGAGAAAATGATGTGGAAGAAGAGAAAATGATGTGGAAGGTGTTGAGTGTTGAAACCATTGTGGATAGCCTTATCAGGCGGATCATCTCAGAACATTCATCACTATGGGTCCAATGAATACACAAATATCTTGTTCAGAAAGGATCTTTCTGGTCTATAAATCAGAATAGTTCACTTGGCTCTTGGATGTGGAAGAAGATTCTTAAATCCAGACATGTCGCTGCATCTTTAACTAAGGTTGAAATCGAAATTGGTACAAACACCTCTTTGTGGTTTGATTCTTGGTCTTCTCTGGGAAGGTTGTTTGACATAACATGAGAGAGGGGATGCATTGATCTGGGCATAAGGCGAGAGGCAACAGTTGAGAGAGCTCTTGCATTAAGGCGAAGAAATCGAAACCATATATCAGCTGTATTAAATCTCATCGAAGAGGAATGCAGAGATTGAGAATGCGAGGACTATCTCATGATCTGGACGTGCGATTTTGGAGGTTTAAAGATGATTTCAAGCCACTGTTCAGTACAAAAGAAACACTGAGACAAATAAGACCACAGCAGCCGCAAGTTTCATGGCATAAAGGAATATGGTTTTCCTTCTCAACTCCTAAATTATCTGTCGTCACATGGCTTGCTACCTTAAATAGACTCTCCACTAGCGACAAGATGGAAAAATGGTGTGCTCAGATAGACCCAACTTGCTTCCTATGTAAGCATGAACCGGAAACCTGTGACCACTTATTTTTCAAGTGCACTTACACATCGTTAGTTTGGTCAGGCCTAGCTCGCAAATTGTATGGTGCAAGATATTCAGAAGACTGGAATTGTATTCTTGAAGGGCTGGTGGAATCAAGACAAGGAAAAACTCAGGTTTTTCTATGCAGATACCTCTTTTAAGTGACAATACATTCTCTATGGAAAGAGAGAAACTCAAGAAAGTACGGAGAAAACCTCTTCCCTCCTCTGTCATGGTCAAAAACATCGATAAGTTATCAGAAACAGACTCATGTCTTTATCTTCCATGGGAGTTACCAAACTCTCGGGTGCATTGCAGACATGGTTCGCTTCACAGGAAAATTGATTATCATCTAGTATTATGATTAAAACTCAATCTCATCATTGCCTCAAATGAAGCTACAAGTCTTGTAAAAAGTATTATGTTTTTGAATTAATTTAAAATTTATTCAAAAAAAATGATGAGAATGAGAGTCAATCCCAGAAGAGGATCCAAAAGAGCAGTATAGCTCAGAAGATGAAGTTAACAACATTCCATCATGACCACACTCAACTGGAAGCAACACACACACTCATGGAGACCATCATGCACCTAAACATATCAGTCATGAGAAACTTATGATGTTCAATGACTGTCAGAACAATTCATGTTTGTATCTCATTTGAAGAAGACTGGAAGAGTGTTTGTGATATAAGATGGGAGGTGGATAGTTGTTTGGGTCGCCCAGCTGGTCGGAGACGCTCTCTGGTTGATCCATGGTCGATGGTCGAATGGGAAAAGCTTGCTGGCCGAAGGTGCTCTCAAGGCTTCTCAATGGATGGTTAGATGGAGTTGATGATGAATTGAAGATTGCCACTCAAAGGTGTGGAAGCCTTTGTGATAAGATCAAGAATCTATGCCTTAGTGAATCCACACATAAGACATAAATTCATAATGTTTTCTAAGAAGGGGAATCCACACAACTTAGAGAAACAAAGAACAAAGCATAAAAGCTTTAGAAGAGAAAACTCTTTTATTTTCCAAAAATTTCTATATTATTTACAATAAAACAATTGAGCATTTTATAGCCCTTACAAGATGATCTTTACAATAAAATACATTAAAAGAAATGATTTACATTTACACAAAAAGAGGAAAATTAGCTAAATTCAAATATTAGTCTTCTTGCCACCAATTTAGCCATTGTCATTGAATGAGAATCCTTGACTTTTTTTTATCAAGTTATGAGGTTGTGATTCTCATAATAAACTCATGCATTGAAGACCTAGATATTGCATTATTCTCCCACTCTTCAAAGGGTTTTGTCCTCAAAATCGTTTCACCTTGAGAATTTTTTTATTTTTTTTAATGAAAAGAAGAAAAACGAAATATTTTTTTCAAGAAACAAAATGAAAGTAGTTTTTTCTGAAAAATTTTTATGGATGAAATTTTATTTAGGAAAAGGAATAATTGTTTTAAGTTTTTTTTTAAACTGAAAAATTAAAAATAAAAAGAATTATTTTTTTTCTTTTAATGAGAAAATAAAACTTTAGGAAAAATAAAGGAAAAAACATTTTTTATGGTTTTTAAATTTTATAAAAAAGAACAAAAACAGAAAATGTTTTTTTTTGGTTTTTGATATTAAGATAAAATGAAAAAGAAAACAATTAAAAACTAAAAAGATAGGTGATAGGACATTCGGCTCTGATACCAAATGATATAAGATCGGGACCGATCTCACAAGGATAGATGTGGATATAAGAAGTTGGACTAAGGTCACTCTCTTCTAAGACAAAAGATGGTCGTTGATGGCTTGATGGCTCTATTCAATTGGACTAAGGTCTCTCCTTGAATAGAAAGTGGATGGAGATGGAATAGATAATTGATTGAAGAACGCCAATCAAGGGTGTGAAAGCCCTTGTGATAAGCTCAAGAATCTAAGCCTTCGTGAATCCACACATAAGAAATAGATTCATAATATTTTCTAAGAAGGGGGATCCGCACAACTTAGAGAAACAAAGAACAAAGCATAAAAGCTTTATAAGAGAGAACTCTTATTTTTTTCCAAAATTTTCTATGTTATTTATAATAGAACAATTGAGCTTTTTATAGCTCTTACAAGATGATCTGTACAATAAAATACATTAAAAGAAATTATTTACATTTATACAAAAAGAGGAAAGTTAGCTAAATTCAAATATTAGTCTTCTTGTCACTAATTTAGCCATTGTCATTGAATGAAAATCCTTGACTTTTTTATAAAGTTATGAGGCTGTGATTCTCATAATAAACTCATGCATTGAAGACCTAGATATTGCATTAGGTTGCCTTCACCCATTCTTTATAAAAACCGGTGAAAATGTGACAGAGATTCGTGTATACTTCATGAGGACCACCCCCACTTCTTACACCATTTCAAAGGCTGAAAAGCTAAAGGAACACCTCAACAGGATCTATCCAAGAGACTTGAAGAATTCAACAAAGCAGTCCATAATCTTTCTCCTTTAACCTCATTTGCTAGAGCTTGGATAGACAATGTGATAGGCCACTTCTTCCGTGGAAGCAGAGAGTCTCTTTCAGATATTTGAATGTACTTTGACCTTTTCCATAATGGCAGACCAGTTCGCCTCCTCCACAAGATTGAAGAAATGGGTCATTTTCTTATTACTTGTCGCATTGATGGATTTGATTTCAAATATATACTAGGTTCATGACTGAGAATTATGCTACTATCAACTACAAACAAGATGGGAATCAAATACTTTCAGCCCACATACATTAAAATTGGACTTGCTAACCAATCTCAAACAACCCCGAAATGAATTGTTTATGACATACCTGTTCTGGTACGAGAACCAATTGCCTTTGTCGACTTCTACATTGTTGACATGTGATATATCATGATTTTAGGGATTTTAAGCCATGATATGTATTTAATCGAGTCTTCTATGTGTCTTTTGAGTCCTTTCGAGTCTTTTACAAGTTGGCACACGTTTGAAGATCATCTGGAGATTATGGAGCCTTTTGGACCTTTTTGGGGATTGTAGCCGAGCTGATCAAATTCACCACTAGGCCTAAGTAAAAAAATTGGAACCGACCAAATATTTTGGTTCGATTTCGGTTCCGATTCTGGCCAAAATATGGATCATGTACTTAGGATCCACGAGAATCGGCTCGGTTCCGAGTATTATCTGAGAACCGAAATGAAGAAAAAAATATCCAAACATATATATACACTTACATATATAATGTTAGGCTATAATGATATTTTAGGTAGTTTATTGGTATTTTAGGGACTTTATTGACATTTCGGGTAACTTATTCACATTTCGGGTATCAGTTCTGGTTACTTTTTGTTATTTCAAGTATTTTAGCATCTTTTCGGATATTTATTGGTATTTCGAATAATTTACTGAAATATCGGGTTCGGGTTACGAGTATATTTTTGTTATTTTGAGTATTATTTTATATTTCAGGTATATAATTGTTATTTTGGGTACCAAATACCCAGAACCGTTTAAGAACCGAACATTTTTGGGTATTTTACGGTTATTCATCCTTTGTACCCGAATTGACCTGGAACCAATAGGAACCGAACCGGAACCGAAATAATATTGGTACCTATCGTATCATACACCCCTATACACGAAATACCCGAAACCGAATTGAATACCCTTTTTGTCCATGCCTAGTCACCACAATCCGTGATCGCTTGTGTCGATCAACACAACATCTTTGTCGGTCGACACAGACCACCATCCACGATTCCATCGCCGATTTTAAAGACTTTTGAAGACTGTAATTTGGCCCAAAATTTTTATTATTTGCAGAGGTGACCCAAGACGGTTTAAGACTATTAGTAGTTAGGTTTTTGGACTTTTATTACTTGAGACTTTTCATACTTGGAGTCTGCTGATATGCTCAAAGTTTAATCCCAAGAGCTACACTGCAAGTGCACAGACGTGACTAGTAGAGGGGTTAAATCCACAGAGACTCAAGAATCTTGCGATTGATTAAAGAATGTCGAATTAAGCCAAGCAACAGCAGAGAATAAAGCAGTAAACAAAGCAGAAAGTAAATAAACGGTGTAAGCAAGCAAGTGAAGCATCAGGTCAAGGGAGTTCTCAGGAAATCAGGAATACATGCTAATCAATCAATCAAGATCAAATTAAGAACGGTTCTAGAACTAGAATCACAGAAGCATAAGAAACCAAATTTCGTTGCGAGTATTATCTATGTTTAGCAACCTAGCAAACCAACTTTCGTTGCGATTTCTAGAGATCCTAAACATGCATTTATCTCAGGTTCGTTCGTTCACAATTTCCCTAAACCAAATTTCTTTGCGAATAGTCAAATTGCTCATCTAGGTTTTTCTAGCTAATTAACCAATTTTCGTTGTGGAAATCAACCTAACATCATGGGCCAAGCTGCAAATATCCAAAGTCTTCATTAATCGCCAAGAATTGTTTGATCACCAACTGTGTCGATCGATGCCAAGGCTGTGTCGATCGACACTCAACTCCAATATCGACTCTGATTTCTTCTCTCTTGCATGAACGCTCCAAATAGTTCCAAATTGCGCCATAACGTCCAAATATGCTCCAAACGTACATAAACCTGTAAAACACTCTAAAAGACTCCAAAAAACATAGAACGACTCGATAACAACGACTTATATCATGGTTAAAAACCCTAAAAACCATGATATATCATCTACGAGAGAGATTGAGAGCGTGGGGATGATCAGATACTTTGTACTACTTTAAGAGAAGATTCGAACACATGTTTCTTATTTTCTTTTATTTATATGATCTTTATTTTGATAATATCTTTTGGTGCAATCGATATGTCTGAGTAGATCACTCGTTAGGTTTAGGGATTCTCGTTTGAGATTTCATGGAATGTTAAATTGATTGATTGGTTAGGATTCATAACTTGATAGTTCTTAACCTAGGTTGTTTCTTAAAGATAGTTCTAGATTGATCACTTAGAATCAAGATCATAGGTTCTTAGATTGTCATGGAAGTGTGATTTTTAGTCTGATAGAACATAGAGTGACCAAATTAGATAATTGCATAGGAATTTTGATTAGATCATTTGTGAACAAATCGAACATGCGCTTAATGCTTGTTTACAATTTAGGAATTGCAAAGAAATTTGGATTCTTAGGTTTTAGACATAGTAAATTCTTTCAACAAAATTTGGCTTATTTTATCGATGTGAATTGAGTTGTAGAACATGTTCGTAATTTGATTCTAACCGATAAATTGATCTGCATTACTTGATTTTTTGAGAAATTTCCTGAACTTGATGCTTTTCCCCTGAATGAATACAAACCGATTTTTTACTTTCGCACAAATTTTATTTATTTCAACTATTTATGTTTAGTTTAATTCGAAAAAGTTATCGTAAGGTTTTTGAATCTCTGTGGATTTGACCCCTATATACCACAATTGCATTATGTGCACTTGCGGTGTAGCTCTAGGGAATTGAAACTTTAAGCTATCAAGTTTTTAGCGCCGTTTTTGGGGACTATTTTGAGTCTCCGATAGATTTAAGTATAGAATTTAGACTAAGTTTTTATTTTCAGTTTACTCACATCGTTCTATGTTTTTTGTCTTGTTCGTTTCACGTGTATGCCTAATCGCGTTACCAAGAGAAACAAGGACAATTAGCTTTTGTTTCTTTCGAATTAAGAGCTTGCGCATTTAGAACGAACGAACATAAAAGCAAAGAAGCATGTGGAAATTATTGATCATGTGATCTTATGTCAGGCCACATTAAGAGGTTTGGGGACATTTTAACTAGCATGAATCACAATGGAGTCAGTTATGACTATCTCTTCTGCAAGCTTTTCTCACTCTCTTGCTGGTGAAGCAGCTGCCAACATGACATCTTACTAATTGGGATAATACTAATTATGCCTTTATGCAAAAATTCTAAGATGAGGCAAGATCAGAGGACTTGAGGAATACTATTTCTTGTTTCACTCAAAGACCTATTGAGGTTTTCAAGCCTGCTTGGGTGCGATTCAAGGCGTACCAGAGAGATTGTCCGCATCATGGTTTCTCTGAGGTTCAACTGCTGGGCATTTTATTTAGGGTTGTGGATTGGAGGTATCACATTTCTCTAGATGCTGCGAGCTATGGGAATTTAACACGAGGTACCCATAAAAAGCTTATATGCTGATTGAAAACATGGTGTCTAGCAATATCACCAAAATACTAATTTTGAGAGGCATAAGCAAGCTCAAAAAATCAATGGAAAGAAGATTGCTGAGCTGAATAATAAGCTTGATTAAGTTCACAACATTTTGGTGAGCAAGAATTCAGTTCAATTTGCTGCAGAGGTTGAAACATTTGAGCCTGAGGAAGATTGCAAAGAAGAGAATGTCAAATACATTGGTGAGACTGGTTTTCAGTGTCAGAGATTTGGAAATCAACAAGGCCGAGGTGCCTACAATGGGAATTGTCAGAGGAGTACCTTTACAGGTAATCAAAACTTTTCTGGTTATGCCTCTAAGCCTCGGTACCATAAGCGTTTCCAAAAAACAACAACAACTTCAGCATGAACTATGGATCTTTATCTTACACGACACCTCATGCACCAATTGAGCAGAGTGAGATGAATTATATGCTAGAGCAGATACTAGAGGGATAACAGAAGATCACAATTGATTTTAATGGGAAATTCGATGCTTGATATATCATGGTTTTTATAGGTTTTCAACCATGATATAAGTGTATATATTGAGTCTTTAACCTTGTATTTGGAGTTTTTAGAGTCATTTGCAGGTTTAGGTACGTTTGGAGCTTATTTGGAGATTCTGGGAGCTTTTGGAGGGATTTTGCAGCATACATGGATTTCACAGAGTTCACTGGGTGCGTCTGCAGTTAGTGTCGCCCGACACTAAGTTGGTGTCGCCTGACGCCACTAAAAGACGAAATTCATGCGCGTCAAAAATACAGTTTTTGGAGATTTGCAATATTTACCCAGAAGTTTCTCATATTTACAGAAAGACCCAAATTGTGTTTTAGACTATTAATTAGGTTTTTCAGCCGTTGTTTAGGCTAAGCTTTCTTTTATCGGAGATTAGGAGATTTGGGGCTGGTCTTGGACTCGAGAGAGAAGAGATTTCGAACCCCTGTTCTTACTGTTTGGATTTTTATATGATATCTATTTTGACTATGTCTTTTGTTATGATTGATATGTCTGAGTAGATTTCTTGTTAGGTTAGGGAATTCTCATTAGGGATTTGAAGAAATGTTAGAATAACTGATTGATTTGGATTCATTATCTAGTTCTCCATCTAAATTGTTCTTAACGCTTAACACTGGCCATTTAGATTATTGATATTAGGTTGATTTCCGCAACGAGAGTTGGTTAATTAACTAGAAAGAATTTAGGTGAGCAATTTATCTATTCGCAAAGAGATTTGGTCTAGAGGAATTGTGAACGAATGAACTTGGAATCAATGCATGTTTAGAACTCTAGGATTCGCAACGACAGTTAGTCTGCTAGGTTGTTAGACATAGATAATTATCGCAGCGAGAGCTGGTTAGTTTTAAGTGATTCTAGTTCAAGAATGCTATAGATTGAATCCTGATTGTCTGCTATCTGATTTCCTGATTTCCTGAGAACTTCCTGAAACCTGACGCCTTCGCTAATTGTTTACACTTGCTTCACTTCACTCGCTTACTTTGCTGTGCTTGTTTACTGCTTTTCAATCTGCTTCGCTTAGCTTAATTTGACTACTCATAATCTATCATGTGAAACTTGAGTCTCTATGGATTTGATACCCTTTGTACTACGATTGCATATATGTGCACTTGCAGTTGGAATAGGGATTAAGTTTTGACCTATCAAGTTTTTGGCGCCGTTGCCGGGGACTCTTTGAGTTCGCCGATATATTCAGTATTAGAATTTAGACTAAGTATTTTGTTTTTCCTTGTTTACTCACGTTCTTTGTTTCTTTGGTGTTGCAGGAATTGCTTAGTATCGATCAGCACGCATTGGGAATCGATCAACACCAGGCGCGACAAGAGATACCGAGCATTCTCTCTATGGAGCCTGTGATTCTGATTCGCGGTGAGAACGGCATTCTACGAGACCAAGAGGGTAATATATGCAACGCGAAAGGTCAGAAACTGGATGGGGAAGGAAATCCCATCGTGCCAGATGTTTCCATGGGCGTGGAACATGCACAACAGAAGGCTGGTTGCAAGAAGACACTTGCTGACTATAACAGACCAGACCAATTCTATGCCAATTGGTCTGCGATTCGACCACCTTCATTTACCAAAGCTGAATTTAAGCTGAAGTCAGAGTACTATGCTTTGGTTGGGCAACATAAGTTTCATGGTCTCTCTAGCGAGAATCCTATGGATCACATAGAGACCTTTGAGGAATTGGCTAGTAGTATTAAGGCTGAAGGAGTCTCTTCTGATTATCTTTTCTGCAACCTCTTTCCATTCTCTCTTAATGGGGAAGCAGCTCACTGGTTGAAATAGCTACCACCAGGATCTTTGACTACTTGGGATGCGGTCAAGAAGGGATTCCTGAGACACTTTTATGATGATGCTAAATCCGATCAGCTTAGACGTGAGATCTTAACCTTCAAGCAGGGATCTACAGAGCCCTTTAAAACTGCTTGGGTGAGGTTTAAGAGGTACCAAAGAGATTGTCCACACCATGGTTTCTCTGAAGTTCAGCTGCTGAGCATTTTTTTTCGGAGGTGTTGATTTGTGGTATAAGATGGCTATGGACGCAGCAAGTAATGGAAATTTCTACACTAAGTCCCCAGAAGGAGCCAAGGAGCTTATTGATAACTTGGTAACTAGCAATAGTGTCAAGAATGCTGATATGGAGAGACAGAAGAATGGTGGGAAAGTTGATAGCTCACAGATAGTTGAGATGAGGAATAAGATCGACTCTGTCCACAACATCCTGATTGGGAAAAACAGCCACATCAGGCATCTGAGACTGGCTAGTGTGCACAAGAGGCTGTGAATTACATTGGAGGAACTGGATTTCAAAAATATGGCACTCAGAAGCCTTTCCAGCAGCAGTAGAGCAATTCCTTCACAAGGAACTATGGAGCTTCTTCTTATCAGACACCTCCCGTTACTAATGCTCATGAGAGTAGATTGGAAGCTATGATTGAGCAGATACTTGAGGGACTGACAAAGACCACTGTAGACTTCAACAAGAAGCTTGATGTTGTGTATGAAGATTTGAATGGGAAGTTTGAGTTCTTGAACACTCATATGAGGCAGTTGGATACACAAGTGGATCAGATTTCAAGCTCAATCAAGGGGAAGTATACTCATAATGCCCACTTCAATGCTATCTCAGTTCAAGTTGAAGATAGGCTGATTCAGGAAGAAGAATTTTAGGCTAAGACTGTGAAAATCGTGGATAACAATCGAGAATCCGTAGCTGCAGACTCAGCGTCGCCCGACACTGCACCTCAGTGTCGGTCGACACCCCTTGAAAGCCCAAAGTTCGAGAGTTTTGACGGACCAAAATCGACCAAGATCGACATTAATCTTTTGACTATAGCTCTCGGTGTCGATCGACACCCTCTTTGTGTCGGTCGACACCAAGTTCTGATGGTAATTTCGAGTTCTCATGACGAACAGAAATCGACCATGCCCGACATTGAAGGGTCGACATCACTTATTGTCGACCGACAGTACTTCTGCGTCGGTCGACGCTACGGTCGGGCAGATCCGGTTTCGTCCAAATCTGATGTTTTTGCTAAGGAGAGGGTCTACAAACCTCATGTACCATTTCCCAGAGTTCCTATGAGGTCTAAACATGAGCAGAATGTGGTCAAATACATGGTGGTGATGGATAAGGAGCTGAATGAAACTCCACCAGCTGATGCCTCGCGAGTTCACCCTTATGTGCAGAGATATGCGAAGAAGATGATCTCTACTGATGGAGATTTGAAAGAAGGGGTGATGATTGTATCTAAGCGAGTCAGTTCTGTGCTACTGAATCAGATTCCAGAGAAGCTTCCAGATCCAGGAGCCTTTGCGCTAGATTGCTCTATCTTCGAGAACAGCTTCAAGCACTCCTTATGTGACTTGGGATCTAGTGTGAATCTCATGCAATACTCTGTGGCTAAGAGATTGGGATTGACAAATTCCAGCAGACTAGGATCTCTCTAATCCTAGCCGATCGATCGAAGACGATTCTAGAAGGAGTTCTTGAGGACATCCCTATCCGAGTTGGAAACTACTCGATTCTAACAGACTTCGTGGCGCTGAAATATGATAAGGAACCAGATGATCCTTTACTACTTGGCAGATCCTTCTTAGCTACAGCTGGAGCAGTGATTGATGTGAGGCATGGTCTGATTGTTCTCCACCTGGGAGATAAGCATCTGCACTTCAAGATGGATAAGCTGCGAAAACCCACAATTGATGGTCAAGCCTTTAGTGTTCAGCTAGAACAGGAAGCTCAGAATTGTGAGGCTGCAATATCTGATATTGGAAAAGAGAAGATGGTGGTTCCTCAGGAATCTACTCTAACATCTTCAGAGCCTGCAACTGCTCATAAGCTGAAAGCTCCAAACATCAGACATCCATCAAAGCGAAGGTATGCATCCTCTAAACTTAATCCTTCTAACTTCATTGATGTGAATGCAGGGAAACGCTCTATCCCACCCACGCTACGCTCCCACCCAGGATTTATTCCCTCGTTCCTTGGGCGATCTCACGCTGATACCGCTTACAAACCGCCATGGATGAGGAGACTTTCGCAGAGGCACTCACAGCCTCTGTTGAAACCCCAGGAGTCTGATCTCCTACCCATAGTCAAGCTAATGACTAAAAACAAGCGCTGAGTGGGAGGCAACCCACTGTTGGGTCAGTTTTTCTTTTCTTTTAGGTTTTAGGATTTTGTTTCTTTGATTTTCTGTTTTTTGGGTGTTTCGGAACGTGATGAACAGGTTTGCAGACAGCAGTGTCGGTCGACACGACTTTAGTGTCGGTCGACACCAAACTCGAAAACACGGACCATAATCGAGGACGCTCGATTCAGATCAGATCTATGTCGACCAAAGCCTTGTGTCGTTCGACACTGGATGTGTGTCGGTCGACACCAACCGCGAATGCAGGTAATGTTTCTGATTTTCTGAGCTCTTCGCTGGTTATACCTTGTTCTCCCGAACCCAAGCTGCGATAACACTGGGACAGTGTTGTTTAAGTGTGGGGGAGGTAGTTACTGACTACCGTTTGCTTTGTTTTCTTAGTGTAAGTCCTTCTGTTTTCTTTGGTTTTCAAATTGTTTTATTGAGTCAAAATTGGCATGAAACTATGATTTTTCGAGGAAATTTTCGCTGGAACAGGAACTAAGTGCCATTGGACAGACCTGGAGTAGCTTTATGACTGTTAGAAAACCACACGCGGATCAACTTACCAAGGACACCCATATCTTCTCAGGTATTCAGAGGATCCACTACTAACTTCACCTCTAATCTTGACTTAATCTTCTCACCTAGGGGCTTGGTATCTCTGGATCGGATTACTCTGATGTGCTTGAAACAGCTTGTAAACCTGTCTGAGTATGGTTCCCTTCTCCCCTCCTTTGAAAGTAAAAAAGAAAGAAAGATAAAAACTGCGGATAAGCTTGTAGCTTCGAAGTGGTCACGGGAGTGGAAGAGATCCCTATTACCTCCTGTGTATCCATGGAACCATGTCCAAAGTAACACCCCGAATAAAAAGGGAAGAGCACTGATAGAAAAAACAAAATGATACCCAGTGGGGAAAAATCAATGCTAAGGGAGAAAAGGGAAAAGAAAGGAACCAGAAACCGACAGTTTGGTGGTCAAATACTGACTGAGTTATGTCCATGTGTCCTCTGATCGATACTCCCTCCGTGAGACCGCACCTAATTGTATACAGAGGTTAGTGTGGTGAACTTGAATGCACTGTCTAGATTGTGGAGTTTACTTGGGACAATTGCTAAGTGTGGGGGAAGTATATTGTGGTCTTGATCTCTGCATGAATGTTTTCAGTGGCTTACTAAATGAATGTGAATGCGAAAGTTCCTAGGACGAAATGAGTTTCTTTGTTTTCAAACCTCTTCCTCATTGCTTTAGTTCTTTATTTGTTTGAGGGCAAGCAAGAGCTAAATGTGGGGGAGTTGATATATCATGGTTTTTATAGGTTTTCAACCATGATATAAGTGTATATATTGAGTCTTTAACCTTGTATTTGGAGTCTTTAGAGTCCTTTGCAGGTTTAGGTACGTTTGGAGCTTATTTGGAGATTCTGGGAGCTTTTGGAGGGATTTTGCAGCATACATGGATTTTACAGAGTTCACTGGGTGCATCTGCACTTAGTGTCGCCCGACGCCACTAAACGACGAAATTCATGCGCGTCAAAAATACAGCTTTTGGAGATTTGCAATATTTACCCAGAAGTTTTCCATATTTATAGAAAGACCCAAATCGTGTTTTAGACTATTACTTAGGTTTTTCAGCCGTTGTTTAGGCTAAGCTTTCTTTTATCGGAGATTATGAGATTTGGGGCTAGTCTTGGACTCGAGAGAGAATAGATTTCGAACCCCTGTTCTTACTCTTTGGATTTTTATATGATATCTATTTTGACTATGTCTTTTGTTATGATTGATATGTCTGAGTAGATTTCTTGTTAGGTTAAGGAATTCTCATTAGGGATTTGAAGGAATGTTAGAATAATTGATTGATTTGCATTCATTATCTAGTTCTCCATCTAAATTGTTCTTAACGCTTATCTGAACTGGCCATTTAGATTATTGATATTAGGTTGATTTCCGTAACGAGAGTTGGTTAATTAACTAGAAAGAATTTAGATGAGCAGTTTATCTATTTGCAAAGAGATTTGGTCTAGAGGAACTGTGAATGAACTAACTTAGAATTAATGCATGTTTAGAACTCTAGGATTCGCAACGAGAGTTGGTCTGCTAGGTTGTTAGACATAGATAATTATCGCAGCGAGAGCTGGTTAGTTTTACTTTTGTGATTCTAGTTCAAGAATGCTATAGATTGAATCCTGATTGTCTGTTATCTGATTTCCTGATTTCCTGAGAACTTCCTGAAACCTGACGCCTTCTCTAATTGTTTACACTCGCTTCACTTCATTCGCTTACTTTGATGTGCTTGTTTACTGCTTTACAATCTGCTTCGCTTAGCTTAATTTGACTACTCATAATCTATCGTGTGAAACTTGAGTCTCTGTGGATTCGATACCCTTTGTACTACGATTGCATATATGTGCACTTGCAGTTAGAATAGGGATTAAGATTTGACCTATCAATGCTCTGAACACTCATGTCAAGAAGATGGATACTAAGGTGGTGCAGACTGTTGGGTCTGTTAAAAATCAAGATTTAGTTCTTCCTAGAAAGATATACGCTAATCCAAAGTATCAGTGCAATACTGTCATGTTGAGAAGTGGTAAGGAGCTCAATCATGTGCTGGAAAATTGTCTAAGTGTTGATGAATTCATGGAGTTGGAAGAAATTACAGAAGAAATTTAAGAAGAGTTTCTTGTGTTGATCGTCACACATTCAAAAAGAAGTGTCGATCACATGCCTTGTGGATTGACAAACTACTGGTATCAGTCAACAAAAACAACCACAAAAGGATTCTTCGAGTTTTGACGAACCAAGATCAATCGAGGTTGATGCACCAAAGGTCGATTCATGTGTAAACTCGACTAAGATCACGAGTAAGGATGCCTGTGTTGATTGACAGACTTCTGGTGTCGGTCGACACAAGGGCTTGTCTAAGACACCAAGTTCTGAGAAGCCAAAAACTGCAGGGGAACGGGTTTACAAACCGAATGTTCCTTTCCCAAGAAATCCTAGAAAGTCAAAGCAGGAGTTGTATGAAGCTAAGTTTAAGGCTAGGATGAACAAGCTCACCATTGTAATTCCTTTGAATGATGCTATCAAGACTACTTTGGTGGTCAAAAGATGCTTTCAGAAGATGCTTATGCAGGATATGAGCAAAGAGGAAGGTGTGATGATGATCTCTGAAGTTTGCAGCGATGTCATTCCGAACAAAATACCAGAGAAACTCAAGGATCCGGGAAGCTTCGTCTTGGACTGCTCTATCTTCAGAGACCTGTTTAAGAGTGCGATGTGTGATTTGGGCTTGAGTGTTAATTTGATGTCTTACTCGGTTGCTTTGAGACTTTTTATGAATGGTTTCACACCCACTAGTATCTCTCTCATTCTAGCTGATCGAAGTATCATGATGCAAAAGGGTCTCATGGAAGATGTGTCAATACGAACTGGCGATTAAATGATCCCCACATAATTTGTGGTTCTGTAATATAGTGATGAGCATAAGGGTCCTCTCATCCTGGTTAAACTCTTCTTGGATACAATTGGTGCCATCATTGATGCAAGGAAGGTCAAGATAGCTCTGAATGTGGGTGATATGGTGATAGATTTTGACATTGACAAGCTGATAAAGAGACCGACCATTGACGGACATACTTTCTATGTGGACATTCTCGGCAATCTCGGGTACGAGATCTTTCATGAGATGCATGATACAGACTCTTTGGAGGGAGCTTTGATCATTTCTACACAGGAGATGGATCATCTGGATGACATTTGTAACATCCCAGTTTGTGCTATATGCGGAGAGTCTTAAAAGAATTGATTTGACTACCTATGTCACCAAAGTGCACTTATCTTTTCGGTCACTTGTCCCGAGAAAACTCCAGAGTTAAGCGTGCTTGAGCTGGAGTAGTCAAAGGATGGGTAACCTATTGGGAAGTGACTCACGGTGTCGTACGAGTGAGGAAAAAACACGTGGAAAGATCGTGTGGTGATTGCAGAGACAGTAAGTCAAGTCTTTAAAGCCTTCCAAAAATAACAATCCGGCCGTCGGACGAGGGTGGGCCCATGGGCCGAGTGAACGGGCGTGGGGCCCACGGACGGGGGCGGTTGGGCGTTACAAGTGGTATCAGAGCTGAATCCGAGGACGCGTGTGGAGTCAGTGAGGACTCACACCGTGAAGGATAACGATCCTGGTGCGTAACGAGGGCGTTGCGCTCTGTGAGAGGTGGTGAATTGTAACATCTCGGTTTGTGGTATATGCGGAGAGGCTTATAAGAATTGATTTGGCTACCTATGTCACCAAAGTGCACTTATCTTTTCGGTCACTTGTCCAGAGAAAACTCCATAGTTAAGCGTGCTTGAGCTGGAGTAGTCAAAGGATGGGTGACTTATCAGGAAGTGACTCATTGTATCGTACGAGTGAGGAAAAAACACGTGGAAAGATCGTGTGGTGATAGCAGGGACAGTAAATCAAGTCTTTAAAGCCTCCCAAAAATAACAATCCGGCCGTCGGACGAGGTTGGGCCAACAGGCCGAGTGAGCGGGCGTGGGCCCACAGACAGGGGCGGTCGGGGCGTTACAACATTGTTGTTGGGTGTTTCAGGATGATGGACGCTATTGAGAACGTGATGCAGTTGGTTGCACAGGAGGAGCTAATCAGTACCTCACAAAGAGACGCAAAATTGGGTGATTGGTGCGAGGAAAAGACTCCTAAAATCGAGCTCAAACAGCTCCCTGAAGGGCTGAGGTACACATTTTTTGTACCAAATTCCACTTATCATGTCATTGCTAATGCTTTCTTGAACAACACAAAGCTAACTTTACTTCTAAGCAAGATGTGCAAGTATCGCAAATCCCTTATCTATTCTCATGATGACATTTCATGTATATTTATGGACTTGTGCATGCATATGATCCATCTCAAATATAAGACAAATTCATCGATTGAGCATCCGAGGAGGCTGAATCTAAATCTGAAGGAGGTTGTCAAGAAGGAGATCCTGAAACTCCTCGAAGCTGGGATCATCTATCCTATCTCAGACAGTGATTGGGCCAGGCAGGTGCATATGGTTCCTAAGAAAGGAAGATTCACAGTGGTGAAAAACGAGTTGATTCCTACGCGGACTGTAATTGGACAAATGATGTGAATTGATTACATAAAGCTGAATGTTGCGACAAAGAAAGATCACCTCCCGATGTCATTCATTGATCAGATGCTTGAGAGGTTGGCTAACCACCCTACTACTGCTTCCTAGATGGATAATAAGGTTTATTTATTATTCATATCCATCTCGAAGTTAAGGAGAATACCACATTTACTTGTCCTTATGGTACATTTTCTTACCGCATAATGCCATTTTGACTTTGTAATGCTCTTGCAACATTCCAGAGATGTATAATGTCCATCTTCATGGACATGATTGAGGAATACATGGAGTGTTCATGGATGACTTCTCAGTCTATAGACCATCTTAGCACGAGTGTATGGATAACATGTGTAAAGTGATTGCTAGATGTGAAGAGAATCACTTGGTTCTGAATTGGGAGAAGTGCCATTTTATGGTCAAAGATGGTATTGTTCTTGGACACAGAGTTTCAGAGGGTGGAATTGAGTTTTATCGAGCGAAGATCGAGGTAATGAAGGGCTTACAAACTGCAGATTCTGTTAAGGCTGTGAGGAGCTTTCTAGGACACACTGGCTTCTACAGAAGGTTCATCAAGGATTTCAGCAAGATAGCTAGACATTTGACTGTTTTCCTGTGTAATGATGTGAAATTTGAGTTCTTTGATGACTGTTAATCAGCTTTTGAACAGATAAAGCAAGCATTAGTGAGTAATTCTATTTTGCAACCACCATACTGGAAATTGCCTTTCGAGATGATGTGTGATGCCAATGACTTGGTAGTTAGAAATGTTCTGTGTCAAAAGAAGGAAAAAAGCTTCTCGTCATTTACAATGTCAGAAGGACACTAGATGATGCGCAGAGGAACTATGCAACTACTGAGAAGGAGTTATTAGTTGTGGTGTTCGTGTTAGAGATGTTTTGTCTGTACTTGGTTGGTTCGAAGGTGATAGTACATACAAACCAATCAGCTCTGAATTACTTAATGCATAAAATGATGTAAACTCAAGGTTATTGAGATGGATTCTACTTCTCCAGGAATTTGACATTTAGGTCCAATACAAGAAAGGAGTTAAAAATGGGGTTGTTGATCATCTTTCCAGGATCAGGGTCGAAGAGGACGTCCCAATTGATGATTTTATGCCATGGGAGAATGTATACAAAGTTGAGTTTGATTCAGATTTTGACTCAGTGAAATATTTGCAGGAATCTCGAGATGTTTTTTTTGATCGACACAACCATTGTGTCGGTCGACAAACGACTCGAAACCACATAGCGGAATTGACCAAGGTCGATGCAAGGAGTTCGATGCGACTTTAAGGTGGCCATGTTGATCGACATAACTCTTGGTGTTGGTCAACACATGACCTATACGAACACAGAACATCTATTTGTTCAAATTAGTGACTACAACATAGAAATAACCGATGTGACTTTTCCCAGTCGACCATGGTACGCTATATCGCCAATTATCTTGCTGCAGATGCTGAGGAAAAAAAACTTTAAGGGGTATGAAAAGAAGAAATTCTTGAGAGAGCTCAGAAAGTTCTACTAGGAAGAGCTTTACTAATACAAGCACGGCGCATATGGGACTTACAGGAGATACATCGCATATTTTGAGGTTCTTGATGTGTTGTTTCATTGTCATGTTATGATTATGTTGGACACTTCGCGGCTTTCAAGACAATGACTAAGGTTCCTCAAGCATTATTTTGGTGGCCTACTATGTTCAGAGGTGCTCAAACATTCATAAATCAGTGTGATGATTATCAGAGAATAGGAATGATTAGCAAGAGGGACGAGATGCCACAAAACATCATCCTAGAGGTTGAGATATTTGATTGGTGGGGCATTGACTTTATGGGACCTTTTTCTTAATCTGATGGAATCGGTACATCTTGGTTGATGTGGAATATGTGTCTAAATGGTAGCTCTGGGTATTCGGTTCCTCGGTTCGGATCCAGGTAGGAACCGATCGGGTCCGTGTATGTCGGGTATGGAGATTTAGGATCCAATCGGTTTTATAGAGTCTCAGTTCGGATCCGGTTTGGTTCATGTGGGTTCCGGATCTGTTCGGTGACCCGAATAAAGCGGATATTCGCATACCCGAATACCTGTTTTGTACCCAAAGAAATAAAAATACCCGAATTAAAACTTAATATCTGAACAAAAGAAAGCAAATACATAAAACATGGACTTATAATTTGGTTATATTGGTTCTTTAATTCGGATCCGGATAAGAACTGGAACCGACGATTCCAATGTTAGAGGATCCATCGGTTATTTAGGGTGGAACCGGAACCGAACCGGGTTTTTCCGGGTCAGATATGGTTCAGTTATTCGGTTCTGGCTTTTTTTCCCAGAGCTACTAAATGGGTAGAATTTTTGCTAGTCCGACCAGTGATGTCTATGTGGTTTGTAAGCTGTTTAAGATCATAATCTTCCCTTGATATGGAGTGCATCAGATTGTGATAAGTGATGGTAGTTCTCACTTTATCAACAAGGTTTTTGAGAAGCTACTGAAGAAGCATGGTTTCAATCATCGTATGGCTACTACTTATTATCCTCAGACGAATGGACAGGTTGAGGTCTCGAACAGGCATATCAAAGAGATATTAGATAAGACTGTGGGCAAGACTAGGAAGGATTAGTCTATTAAGATGGATGATGAGCTCTGGGCCTACATGATTGCGTTCAAAACACCACTGGGGACTACACCGTTTCATCTTCTCTATGGGAAAGCTTGTCACCTTCCAGTCAATTTGGAGCACAAAGCAGCATGGGCGGTGAAGATGATGAATTTTGACATTAAGTATACTAAGGAGAGGCGATTGATTAATCTGAACAAACTGGATGAAATCAGATTTCATTCCTATGAGAACTCCAAGTTATACAAGGAGTGAACAAAGGATTATCATGATAAGAAGATATCTCCAGGAACTTCAAACCGAATGACCAATTATTTCTTGGAAAGTTGTGTTTTCACTCTGCAGATCCTTTCACCATCAAAGAGATCTGACCATACAGTGCTATTGTCCTGACAAATGCTGAGAGCAATGAGTTCACGGTGAATGTACAAATGGTGAAACACTACTGGACAAAAGCCGAAACTCCATAAGGACAAATGTATATCTAAATGATGCAGCTTCTGCCTGATCGCTGTACAGTCAAACTAGTGACGTTAAAATAGTGATTGATGGGAGACAACCCACTGACAAGTCTGTAAATATGCATGTTTGACTTTGGCATGTGATTTCTTAGACTAGTCTACAAGTTCTTGAAAATTTTGTGTTTGATGATGAAGTCTGCTTGAAATTGGGTGTATGCACGAAATTTGGATGAAAATGCGATGGATTGATGTTGATTATGGTATTGTGGACTCTTGCTTGTGAATATTAACACCCAATTTTGTCAGTTTTTGAATTTCGATTGTTGGCCTAATTTCTCGGGATTGCTCGTGTTCTGAGTGTTCTTGGATGCATATGATTAAGCAGACCAAGATATCCTGCAAGCAATAGGGTGAGGCATCAAACTCAAACCCGCATACACCATACCTTCACCACCTCACTCACCTGATTCTTCACCTACCACTCAACCACTCGCTGCTCCTGGTTCCCAAATACGACATGGCATATACTTGAACATCTCAAGATCAAAATATGGGTCAATTGGGAGCATTATCCGAAGACGGAGACTGAAACAGAGTGTACACAGTGACTAATCTCTGAGGATTGGGACAAGTATGACACGCTCTTGCAAAATGTGTGTTTGTCCGTTAAGATCAACCCAATGCGGTTCATTTACTACTCGACTGTAACGCCCCTACCCGTTTATCCGCTGAACGAAGAGCTGACTAGCCAACAATCAAACAAGAACATGACCGACCAAACCCGTGCAGGTCAAACAAGAGGGTTTTCTACATACGAAGCTGGAGACGGTCCGGTTTGAGACAAAAGACTCGAACCAATCCATCCTCGACTCTGTTTACCTCGCTTCCACGATAAAAGGCTTTTCAATCCGTACCACTTTCACGAGTTGTGTTCGGTTCGGACTAAACCGTATATCAAGGAATAATTCCTTTTTTAGACTTGTAAATCTTTTAATCTAATTTTGATCTAATCTAAGAGTTTCTAAAAATAGTTTATGGGGCTCCCCAATTCTGAAATCGAAATAAACCATGAAATCGAATTAAAAACAAACCGTAGCCAAATGCAACCCAAATCTACTCCGAGGGGCCTACACGTCGGCTGAGCTACTCCAAAACATGAAAAGGAGGAAAAAGAGTTGGATGAGCAATATAAGATTACTCAGTGAGTTGGCTCCCAACTACAAAGGCTAAAACCCCACCCGACAAAACCCAAAATAACAAACAATAACAAACAATGAAATAAAATAGCCGATTACGTTCTACCACGACGTAATGGGCTCCACACAACACACAAGCATTCTCTATCAACAAAAATTATCAATGAAGTAAATCTAGAACACTGAGGCACATGCCCTCGATTAGACTTTATCTACACTAAACACATCTCTAACGTAATCTCAACACCATGGGCCCCAATCGCGAACTTGGTAAGCTTTCACGGGAAAACTTAGCTATCCCTTTTTCATGATAACTAAAACCTCCTACGACTCCTAGACGTAAACACGAAGTCCTACGAATAAGACACCCTTCTTTTTCCATCAATACACGGTGACTCGGACTACCCCTAGATAGCCAAAATTTTCATGCAGCCCGGCCCAAGGACGCGGCCCTATTTCTCCAAACTATACACCTGCCAGCGTCACCCAATAGGTTAACGCTTAGCCAGAACCACTACCCAAAGATACGTGAACTGACTAGGGACTCTCGATGATCCAATCGGGAAGTAAGCACCATAACGCAAAAGTACGACTCGCGGGATCTAACGCACCCTATAGTTCTATTAGCAATAATAATAAACAAATAAAATCACTGAGACTTTACGACTCCATGAAAGACCAACAAGGTCAAACCATAATTAATGACTTAACCCAATACCCAAATCTATCCCGAAATTACTAACCACAACACCATTCACTAACTCAACTCGTCCTATTCGGCCCATGCCAGAATAGGAATCAAACAACAAAGTCTACCCGCCCCAACACTGGAGTAGGTAAAACCACAATCAACACAACGATAAATCCACATATCAAACATTAACCATGCAAATACTTAGAAAAACTTACTTCAGTTAATTCAATTAACTCCTTTTAATTCATATTTAGGTATAATTCCTAGTTTTCACTTAATTTCCATTAATTAACTAATTTAGGTTTAATTCTGCTACCTTGGAGTTAGTAAACTTACTAAACCCGTAGCCTCAATAATTACTTAAATTCATTTCAATTAATTCTTAAATTTACTTTACTTTAATTCTTTAATTTAATTATACTTTAATTATCAAATTTATCTAATCACTAGATTGGAGCTAGTAAACTTGTTAACCCCTAGACGGTTTAACCCATTTCTTTAAGTCTTTTACTCTCATAATACTTTATTTATTTTAAACCGCTTATATTTAACCCTAGCTCGTTATATCATATTTTAAGGTTTGTTGAGTTTAATTCATATTTTTATTATCTCTTAATTCCCTATATATAGATTTATTTATACGGCTTTATACTATCACTACAAGAAAACATCGTTTTTGCTACTGCACTTTTGGTCGCAGAATAGTCGTTAAACGTGGTTTTACGACTAAATTACGACTAAATATGAGTTGTAAATCCTTAGTCGCTAAATTGCATAGTCGTAAAAATAGTCTGCGAGTTACGACTACATTTACAATTAACAACAGTAATCGTATCTTAGACGTAGCGTAATCGCAATATATAGCGACTAACTTCCAATTGCACAGTGAAAATTGTGCGACTAAAGAGGGTGTCAAGATGCAGTCGGAGAAAAGTAGTCATCAAATAGTCGCTAAACTAGGTGACCAATGAGCGACTAATATGTGACTGTATAATATAGTCACCAAGTAGTCGGGACAATTGGCCACTATATAGCGACTGTATAAAGACCATATTAATGACTATCCAGCGACGAATCGTAACACCCAAATATGATTATGGTACTGATTCGGACACTACTTATCAACTATTACGTGACTATCTAACATAGTCACAACGTAGTCGTAATATAAGGTGACTATTTGGCGACTGTTTGTTGACTAAGTTACCGATGATCTGACGACTAACATGAACATCAAGATATGATTACGGTCAACATTTTGCTATGAATTAGCGACTATTGTATGACTAATTTAACGACTACGCAGCGTCTAATCGGAACAGCTAGATTCGATTATGGTAATGATAGTGTCACTACATGTCGACTACTAACTGTCTTATATATTCACAACTTAGTCGTAATATATGTGACTATTTGGCGAGGGTTTAATGACTAATTAACGATCATTCAGCGACTATTCAGAAATTCAAAATACGCTGGTGGGAAATATTTTGCGACTACTTTGTGTGTGTAGTGCGAATAATTGACTTTTCTTCGTAAAACTAAAAAATTTGGATTAATTCAATTTACGACTTGGTAAATGGATATACCGCCAAGAAATGTAAAATAATTTTTCTTCAAAATAACATTGATAACTTATAATACTTATGTGTAGCATATAGACAAACGATCTACATATGCTAACTCCAACATTAAGCAGTTGCCAAAACATATCCCAAAAAATTAACAAGTGCAAGAGACAGTGATAAATAACCTATGAAGCAGATGTTGTTGTAGTTTTACGTTGAGCTTCCTTCAGTTTCTCTTGGTGGGCCACAAATGCTAAAAAGTGTATGGGCTGTTTACGCTTGCCCATTAATAGATTTTTTTGACTCCATAAGGATTTACCCGACCATCCTTCACAACAGCATGTGATAATTAAATACAATAAGAATAATCCAATTAAATAAAGAACATGAGATGACTTATGAACATGGATTGTGAAAATGTTACTTTCAGTGCATCTGTTGAGATCTCCCGAGCTCGCAGTCCTTTCCAGTGCTTCTGCAATCCTTTGGAGTGCTGACCATGTCTTTCATCCGTCGTTGACATATATCCTCGAAAAAATGTTTAAGAAGAAAGTTATGGATGGTTTGGTCATGTCTCAAATGATACAAACATATATCCTAAAAAAAAATCTTGTAAACGCTTACAAAATCGAACTTAACAGAACACAAAGCGTAGTTAAACAGAGACATCAAACTCAATTGCTTGCTAACTATAAGATTAACAACCTAGCCATCAAACTCATACTCATAAAACACTCATTAAAAACACAACAACCAACTTATCCAGGATGTGGAGACCATATTGTAGCTGAAATAAGAATATAGTGGGCGTTTACAACATGTAGAACCAAAAACAAACTAACAATCAGACCCAGAAGCAATCCCGTTTCCAAAGCAAAGCAAAGCAGAAGCACTGTAGACGGTTTAACACATACCCTAACGTCATATCATACTTGTGGCTGTAAGCCTTGTATCACTGAGGGTTTCGTGATTGAGAGATTTCAAGAAGAGTTTGAGAGGGTTGATAGGGTTTCTTCCAAAGTTAGCGATGCGTTTGAGATGGGTGGGCATAGAAGAGGATTTGGAGTGACATTAGCGAGATGATTCAAAGGAGATTCGGAAAAGGGGAAGAACATAATAAAATCAGGGTGTTGTAATTGAGGAATTCTCAACACTTTGATGAAAATTATTGGGTTTAGGCGGTTAATTAAAATGTTTTGGGCTATCAAATTGAGTTTTGGTTTCGCGAATCTTTTTGGCAATTTTTTTTTTATTTTTATCCAAATGTAGGCGTAACTTACTCATCATATATTCCTTTTTTATCGTCTCAATTTATAAATATATACTTATCTTATATAAATTTATAAATATCTAATATACTTATCTATTATAAAATATTCTTGAAACTCTAAAATTTTAAAAAGTAACACATAAAAATTTAGGAAATAGTTTTGGGACTTGAATATTAAAGCAAATATGAAATTTTATATTTTGAGGTTTTAAGGTTTTTTGGGTTTTGTGTGGAAAAGATTCATAAAACATGGCATTATGGTAATGTCCCCATATATGTTTCATACCAAATGCAATTAAATGGTGCTAAGGAAAGATATATATATGTGTGTGTGTGTGTGTTGTTTTGATGTTTAACGTTGCAGGAGATATATATACAAGAAGTAGATCCGTAGGATATATTCCATAAAGGATTATCTTATGATATTCTCTAGTTACCATAACATGAGAATATATAATCCTACACAATATATTCTCTAAACATAGCATTGCCGAATTACCACAAACAAACATATATAGCGAGATGAAGTGGTTGGTGTGCAATATTGGTTGTGATGAACATTTAATAATGTTTGGGTTTAGAGTTTAGGTTATCGGGTTTAGTATTTAGGGTTTAGGGTTTAATGTTTGGATTTAGGGTTTGGTTTAGTATTTAGAGTTTAAGGTATTGGTCATTTGCATTATAGTCCTTGATAAAAACTATTAATAATTATAAATCTTCAAACAAACACATAGAAAACATACATTTAATCTTGTATACAACACACAATATTACAATATTACATAATAAAAGATAATATAAATTACATATATAATTAAAAACACACACATAAACACGAATTTTACAACCTTACATATAAAATACCAATTTACTTAATTCCATAATTCTCCCATATATGCCCAATCAACGCATTCCGTAGTGTTAAGATATTACTAACAAATTTAGAATATGTCGATGATAAGATAAGGAACAAATAAGGAATAAAAAGAAGTTTCGAGGTTTTGAATAATGAAACCTCAAATTTATTGTTTCACTAGTCAAAACTTCAAAATTTAAGGATTGGAGGGTTGGTTGGAGATGCCCTTTTAAGTGTTTAGTATTTAGGATTTAGGGTTTAGTATTTATGGTTTGGGGTTTCGCCTTCTATGTTGGTCAAATTGTCCGATATGTGTTGAATAGTATAATTAATAACCAAGTTTACTATAATCTTCTTAATAATTAAGTGTTACCTTTCGATTGCAATAACGATGAACCTTTAAAAAAAATACTAGATAATTATGTTTACAGGAAAACATCTACTGTGAAATTGGCAAAAAATACATATATATGATATCACCGATTAAAACAAAATTGGTAGAAGTTGTTTGCTATGATTTTTCCGAAGAAAGTGGTCTGCATAATCCAGAAACATTTTTCACAAACGTTGTTTCCCATTGGCCATCCAGAGCACCACGGGTCGTATTTTAGAACATCGACAGATGTGCACACGATCAATATTGTTTTCGTTACTTTTCGATGTGAACCAGCCAGGAAGCATTCTTCCCCACGCACGGTGGTCGAGACGAGGTAGTATTCTTCGCAGTTGCATTGCGTGTTCACGAGTAAATTCTTATCTACCGAAGAGTTCATCATCTCTGTCTTCTCTGAAGGATTTGCGTATGATACCATACATATACTTGCTTAAGATGCATCCATCTTTTGCAGCAGATTTTATGCATGAGAGTCCTTCATCTCTTTTGTTATCGAGAAGAAATATGAGATTCCTATGAGTAGGATAGCTGATGTGTTGCCTGCGTCGTAGCAGCTTTCATTGAATTTGCTCTAGTCAAAATTCGGAGCCCAAACATAGTATTCCATCACTAGTAGATTAGCAGATTAGAAGAACTCCTGTGCTTCCGTCATCCCCTCCAAGGCCTTGCAAGCTATCTTAGAATGACGGAGATATTGCATGGTCCGTTCGCAAACACGGGCGAGTATCTTCATTATCATATCATACGGCAACGCTAGAAGGTTGAATGGGATGATTGCTTTCCGTTTTCTTGTTACTGAACAGGTTTCGTAGTAAGGCTGGTCGTATCGATGCATTAGCCAATACGCATAAGCCACATGCATATTGTTGTGGTTTTGTTAATGAAGCGGCTGACTTTAATTTGTTCTGAATTGGTGGCTTAAAGATCTTAAGAAAAGGTGTTATTTAATCCCTAATTTTGTTGATTGTGTTTCTTATTCTTTATAACCTTACATAAAGACACGACCATTAATTTTCTCCAACAAATAATTAATAAAATAATGAACCAAAAATTCTACTTAACTTAAATAACTTAGATTATCGTGTAATTGGCAGTTTCCTAGATGATCATATGTTCACTAATGTCGGTTGTTTGTGTGCAGAAAGGTTAATGTAGACCCTATATGTTAAGTAGTAATTATTAACCTATTTTATGTCAAATCTTGTTAACATAGACATTATGTCATGCAAGATTTTTTTGTAAAAAATTTTAATATTCATTAAATGAAAGTTCAGGATATAAAAAATTTATGAATAAATATTTTTGTAATATTTTGTGTATGTTTGATAGTAATTTAAAAGTTCTATGAATGAGATCCCAAAGCTTCAAATTAACGAAGCCAAGGATCAATGATGTTGTTGGTGTCGCATGATGTCATGCAAGATTTATTTACGTGAAACATAAGATCTTTAAACATCTAATTCATGAGTTACAAGTGTGAGATCAAGTGTCACACATTAGTTCTTTAATATGTCATGTGTAACATATTAGTTGATTTGCAAAAAAAAAAAAAAACATATTAGTTGATGAATAAGCCATTAAGTGACACCAATAAACCATTATTTGTAAGGGGAATTGAACATATATTTACATTAATTGATAACATTTAATAACGTACGGGTAATCTTATTAAGGCCCATCAAATCCAAAAGAAAAAACCTCCAATACCCTAACCATTATAACCTCTCTCAAACCAGAGAGTTTCTCAAATTCCTTTTGTCTTCCATTTATTTCTATCTAAGGAATATTTATTTTTTAAAACAAATGGCTAGAAGGCAATACTAATTCCTTTTGGAGATCAACAAGTCTACGACGAAATGGAGTTTGAGATTGAAAGTCCTTCGGTCTTGGATGTTTCAAGGGGTATTCACCGGAAAAACCATCAAACTACTTTTCATGGATGAACAAGTTATCTTTATAGTATAATTATACTTTTGAAGTTTTACCTCTTGCCATGTTCTTTTGCTGTATAAAGTTTTGATCTTACACTGTATAAACTTTTGTTCTTACGATGTTTAAAGTTTTAAGTCGTGCACATTTTATCGATAGGGCCCAAGGATAGAAGGAGAAATATGCGGTGATTACGTTGGAATCTTTGAGTGGCTGTTGGAATCTGAGGGCCATTGGGTTCAATGGGACAATGTTCAAATCCTTGCTAGGCCAATGTTTGACCGTTTGACAGATAGTTTATTTCCTCTGTGTCGAACCAGTTCGAGTATAATATGAAAAATTTCATTCCCTAATGACCAGCACTACTTGGACTTGAAGCCCTTACATGGCATTTCAAACGACACTATAACTAGCACATATCCAATCAGTATAGTTTTTTGTTTTAAGGTTACAAGTTTTATGAGACTTTATTGGTTTAATATGATTTGGTTATGGATTTGTTTGGTGTTTTTCTCATATAAATATGATTGGTGTTGTGCTTGGAATTGATGAAATCAAAAGAGATCTAGTGGCTCTTAGAAAAAATGACCGGGAAACTTATTTCTGGAGGCGTCTTCATGTAAAATTTCAAATTAAAGATTTGGAGTAAGTAAAACTTCCATTTATTTCATGTAAAATATTCTTAGAATGTCTGAAAGCTGATTTGTAGTAAATATTGACTGAAACAAGTCATTGGATTGTGTGGTCAATGGCGATCTTGTTGTTAGGCTAGTGAGGGCATGGGGTAAAAGTCCGAATGGGATATTATTCTGCTTATTCCAGTGCTTTAATATCGTCAAAACAGTGGTGGTAAGATTAAATTTCAAACCTTTTATAAATTTGTTCCAGTTACTGTAAAATAAAACATAATTAAAGTTTCTTTTTCGATTAGGGTTGTTGAGGTTGGAGGCTATTCAACGAGTTTCTAAGATACGCTTTGATGCATATGAAGTTGAGGAGTTCCGTGATTTTGTCCAAAGGTTTTTATCTAACGCCTCATAATCATATAGTATAGATTTTTATGATTTTTTGGGATCTTATGTGTTATTATTTTGAATTGATTTTTTTCCTTCAGGTACCCTAAGCCTCCTCTATGTTAAGAATGATGGGTGTGGTTTGTCGGATTTGCAAAATGAAGAATATACTTATGGTTTATGAATTTAAATGAACTTTATATTTATCACACGCACTTTGTTTATGGTTTTCTTTAGTAATTTAGTGTTTTTAATCGTATTGCATGATATTCACAAATTAAAAAAAATGAATGATGACTATAGTATTTAAAAACATAAACAGATTTGCAAAAATATACGAATAATGATGTGATTGGTACTTATGATACGATAACCATGATATCCACAAATCAATGTATTTCGTTAAGCAGTAGCGAGGATTATGAACTATCAGTTTATTATGATAAATTTAACGCTTAACTAGAGATTATGAAAGAAAATCATATATGGGTCATCCTCATTTATTTATGATAATAGTTTGTATATATATATTCTTTGTTGATAGTCAGTTAAGATTATTAGCAAATATAACCAAACTATCTTATACTACTATTACTAAATCAAAAACATACTATATGATACGACAAATTACCAGACTTTGTTACTACTAATCACAGATCTCATAACTATCAAGATTGTTTCATAAACGGTGTACTTGGTAAGAGAAGCCCAAAACGAGCAAGTGGATTTTAATGGAAATTTGTAATTGATTCGTATCGATTTAGAATGGTTACCTATTAAATTTTTTTTTTTAACTAAAAAAATTTTCACTTTCTTATTCTACATCTTCGCTTTCAATCTCTGATACTGAAAGAGATATCCACAAAATGTATCCCGATATAACATGCGATTCTGAAAACTCACAATTTCAAAAAAATTGCTGATATTACTTTGAGGGATACTCGCTGGAATGTTAGAGCGAAGGATTTGAGGGTGTGGTATTTTACTCACTATGATGCTCTCTTGGAATTAATTTTATCCATTGAAGAGGTATTCTTCTTTTACTTAATTCACACATGTGTCTTTCTTTATACCCCTTTCATTTTTTTGTATACATAACACCCACAAATCCAAACGTTTTTTATTTGGGTACTTCCTTTTGTAACATTTGGTTATAATCAACAGGGAAGTCGGATTCAAGCCTTGGCTTTTGGAAACAACGCCCGAAAGTTCCTTTTTCTTTTACATAAAGAAGGTTTAATTTATCTGATTTTAGTGTTTCGTTAGTGCCAAAGTATGACAGAGTGTGTCCAACTTATAAGGATATTCATATAACTGACGAGATAACTATCACTGAGAACTTCGATCCTCCAACTTTGTATGACCTCTTGAGCATCAAACCAATCCAAGGAATTAATGATGGGACGGTTTCAGATAAATATGCAATTGGTAAGTGTTGTTTACAGTTCGTTATTATTAGATTAAAAGGAAAAATATATCATCGGATATTGTAGAATTGTAATTTTTGCTTTTAGGGGATTAACTTATATTTAAATGATTTTTTTCTTATAGATGTTGTTGGTGCTTTAACATGGGTTGGAGAGCTTGAATGGAAAGATCACTTTTCAGAGGTCTATTCATATTCACGTACCCGCGCTAAAGTCTGATTCACGCTAAGAGATTCTGAGTAAGTTATTCACATGGTTTAAGTTTCAGAGTTTTATAATCACCTTATAAACCTTACTAAATAATGTTGTTGGAATTGAAGGAAGAGGGCTATAGAATGTGTTGCATATGACCCAACTGCTGAGGAGTTGTCCAAGCATTTTTAACAAGTTCCATTTGTTTGTTTTGCTCCGATTTTTCTGGATCAAAAGATTTTGCGGTATTGTTGACATGTTTTCAATAAAATATGAGGACGACATTAATATAGAACAAAATTATGAGAATTTTTTCATTTTTAGGGATTACGTGCTTAGAGGAATAGAAGGGCCTTCTTGAGTTGACTATCATCGTTTAAATTTGGATGAGTTGAACAATTTGATGGATAGGTATGAATTTTTTGAAATTTTCATATTGAAAATCTTATGATCATATAAATTATTAACAACATCTTACATATTTCCATGTTTGATTTCGTGTGTAGTTACCATAATCCTCTTTCGGCATGGTACTCAAATGAGCACCAGGCTCTCGATCGCTTCTAACTCTCCTTCACTCTTATTCTATAACTATAATAATTTATGAAGTTTTTGAAGGAATTTCTAGCAGATTCCTAATCGAATTAGGCAATCCTAGTCTGAATTCCGAGCCTAGGATCTACAGGTTCATGTAATTGAATCTATCAGATCTGAAGATTACCTGGTGATTAGCAGCGGAAGTCTTAGCAAGTAATCGAGATCTAGAGCGCCTCAAGTGCTGCGCCTCTACTGGTATCCACACGCACACAGAACTGGACAGCAGGGATGCTAGTGCCTATCAGAGATCTGATGTCCAGAGAGGTTTCTTTTCTGTTTCTGGTGGCTATCAATTAGGTTAGAATCGAGTTTAGGTCGACCATATATCTTATATATGTCGACTTAAACCGCAACGGGATTAACTAATGATTAAACCGATTTAATCTGCTAATCCGCGAGTTGTGTCGACCGACCCGCTCTTTGTGTCGATCGACACAGTCGATCCGTGTCGACCGACACACATAGTGCGTCGATCGACACTGCCCAGAAAAGATGACATCGAATGCATATCAAATATGCATTCATCCGATCATTACATTAATGATCAACCTCACATTCAATGTCCAGTTTGCTTAGGTGTGTGACCCTGTAGGATCATATAACACTAGCAATGAGTTCTAAACTCATTGATCATAAGTGGCTTCTAGCAAAGCATTACGAGTACCTAGTGTCATATGATTGTCTCATCTCGACAACACGACTTTCTCTCAGAGTAAGTACAAATAGGTTTCAGGACATTCCCAACAATCTCCCACTTGAACTGGAATCATCTATTCCTATAATCCCTTCGTCACTATATCTCGATCCGGCATAAGGCAAGATCCGTGTCATCCTTATTAAGTCAAAATCATGTTCATCGAATTCCGATTCATACTGACAAGCCAAACGACTGACAATCACCTCGTTTGAGTGTGGCCACACATTTCTCAGTATCAAATCTTCGATGGGCCCTGAGATATTTATCTCCTGTTATATAGGAGGGACAATTCCCATCTTGTTCCATCCCTGTTCCTTCACACGCTTCATGATACGCCCAATCAATGTCTTTATGATCACCAGTTACGGCTGACGTTTGACAAGGTCAAAGCGGGCCAATTCACATGTAAGAAATCATGATGAACTCAGGTCTAAGGACTATACTCTATAGTCGTAATGAAAACTCTCATGACACTTATATAACTATCTCGTAGAGTTCTCATCAGTGGGTCATGTCCGATCATGTGTTCTCTAACACATATCTATGTGATTGACTTTAATACTCTTATTAATGACTCCATGAAACTTAGTCATCAGTCACCTCACATACTAGTCTCACGCGGTTGTTAATGTCCCACTTTAACAACCTCGACCAGGGACAAACATAATTTATGTCATTTATTATTTATAGGGTTTCATGATCAAGTCACATACTTGATGACCTATAAAATGTCATAAATTACTTTGGGACTATTATTTAATAACCATTATTAAATAACATAGATGTCAGATTTCAATAACATAATCGAATTATGTTTATACGAACATCATATCATAACTAAAATTAATAACAATGACTCCCACTAAAATTAAGATCACATCTTAAGACATCTAATGCCTTTAGCAGTAGTCTGACCCTCACATGCTCGTGCTCAGCGTGTGTAAAAGAACACAGCGTCTTGCTAAGAGTAATACCAAGAGTCATTTGCACAAAGCCCTTCTTGGAATCATGCATACTGGATCTGTGCAAGGCCTTATCACATAAGTATCTTGACACAATCCACTTAGCTTATCCAATCTATCTCTATAGATTCTTATTCCAAGAATGTTTATGGTTTCTCCCTTAATTTTGTCGAAAAATAACCTTTTGAATCAAGTCTTAATAGACTGTAAACAATGGAACTTCATTTCCGAGGAGTAGTATGTTATCAACATACAATACTAGAAATGCAACTGCGCTCCCACTAGTCTTCTTGTAAACATTCGGTTCCTCTTCATTTCTGATAAAATCAAACCTTTTGATTACTTTATCAAAACGAAGATTCCAACTCCGAGATGCTTGCTTCTATCCATAAATGGATCGATGAAGCTTGCATATCTTCCTAGCTTCATTAGGATCAATGAAAACTTCAGATTATGTCAGGTACACATTCTTTTCTAGAATTCCATTAAGGAAAACTGTTTTCACATCCATCTGCCAGATCTCATAACCATTACGAGTGGCGGTTGCTAGGAGAATCCGAATGGATATAAGCACGGTGTCTGGGATTAGGTTTCTTCACAGTCAATACCATGAATTTACTTGAAACCTTTTGCCACCAACCTAGCTTTGTATATCTGAATATAACCATTTTCGGATTCAGCGGCTTTTAGCCACTTTCAGAGTCAAGGCCCATCATTGCTACTTCAAAATTCGTAGGCCTGTCACTTTCAATGATCAGTAGATCACGGCAATTGGTTACGAGAAATCTCCATTTCTCAGGTTCGTGACGGATCCCTTTTGGATCTGCGAGCTTCAGTCTTGTGTTAAAAGTCACGCACATATCTTATATGCAGACTTTTACCACGATCTAATTAACTATGATTTAAACCGTAGTTAATTAAATCATAAACCAAAATATTTTGGTTCGCGACCTGTGTCGATCGATGCAACTTTTGCGTCGATCGACACATCTTTAAAACTCGCTTTTGAATGTATATCTAATATTCATTCATCAGATCCTTGCAAACCTCAGGCACCACAGTTGCAGGTTCTACAACTCTTTGTAGATCCAACTGTTGCTCTTCCTCATCGGGTTGAACAGTCTCCTGTGATTCTCGAATTTCTTCGAGTTGTACTTTACTCCCACTGTTCTTCTAGGAAAGAAAGTCTTTCTCAAGAAAACATAGTTCCGAGCAACAAACAATTTGTTCTCAAACTGGTTGTAAAAGTAGCACGCCTTGGTTTCGTCAGGACAACCAATGAAGCAGTACTTATCAGATTTGGATGTGAGCTTATCAGAGATTAAACGTTTTACATAAGCCTCACAACTCCAAATCTCCATGATGGTTAAATCAGAAACATTTACATTCCACATCTCATGTGGTATCTATGTAACTGATTTTAATGGAACACTATTTAATGTAAACTCAGACAATTTTAGAGTGTATTCTTAGAAGGATATTGGAAGATCTAAGTGACTCATCATTGATCGAACCATATCTAATAAAGTCCGATTCAGGAGAAGTGACTTGTGAAACACTTTCACAATCTCTCAGATGATCACTACATTCTTGACTCAAGTATTCACCTCCATGATCTCATCGCAGAGCTTTAATACTTTTGCCAAATTTATCCTGTACTTCATTTTGGACCTCTTTGAACTTTTCAAAAGATTCTAACTTATGTCTTATTAATAAGATATAACTGTACCTACTGAATACATCAGTAAAGGTAATGAAGTACTGAAAATTTCCTCTAGCATTTGCGCTCATCGGCCCATATACATCTGTATGTATAAAGCCCAATAAGCCTCTGACCCTTTCATTATGTTCGTTCGCAACCTGTATCGACCGACGCACCGTATGTGTCGATCGATACTACCTTTGTTGAAAGGGGCCTGCGTCATTTTACCCAATAAACAAGATTCACTTTACTCATTATGATTCATAATCAGATGAGCCCAAAAGCCCATCACTATGGAGCTTCTGAATATATTTCTCATTTATGTGGCCCAAAACGACAATGCCAGAAAGAAGTTTGATTCGTATCATTCGACTCGAATCTCTTGGTATTAATGTTATAGTTAGGCACATTCTGGTTTATAACATAAAAATCCATTCTCTAATGGATTGCTACTATAAAATATATCACTGTAATCAAATGAATAACACTTATTCTTAATTTGAAAACTGATATCCTTTCATATCCAAACAAGGATTAGAAATAATCATTCTGCTCATAGCAGATACATAGTAGCAGTTTTAAGTTCAAAATATGCCATAAAAGGAAAAACAAATGAAATACTCCTACGGTTAATGCAGCAACTCTTGCTTCATTTCCACGCGTAGATCCACTTGTCCTTTCTCCATAATCCTACTTTTGCTCAGGCCCTGCACATTTTCACAAAATATGAGCACCACAGCTGGTATCCAATACCCAATAAGTAGGACTATAAGAATTAACATTTACTTCTATAACATAATACCTGAAGAAGAAGTCTCGTACGTCTTCTTCAGCTTCTCATAATCCTCCAAGAATTTATTGCAGTTTCTTTTCAAATGCCCAAAACCATTACAATAACGGCACTTAACATCTTCAGAAGGACTGGTTTTAACCTTAGGAGCTTGGGCAGACTCGCTCAGATTCACAATCGAGCTCGTCTTTCCATCACCTTTGTTCTTACCAAGTTTCTTAAACTTTTTACCCTTTTGTACCATAAGGACATTTGGGGTGTCCTTCTTTATGTTAGGTTCAGCAGTCTTAAGCATCCCATGCAATTCAGTCAACGTCTTCGTCAAGTTATTCATGTTATAGTTCATAACAAATTGATCATAGCTTGACGGCAGTGACTGTAGAATGATGTCAGTAGCCAACTCTTGGCTAATGGGACAATCCAGTTTCCCCAGGTTATCAATATAACCCATCATCTTAATGACATGAGGACTAACTGGTTCGCCCATTGGTAGCTTGCACTCAATCAGAGACCTAACCGTCTGGTATCTCTGAGTTCGTGCCTGCTCCTGAAACATACTTTTCAGGCCAGTGATCATCTCTTTTGGCGACTCCACGTACTCATATTGCTTTTGCAATTCCGAGTTCATGGTAGCCAACATGAGACAACTCACATCCACCGCATCATTAGAATGCTTATCCCAAGCATCCTTATCTGACTGCCAGGCATTGGCTTGGTACTTCTTAGGGAGAACTTTCTCAAGGACATAGTCCTTCTTCTCCTGCTTGAGAACAATTCTCAAGTTCCGATACCATTCAAGAAAGTTCGATCCATTTAACTTGTCCTTCTCAAGGACGGATCGCAGGGAGAAATTGTTACGATGGTTTGAGTTAGACATAGCTGAAAAACAAGGGAAGTTTTAGTTATGATGTTCAAGAAATGAGAAGTCTTAACAATTAAGAAAACTCGCATTATATTCAAACAATGTTTCCTCAGATGAATATAATTATCCAAGACCCATACTTCACTAAACTTGAGTGAGCCACTGGCTGTCACCCAAATTTAGCTATCTAGGTAAGCAACAACCTTGCTGGTTATATCCAATATAACTCTTGGTTGTGGATTGACATCTTATGTCCAATCCACCTGATGTCTCTGAGCCCAAAACGATTTTGATGGCCCAGTCAAGTAAACCAATCTCTTCAGTCATGTAATTGTTGATGCCTTGCACTGCAAGCCCATCAACACGATTACTTCCTGTCTTACTCATGAAATCGTGGACATCTTGCACTGCAAGTCTATCACACAACTAAATGAGTCTTGACAGTTGACAAGATTGGAAAGACATCAAGTATTACTTGATATTTGGTTGAGGAACGGAACCTTTAAAACGTTCAGTTTTATTATGTTTTAATTCTTATAATTAATTGATTTATCTTGCTTTGGTTATGTGATTGCAGGTTCCATAACCCAATCATCGAATCTTATGTCGACCGACACTACTATAGTGTTGATCGATGCAGAATAACCAAAAACAAACCGCGATAACCGATCAATCCAATTGATCCGGTTTTGAATACCGGTCAGTGTCGATCGATGCTACACTAGCATCGGTCGACACCAACCTAATCAAACCAATCGCAGTTAAACCATCATTAACCAAGCTCGATAACCGGTCCAATCCAATTGAACCGATTCATCATTCTAGCGAGGTCTGTGTCGACCGACACAACTCTTGTGTCGGTCGACACCAGGTGAATAAGTTCTATTCGGGTTATCCTTCTGTGTCGACCGATACCCGTTTGGTGTCGATCGACACAGTGCGATAAGCCCTAATCGTTTTTCAATCAAAAAACCTAAAAACTAGATTTTCATAAAAACGAATTTCAGCATGCTTGTATCAACTATACAGAGATTCAGATTCAACTAATCTAATCAACATGCTACAGATTCAATGGAACCCTAAAGCTCTGATACCAGTCAAGGAATTTCTAGCAGATTCCTAATCGAATTAGGCAATCCTAGTCTGAATTCCGAGCCTAGGATCTACAGGTTCATGTAATTGAATCTATCAGATCTGAAGATTACCTGGTGATTAGCAGCGGAAGTCTTAGCAAGTAATCGAGATCTAGAGCGCCTCAAGTGCTGTGCCTCTACTGGTATCCACACGCACACATAACTGGACAGCAGGGATGCTAGTGCCTATCAGAGATCTGATGTCCAGAGAGGTTTCTTTTCTGTTTCTGGTGGCTATCAATTAGGTTAGAATCGAGTTTAGGTCGACCATATATCTTATATATGTCGACTTAAACCGCAACGGGATTAACTAATGATTAAACCGATTTAATCTGCTAATCCGCGAGTTGTGTCGACCGACACGCTCTTTGTGTCGATCGACACAGTCGATCCGTGTCGACCGACACACATAGTGCGTCGATCGACACTGCCCAGAAAAGATGACATCGAATGCATATCAAATATGCATTCATCCGATCATTACATTAATGATCAACCTCACATTCAATGTCCAGTTTGCTTAGGTGTGTGACCCTGTAGGATCATATAACACTAGCAATGAGTTCTAAACTCATTGATCATAAGTGGCTTCTAGCAAAGCATTACGAGTACCTAGTGTCATATGATTGTCTCATCTCGACAACACGACTTTCTCTCAGAGTAAGTACAAATAGATTTCAGGACATTCCCAACAGTTTTAAGTTTTGATTTCTTTAAACCATAGTAAAGATTTCTAACCGTTTGGTTTCTATTTTAAGGGTTAACTTCGATTTAAAATTTAGTTTATATATAATATTGTAACTTTTACATGTTTATTAGAAGTTGGAAAAAGCGATTATACACTTTAAATATTGCAAGTATATATTAGCTTTGTTAATCAGTTAAGATTATTAGCAAATCTAATAACCAAACTATCTTATATTATTATTATTATTATTAAATAAAAACATACTATATGATACGGCTCATACCCGACTACTTTGCGACACGAGTAACGAGTCGCATATTAGTCGTAACAATAGCGACAAATTAACGATTTTGTTACTACTATACATGGAGTAGCAAATTAGTCGCCCACATAGTGACTCATTTGCGAATTTTATACGACCCTTCACATTAGACGCATAGTAGTCGCCAAATTACCGACAACACTGCGACTATTGTTTCCGGTCTCAGAAATAGTCGTAACTCGGCGAATAAATTGGCGACAATCATTTTTGGTTGTATATTAGCGACTAATAAACGACCATATATATGTAGTCGCAAAGTAGTCGCTAATGTGTCTCCAAATAGTCGCAAAATGTTACGACTACAAGTATAGTCGCAGGTTGCAGTCGCAAAAACGATGTTTTCTTGTAGTGTATATATATGCATATATTTACTAGTCATGTCAATCTATATGCAATGCAATACTCAACGATCGAGCAATCAAGCAATAAGTTCTATCTACGCAAACAATCAATCATGCCATTTACCAATATTTAAACGTGCTATGCATATTTATTATCCTAGCCGATTTATTTAATTTCTCAATGATTTAAATATCCTATCCGCATTCAATTTTGGGTATGAAATCCTAAGACTCTACGGTTTAATAATTATGGGGTCATATGCAGACCCGATATATTCCTAAGGCAACAATCAATCTGACATAACCAACTCACAGTGATTTACAGATGACGGAGGCGACCTGAGAACGGCTGACGGAGGCGACCCGAGAACGGCTGACGGAACTCCGAGCACTCGAACCTCGAACCCGACGAACCCTGATAACTCCAAACTAATGACCTGAACTTTGACCATGGTTGACCCGAACGTTGACCAGCATTGACGTTTGACCCGCAGAGTTGACCTTCACTAACCAGTTGACTAAGACCTCCTGCGTTGACTACTACTGTCGGCGTTTACTCTGACGAACTTCTGGCGTTGACCAATGGAACCACGTTGACTCTGGCGGTTTACTCCGGTCAACATTCCGGTGACTTTTCTAGTGAGAGGTGGAGAAGTCTGGCAAGAGGATGGCAAGGCGGAAGGCGGATCCGGCAAGTCTCCGACGAGATTCCGGCGATCCGGCGGAGCTCCAACAAGGGTTTAGGGAGAGTATTTAAGACTAACGTTTAGGTTAGTAGTGATCAGAGACTTTATTTAGTGTTTACAGATGTTTAGGAATTAGGAATTTTAGGGAATTATTTAGGGATTTGGAGATATTTTTAAGGATTATTTAAGGGTTTTCAAGGGTTTTCGGGTTTCATGTAAAACAAGAAACCAAGGGAAGGGAGGAGGAGGAGATGTTGGTGGTTTTTGGTGTGTTTTGCAAGTGAAGATCTAGATCCCTTTTATAGGTGAAGAGTAACTTGCTCCCAAAGTTTCTTATGTACAAATGTCATTTAACATGCTTGGATGCATGATAACTCACCTCTTGTAGATTCAATGTACCACATGATACAATAAATTTTCTGGATTCTTGGAACACTCCTTCAGCTGGCAAGTAGCGACATGAGCCAATCACAAGTCGCCTTGTGTCCTAACGATCCCGAGACACAATTCCCGCCATTTCCTGAAACTTCTGCTAAAAATACTCTGATGCCAATTTAATTCCCGAAACCTCCAAAATATATTTTCTACTATTTTATTGATATGTTTTGACCTCCCGTTAAAGTTCTTTGGTTTATCGCTCTCCTTTCCCGATAAACTCAAAAAGCTGTCTAAAAATATGCCTTATGCATTTTCCGTCTTCTAAATAATCTTTAATCATTATTAAAATATTTTTTCCCTCTGTTACTTCTCGACTCTATTATCTTCAAAATTACCAAAACACCCTTCTGCTTCCAAAATTACAAAAATGCTCTCGGTGATTTTTCTCCGGTTCTGAATATGCCCGTCGATGATAATACGTGACATAGTATTACATTCTACCCTTCTTACAGGAATTCGACCCCAAAATTCTCCGTTCGATTAAACCTCGAAATCGGGATCGAACTTCCTTTAAGACTGATGCTCCCTTCTGAATCTGACTCCACAAATTGTTTCTTCACTCGAACTAAACTGTTTGACTATGATTTCCAAAATCCGTTGTGCCACTCTGGTGCTTCACTCAAAACCGAAACACAAATTTCCTGCCACATACTGACTCATGAATCTCCAATACTCGCCAATAATGATCTCTGAACCTACCAAAAGTTTCCCAACTCGAACTGATGCCTCTGCCCTTTTCTGATACCACTGACACCAAAAACTCTGTTTTGAAACCACACTAAAACGCTTCACTCAGCCGACTCTGCTCTGACCGCCGCAGTGAACCAAAGAAAAACTGAACTGATCCTTTCCCATAACGACTCACAAATCTCAAATCTTCGGGGTTCGGGTTTGGTCCCGTGTCACGTTCCGCGGTCACAATCACATCCTGCATAAACATGCTTACCAACACTGAAATGGTTACACTCTAAACTTAACTTATGTATCGATGTTACTTTCTTATGTAGTTATTGGTAATTAGTCACACACCAATCAAAAAAGAACATGTGTGGCTAACTATCAATAACCTATAATTCCATACCCATCATACATAAATAACTAACTAACTGACTCTTAATTCTGAAACTTACGCTAACCATATCGGTTCTCTAACTAATCCTCAAAACCGATTCCAGATACTAAGCGATAATCTTACAATTCCATCTAATGGAATGCTACCAACAAAACGCTTATTTCCCAACTAACGCAATACTACCAATCAAATAATTCTCGATTACCCAAGCTCTAACTAGAAATGCTTAAACCTTAACCATTGCACACGTCTAACAACCTAATGAATTAATCAATGCAATGCAAAATGGTTATCTCTAGAGGTATGATAAAACCGTTCATTCAGACCACCATTCGATTTCACGTTGTAACCGTATTGCATGGTCAACCAATCAACACATGCATGCAGTAGAGTTACCCCGTTACTCAAAATGATAAACCCGAAATCAACCAACATCCACCACGTACATAAATATCAACATATCATACTAATGAAATATGTATGTAGAATATTTTGATACATATGTCTGTTTTGAATATAGAGCTGTCACACAACCCCCCCCCCCCCCCAAAAAAAAAAATCATTGTTACTTATATACACAAAAAGTTAAGTTAGCACCTTTACTTTTCTGAGCCTAACCTAAAAATTTCCAAGACGAACGATATGCCCTGCAGTGAGTGTAGTACGGCTCACCATGTGGAACAAAACCGGCAGGTGCGCCAGGAGGGTGTGCCAGGATTGGTAGAGATATTCGGGAACACTCTGCAGACTGTAAATATGCGCCTGGACTTGCCGGAACTGAACCAACGAACTCACGATACACCGAATCGTCACTCATGCTATCACGGTCGGACACCCACACACACACCTCTCCCAGGACAACACTGCTGCAAGACTATATAAAACACAACACGCTCGATTTACACCCCTAATAAAACTTCTAACTTTACCCTTTCCCGGAGATGGACGCGGCTTGGATTCCTAATGGTTGCATTGGTGAGACAATTTGACACGATAATTACCTTTACATTTTGAAAAACCAGAATTTTTGAATCCATGAAAGAACCATGCTCTGATACCACCTTTTGTAACGCCCTCTACCCCATTTCTCGAGACTACACACCTACCGGCGTCACCCAATAGGTTAACGTTTAGCCATAACCACTACCTAAAGTTACGTGAATTGACTAGGGACTCCCGAGGATCCAATCGGGAAGGAATCACCAGAACGCCAACGCAAGACTCACAGGATTTAACGCACCTTGTAGTCCTATCAGCAATAATAATAAACAATTAGAATCACACAGACTCTACGACTCCCTGCAAGACCAATAAGGTCAAACCATCAATAATGACTTAACCCAATACCCAAAGCTATCCGAAATTCCAAACCACAACACCATTCACTAACTCAACTCGTCCTATTCGGCCCTTGCCATAATAGGAATCAAACAACAAAGTCTACCCGGCCCAACACCAGAGTAGGTAAAACCAAAGTCATATAATGCTGGGGATCATGATGGCTTGCTAGAGTCCGCTCATGATCTATAAGTCTTGGACTTATTGCCTTTATTATATGATCCCATATGGGTCACACGCCTAAGCTAACAGGAAAATGTGTTGGAACGGCTTAGCAGAAGTACGACAAAAGTGCCAGGCATTTGTCGTACTAAGAGAGAAAGATTAATGGGTCTGATTAAATGGGATTTAATCAGATTGGGCCCAAAAGCCCATTAGGGAAAAGAGAAGGCTTTTAATGACTAAAAGCCAAGTCTTTTCTCCCTAACCCTAGCCGCGTCTCTCTCTCTCCCTCTGCGCCTCTCTTCCTCGTGGTCTAGCAGCCATTCCTGTGATCGCGTGTGTGAACCTCTGGAGGATTCATCCCTCGGTGTATCTCTCTGATCTCTGACCTGTTCTATTCCTTCCGCTGCAACAAACAGGTAAAAGGTGAGATCATCTAATGTTTCTAATCAAGAGAACCTAGATCTGTATGTTTAGGTTGATATGAATCTGTGAATTACATCAGGATCAACTAAACGAATTCCTACAGTGGTATCAGAGCCATTGGTTCTTAGGATTTCTTATTTTAGATTCATTGTTTAGGTTGTTTAATCTGTTTAGAAGTGTTTTGAATCCATTACTGATAAGAAAAACACTTAAGAAACTGAATTGAATCCTGAACAAACGTTTGAAATCACAAAACCGAGCTATATGACTCGGGTTTTGTTGATCGGCCAAGGGAAAATCGACCGGCTTGGCCGGTTGGTTATCACGGCCGAGAGATGGTCGGTTGGGTCGGATCGATCGTGGCTCGTCCCGATCATGGATCGTCCCGTTCCACCTCTCTCATGTCCCGATGCTTGCTTGACGTGCGAGAAAGATCGACCACGATCGCTTGGCGATCGCGTCCGTGATCTCGTCCGGCTCGTCCCGATCGTCGCGTCTCGGCCAAGCATCGACCCGTCCCACGATCGTCCCGCCTGACCCGAGCTCGTCCGACCGTCCCGATCACACGCAAGCGTCCCGTCCGGCAATCCGAGCGTCTCGATCTCGGATCGAGCATGCGGCTTGCGGCTGGACGGCTCTTGCTCGACCGGTTAGGGTTTTGGGTGTAATTGGGCCGGTTCGATTTCGGTTAGGTGGTTCGGTTCAAAACTTAATTAAAATCAATCGTTCTGGTTTAATAAACAGATTTTAATAATTTTATTAAATCTGGTTAAACCGGGATAAGAAATCCAATGTCGAAAGAAATATTGGATTTAGTGCCTAAACCAGGAATTTCTAATTTGATTTGGTTGGACCAAATAAATTGAGAAATTCCGGTTTAGTAAATAACCGGTTGACAATTGTGGTCATCGTAGTAATTAAAACTTGGTTAGACCAGTTTTAATGAACCAGACCGGTTATGTCAATTAATTGGACAATTGGGTCATGTCTTGGACATGGACCAATTCTTGGGCCTCGGGCCAAGAAGTTAAAACAATTGGGCCAATTATTTGAGTCTTTCTTCAGATAAATTTAAAATTTATTTTATAATATTATAAAGTCGATTTTAAATTAAAGTTTCCGAAATTTTGAAATTAGAAAGTTTCTTAATATAGAAGTTTCTGAATTTGCGGGTTTTGGATTTTAAAGAAATTTCTAAAGTTAGAAAGTTTCCGGTTTTAGAAAGTTTCCAATTTTAGAAAGTTTCCAAAAATAGTAGGTTTCCATAAATAGAAAGTTTCCCGAAATAGTAATCTTCTATTTTGGGAATGATTTTAATAAACCTACGAACCTCAAATAATATCAAGCGTTGGATGTCTTGTCCGGGCTATGTCAGCTGTCAAAGCCCATTCAATTGCATTCATGGCCTTACAGTGTGAGGATGTCTGCTTTTGCGTGAGTAAGACGGTTTGTGATTCATAAATGTCATTGGGAGTCCCAGACATTAATGATTACATGACTGTATAGTCTGGTTTTCTTGACTAGGCCATCGGGAGTCCCGGGCCTTGAGACATCAGAGTGGATTGGGCCTCGGGCCCAGATTCACAACCAAGAGTTATATCACGGATATAATTAGCCGATATAGGGCTTACCGATATAAGCTAAGGTTGGGTGACGGCCAGTGGCCCACTTTAATTTTAGTTATATGTGGATCTTGGAATCATTATATTCTATTGAGGGTAACTTAGGTTATTGAATATAATGCGTGATTAATCATATTAATCATATTAATCATATTAATTTTTAATACGAGATTAGTCATTTTGAACATAATAACTAATAACCTTTTTATTTATATATTTCAGATATGACTACTACAAGCACACAAAACACATTCTCGATCCGGTCTGTTCTCGAGAAGGAGAAGCTGACTGGAACGAACTTCCTGACATGGTCAAGGAACTTGAGGCTGGTCCTCAAGCAGGAGAAGAAGGATTATGTCCTTCGAGATCCCCTCCCCGAGAGGCCTCTTGCCAATGCTGCCAGGACTCTGCACAATGCTTGGGAAAAGCATTCGTCAGATGAAAATGATGTCTATTGCCTGATGTTGGTGACAATGACTCCTGAGCTGCAAAAACAGTTCGAAAGTGTATTGTCTCCCATCGAGATAATGGCAAGCCTGAAATCGCTTTTTCAGGAGCAGGCTAGGACTGAGAGGTTCCAGACAGTTAAGAACCTCTTGGACTGTAAGTTGGCTGCGAATGCGGCAGTGAGTCCTCATGTCTTGAAGATGATGGGTTATCTCGATCATCTTCAGAAACTCGACTGCCCAATCAGCCAGGAACTTGCCTGCGACATCATTCTGCAGTCTTTACCTGCAAGCTATGATCAGTTCATTCTGAACTTTAACATGCATGGCTTGAGTAAGACACTGCCTGAGCTTCACGGAATGCTCAAGACTGCAGAGCCCAACTTGAAGAAAACCGCCAAGGACCCCAATGTGCTTATGGTACAAAAGGGCAAGGGGTTTAAGAAGTCTTCTGCTAAGGATAAGGGAAAGGCCAAGGGTGTCCAAGTCGCGGACAAGGACACGCCAAAGCCCAAGCCCAAGTCCAAGGCTGGGCCTACTGACATGTGCAGGTTCTGCAAAGAACTGGGGCATTGGAGAAGAGATTGTAAGAAATTCCAGGAAGGTCTAAAGGAATTAAAGAAGAAGACTTTCGAGACTTCTTCATCAGGTATTTTTGTTATAGAAGTTAATACAACTACTTCTGATAATACCTCATGGGTCATGGATACTGGTTGTGGGGCTCATATTTGTACTAATATGCAGGCACTCAGCAACAGTAGAAGGCTGAAGCAAGGACAAGTGGAGCTACGAGTTGGGAATGGAGCGAAAGTTTCAGCACTAGCTGTAGGCACATACTTGTTGTCTTTACCTTCGGGATTGATTTTAGAACTGAATAATTGTTATTTTGTACCTGCTATAAGCAGAAATATTATTTCAATTTCTTTGTTGGATTTGGAAGGTTATGATTTTTCAGTTAAGAATAAATTATGTTCCTTCAATCGCAACAATTTGTTCTATGGTTCTGCCCCTCTTACGAATGGGCTTTACATACTTGATCAATCCGCGCCAATTTATAACATTAATACAAAACGGTTTAAACCTAATGAGGAAAACCGAACGTTTCTATGGCATTGTCGTTTAGGGCACATCAGCGAGAAACGCATCAAGAGGCTCCATTCGAATGGACTTCTTGGCTCATTTGACTTTGAGTCATGTGAGAAATGCGAATCCTGCATGATGGGCAAAATGACACGGGCCCCCTTTAATAAACCTAACGAGAGGGCCAGTGACTTATTGGGCCTGATACACACTGATGTGTGTGGCCCAATGTCCACAAATGCAAGAGGAAACTATCAGTACTTCATTACCTTCACTGATGATTTCAGTAGGTATGGATATGTTTATTTAATGAAACATAAGTCTGAATCTTTTGAGAAGTTCAGAGAATTCCAAAATGAAGTACAGAACCAACTTGGCAAAAGCATTAAGGCTCTTCGGTCCGACCGAGGAGGAGAATACTTAAGCCAAGAATTCAGTGATCATCTGAGAGAGTGTGGGATCGTATCCCAACTCACTCCTCCTGGAACACCTCAATGGAATGGTGTGTCTGAGAGGAGAAATCGGACCTTATTGGATATGGTTCGATCTATGATGAGTCACACAGACCTTCCAATATCCCTTTGGGGATATGCTCTGCTAACAGCAGTGTTCACTCTAAACAGAGCGCCATCAAAAGCAGTAGCAAAGACACCATATGAATTATGGACTGGAGAAGCTCCAGTGCTGTCTTATCTCAGAATTTGGGGTTGTGAAGCCTATGTCAAGAGATTAATCTCAGACAAGCTTACACCAAAATCTGACAAATGCTATTTCATTGGTTATCCACGGGAAACCAAGGCTTATTACTTCTATCTACGTTCCGAGAACAAGATCTTTGTTGCTCGGGATTGTAATTTTCTTGAGAGAGAGTTTCTCTCTAAGAAAGACAGTGGGAGTAAGGTACTGCTTGAAGAAATTCAAGATGAACAGGATACTGCTCAACCTAATGAGGAAGAGCAGCAGCAGGACCTACAAGAAATTGTAGAGCCTGAACCTGTAGTACCTGAAGTTCGAAGATCCGGGAGGATCCGTCACGAACCCGAGAGATATCGAGGATTCCTCGTGACTAACTGTCATGATCTTCTGATCATTGATGGTGATGAACCATCGAACTTCAATCAAGCCATGATGGGCCCAGATTCCTCTAAGTGGCGCAAGGCCACTGATTCCGAAATGGACTCCATGTCGGTCAACCAAGTGTTTTCGTTGGTTGACTTACCCGCTGGTGTAAAAGCCATCGAGTGCAAATGGATCTTCAAGAAGAAGATTGACGTGGATGGAAATGTCCAGATTTATAAAGCCAGGTTGGTGGCAAAAGGTTTCAGACAAGTTCACGGTGTGGACTACGATGAAACCTATTCACCAGTGGCTATGATGAAATCTATTCGGATTCTACTAGCAACTGCAGCTTTTCATGATTATGAAATTTGGCAGATGGACGTGAAAACCGCCTTCCTGAATGGTATTCTGGAAGAGGATGTGTATATGACACAACCTGACGGTTACATAGATCCAAAGAATGCTGGGAAAGTATGCAAGCTTCACAAATCCATTTATGGATTGAAGCAAGCATCGAGGAGCTGGAATCTTCGTTTTGATGAAGCGATCAAGCAATTTGACTTCATCAGAAACGAAGAAGAACAATGCGTGTATAAGAAATCTAGTGGGAGCAAGATTGTATTTCTTATTCTGTATGTCGATGACATACTGCTTCTCGGAAACGACGTTCCAATGCTGAAGTCTGTAAAGGACTGGCTTGGAAGTTGTTTTTCCATGAAAGACATGGGTGAAGCCGCATACGTTCTTGGAATTAGGATCTATCGGGATAGACCTAAGAGGCTGATAGGCTTGTGTCAAGACTCATACATTGACAAAGTCCTACAAAGATTCAGCATGAAAGATTCCAAGAAGGGCTTCACGCCAATGGTACATGGCACAACGCTAAGCAAGAAGCAGAGCCCTACGTCGGCTGCTGAGCTTGAACGCATGAAGAATATTCCTTATGCATCTGCAATAGGATCTGTCATGTATGCCATGATCTGTACTCGTCCTGATGTTGCTTATGCATTGAGCATGACGAGTAGATACCAGTCAAATCCAGGTGAAAACCATTGGATTGCCGTAAAGAATATCTTGAAGTATCTAAGACATACTAAGGATAAGTTCTTAGTGTACGGTGGAAGTGATGTGCTTAAAGTCAGTGGATTCACGGACGCAAGTTTCCAGACAGACACAGATGATTTCCGGTCACAGTCCGGTTATGTCTTTTGTCTGAATGGCGGTGCAGTAAGTTGGAGAAGCTCCAAGCAGGACACCGTTGCTGATTCCACTACAGAAGCTGAATATATCGCCGCCTCGGAAGCAGCGAAGGAAGCTGTTTGGATACGAAAGTTCATTATGGAACTAGGTGTGATACCAGATGCGGCTGAGCCTCTGGCACTGTTTTGTGACAACAATGGTGCTATAGCTCAGGCAAAGGAACCAAGATCACACCAGAAATCCAAGCATGTTCAAAGAAGATATCACTTGATACGTGACATCATTAATAGAAAGGAAGTCAAGATCAGCCGAGTTCCGACAGATGATAATGTCGCTGATCCGTTGACAAAGCCACTCCCAAGGCCTAAGCTCGAGTTCCTGACTGAAGCTGTAGGCATTAGAAACATTGAAATGTAATCTAAATTTGAGTGGGAGTTTTGTGAGCTTTATTTTAGTTATTTGATATGTTCTTGTAAAACATTATTTTATGTTTTAATGAAATTATTATTTCAAGATTATTTTAACTGTGATGAAATAATCGTTCCAAAATGATATAAACCATTTTGTAGGTCATCGAAGTAAATGACTTGATCTTGAGTCATCGAAGTCATTTAGCTTGATCATGAGACCCTATATTTGATAGATGTTATATATCATCCCGTCCCCAGTCGAAGGTTGTTGAAATTGGAACATCAACAACCGTGTGAGACTGGATTGGTACGTGACTTATGACAAAGTCTCTGTGTGTCATAGATGCGCGGCATCAAAGTCAGTACATAGGTGTAGGTTGGGAACATACGACCGGACAAGACCCGCTTATAAGAACTCTTCAGGATATTTATATCTGTGTCATAAGAGATTCTTACTACGACTATAGAGTATAGTCCTTAGACCTGAGTTCACATGCATGTGACTGCACATGGACTGATGTACTTTGATCATTGTCTAACGCTATCATTCTGTGATAGCTATAAGGACCTTGTTTGGGTACATCATGAAATGAGTAGTTTACAGTGATGGAACAAGATGGGATTTGTCCCTCCAATATAAATGGAGCGAATATCTCTAGGCCAATCGGAGATTTGAATACTGGAAAACGCATGGCCATGCTCAAACGGACTTTCCCGAGTCGTTTGGATTGTCAGTATCAAATCAGAGTCCGATGAACAAGATTAGGCTTTATAAGGATGACACCAATCTTGCCTTATGACTAATCGAGATATTGAGACAAAAGGATTATGAATACAGAGATTCCAGTACAAGTGGGAGATTGTTGGAATTGTGTCCAGTAATCTCGGTACTGTCTCTAGAAAGTAAGAGTATGTCAAAGATCAGACATAAGTCATATAATGCTGGGGATCATGATGGCTTGCTAGAGTCCGCTCATGATCTATAAGTCTTGGACTTATTGCCTTTATTATATGATCCCATATGGGTCACACGCCTAAGCTAACAGGAAAATGTGTTGGAACGGCTTAGCAGAAGTACGACAAAAGTGCCAGGCATTTGTCGTACTAAGAGAGAAAGATTAATGGGTCTGATTAAATGGGATTTAATCAGATTGGGCCAAAAAGCCCATTAGGGAAAAGAGAAGGCTTTTAATGACTAAAAGCCAAGTCTTTTCTCCCTAACCCTAGCCACCCTAGCCGCGTCTCTCTCTCTCCCTGCGCGCCTCTCTCCTTGTGGTCTAGCAGCCATTCCTGTGATCGCGTGTGTGAACCTTTGGAGGATTCATCCCTCGGTGCATCTATCTGATCTCTGACCTGTTCTATTCCTTCCGCTGCAACAAACAGGTAAAAGGTGAGATCATCTAATGTTTCTAATCAAGAGAACCTAGATCTGTATGTTTAGGTTGATATGAATCTGTGAATTACATCAGGATCAACTAAACGAATTCCTACAGTTCTATATATGCAACCAATCAATCATGCCATTTACCAATATTTAAACGTGCTATGCATATTTATTATCTTAGCCAGTTTATTAAATTTTCCAATGATTTAATTATCTTATATGCATTCAATTTCGGGTATGATATCCTACGACTCTACGGTTTAACAATTTTGGGGTCTATATGCAGACTCGATCTATTTCTAATGCAACAATCAATCAGACTTAACCAACTCAGAGTGATTTACAGGTGACGGAAGCGACCCGAGAACGGCTAACAGAACTCCAAGACCCTCGAACCCCGAACCCCGAACCCGACGAACCCTGATAACTCTGAATTGTTGACCTGAACTTTGACCAAGGTTGACCCGAACGTTTACCAGTGTTGACCTTTGACCCACAGAGTTGACCTTGACTGGCTGGTTGACCAAGACTTCCAGCGTTGACTGCTACCGCCGACGTTGACTCCGGTGAACTTCCAACGTTGACCGGTGGAACCGCGTTGACTTTAGCGGTTTACTCCGGTCAACATTACGGTGACTTCTCCGGTGAGAGGTGGAGAAGACCGGCGAGAGGATGGCAAGGCGAAAGGCGGATCCTGCAAGGCTACGGCGAATCCCCGGCGAAATTTCGGCGATCCGGCGGAGCTCTGATAAGGGTTTAGGGAGAGTATTTAAAGCTTACGGTAAGGATAGTAGTGATCAAGGACTTTATTTAGTATTTAGGGAGTGTTTAGGGATTTTAGGAATAATTAGGAGTTTTAGAGAATTATTTAGGGATTTTTTTGATATTTTTAAGGATTTATTTAAAGGTTTTAAGGGTTTTTGGGGCTTTCTTGTAAAACAAGAAACCAAGTGGAGGGAGGAGGTGGTGGTGGTCGTGGAGGAGGATATGTTGGTGGTTTTTGTGTGTTTTGCAAGTGAATGTCATGGCCCATTTTATAGGTGAAGAGTAACTTGCTCCCAATGTTTCTTATGTACACTTGTCATTTAACATGCTTGAATGCATGACGATTCACCTCTTGTAGATTCAATGTACCACATAATACAATGAAGTTTCTGGATTCATTGAAATCTCCTACAGCTTACAAGTGGCGCCATGAGCCAATCACAAGTCGCCATGTGTCCCGGCGATCCCGAGACACAATTCCTGCAATTTCCCGAAATTTCCGCTAAAAATATTCTGATGCCAATTTAATTCCCGAAACCTCCAAAATATATTTTCCGCTATTTTATTGATCCGTCTTGACCTCCCGTAGCTTCCAAAATCCAAAAAAACGAAATTCCCGAGACTTCTTCGGTTTATCGGTGTCCTTTCCCGATAAACTCTAAAAGCTGTCTAAAAATCCGTCTTATGCATTTTCCGTCTTCTAAATAATCTTTAATAATTATTAAAAGGTTATTTTCCCTATGTTGCTTCTCGACTCGATTTTCTTCAAAATTACCAAGCTCCCTTTTGCTTTCAAAATTACAAAATGCCCTCCGGTGATTTTTCTCCGATTCTGAATCTGCTCGTCAATGATAGTACGAGACGGGGTCTTACATCGACCATCATGGCGATGGGAATTAGAGAAGATGTCCTGAGGATTATTAGGAGAATTTGTTTAGGCCACATGCGTACTAGGCAATACGATCTCTTTCCTGATTTGGTATGATAGTTCCTGACCAGTTGTCGTGTTTACCATGTGAACGAGCGAGTGAAGGTGGCACAATAAAGAGTATTGACCTTCATGTGCAAAGGTGTGAGGTACAAAATTTCAATTCCTGATCTTTGTGGGTTGTATAGGTTTAAGAAGGACCCAACTCGAGTTGTTCTCACCTCTTGAGTGGAACGACATTCAAGGTTTTTGGTCACATTTCGGTAATGGGGTATATGAGTCCAGAGAGAAAGAAAACGCAGGTGAGATATCCGGTCCCGAGGTATGTGTTGCGTGTTCTGGGAAACACCATCTTATGCGAAGGTGAGCCGAGTAAGATGCGCAAAACTGAGCTTATCTTGTTGTATTATTGGATTGGACACATCTTCCCCAATAAGACTTTGCAGTATCATGAGCCGTCCAATAATTTGAACATGGGAGTTGTCTTCGCGGACTATCTCTATACGCTGGAGACAAAGGCATTTAGTGGTCACAAGGTTGAAGGAGTTGGGAGTCTCTTGAATCCGATTTTCAAATTCTTCAACATCAGTACGAGCAACAATGTCATTAACACTTACCGATTGCTTATGGATCAGTAGCATCTGAGTAGCACTACCTGGATGAAACCAGGTCTGAATTGGCTTTTCACTGATGCAGAGGATCATGACTAAAGCTTCAAACTCCCACTCCCGGAGCTCACTGCCATTCTAGATGATGATATTTTGAGATTGAGTTTATAGCATCGTTCGAAACTCTTGCGATCAGTCCCATGACGCAAGCTTCGTAAGGGAGCTTCTTTTAGTGTTGCACCTTGTGCTGCAAAGGACGAGATTATTGATGACCTTGGTGGAGGTACACTCCCGGACTTGGAGTTTCCTGAGCCGTATTCTGGTAACTATTATGGTGGCCCTGCTTTTTGTAGGAACATGTTTAGCTTGATGCATAAGATGTGGAAGTTGTACCCTTCGTCCTTCTCAGACTCGTAGGCGTCATCGTTCGCCCACTCCCGAGCCCATTGCAGGTTCTTCTCATTATTATGCTGAGGATTCATAACCTATGGCTGGTATCGGCGATGAGTCCGAGGAGAACTAGTTTTCCCTCCAAGACTATTATGGTTGTGTTTTCTTTTCTTCTTTTATTTTTATTTTCTCTTGAATCATTTTTATGTTTATATTGAGTCGTTTTTTTAGTCCTTGTGTTTGGAACTTGTGAACTTTATATTATGATATGTTGTTGTTTCTGATTTTCATCTGAGTGATTCCATATAGGCTATAGCTAACAGGTTGAAATTTGTGTGAAAACACGCATTAAGGCTTGCTGCGAAAATCAGTGACCGAACACGCTCTGTGTCGGTCAACATAACCAATCATTTAGAAAAAACTGTGTCGACTTAAGCTTGGTGTCGCTTAACACGAGGCTGTGTGTTGGTCGACACAGGTGAATCCGACAAGTAAGGTTCATGTTTCTCTTGTTCTCTCTGTTACATATCGCTTTCAGCCAAGCCCAAGCTTCAATAACAATGTGGACAGTGTTGTTCAAGTTTGGGAGGGGAGGTGGTTACTGACAACATCTTTTCTTTTCTTAGAGTCAGTTGAGTTTGTTTTATGGAGTCAAACCCTTGTGTAAGAAATTATGATTTTCGAGTAAACCACCACATTTGCAGGAACCTAAGTTGATTCGAACTTGACTAGCATCTGAGACTAATGAAAAACCCCATGACTGACCAACTTACCAATGTTACCCACATCCACTTGAGTGTCCATAGGATCCATTACTGACTTCGCCCATAACCTGACTCAATTTCACTCGTCCAGGGGTTTGAAATACATTGGATTGGATTCCTCCTTCAGTCCTAAAAGACTTGTCTGTGTGAGTACGGTTCCCCTCTCTCTTCCTTTCAAAGCAATAAAAAAAAGTCTGAGGACAAGCTAGTAGCTTTGAAGTTATCATGAGGGTGGCAGTAACCATGCTATTTCTTCTACTTCATGTAAAACATGTCCAAAGAAAACCCTGAATAAAAAAGGAAGAGCAGCAAATAAAAAAATGATATCCAATGTAGAAAACTCAGCTGCTGAAGTTAGGAAAGGAACCGGAATTTATGACATTTTGTGTGCTCGATTGAGTAAGAGCCATGTGTCCCTTGGTTTATACCCCCTTGATGAGTCTTCACCTTAATTTAGAGAGGTCAATATGGTGAATTTGGATTGCTTATTTGGATTGTGGAGTTGTTTGGGACAATTGATAAGTTTGAGGGAAGTTCATGGTGGTATGAATCCTGTCAGGTAAGAATTTCTAGTGGCTTTACTATGGTGAATGTGAGTGTGGTGCTCTTATGACGAAATGAGAAAGCCAAGTGTTTAGGAGTTGATATATCATGGTTTTTAAGGTTTTTAAGCCATGATATATGTATTTAGTCGAGTTTTCTATGTGTCATTCGAGTCCTTTTTCGAGTCTTTTAAAGGTTGGCACACGTTTGGAGATTATCTGGAGATTATGGAGCATTTTGGATCTTTTTGGAGATCGTAGCTGAGTTGATCAAAGACACCACCATCTGTGATCACTTGTGTCGGTCGTGGACACAGATCAGCATCCACGATTCCATCGCCGATTTTTAAAAACTTTTGAAGAACTGTAGTTTGGCCCAGAAGTTTCATTATTTTCAGAAGTGACCCACAGCATGTTTAGACTATTAATTAGGTTTTTAGAGTTTTATTACTTGAGAATTTTCATACTTTGAGTTTGTGAGAGAGATTGAGAGCTTGGGGCTGATCCGATACTATGTACTACTTTAAGAGAATATTCGAACACATGTTTCTTATTCTCTTTTATTTATATGATATTTATTTAGATCATGTATTTTTGTGCAATCGATGTGTCTGAGTAGATCATTTGTTAGGTTTAGGGATTCTCGTTTGGGATTTCATGGAATGTTAGATTGATTGATTGGTTAGGATTCATAATTTGATAGTTCTTCGCCTAGGTTTTCTTAAAGCTAGTTCAAGACTGATCACCTAGAATCTATATCATAGGTTTTCAACTTGGCACGAAAGTGTGATTTTTAATCTGACAGAACCTAAGTGAGCAAATTAGATAATTGCAAAGGAATTTTGATTAAATAAGTGAACAAATCGAACATGAGTTTAATGCTTGTTTAGAATTTAGGAATTGCAAATAAATTTGGATTCTTAGGTTCTAGACATAGTAAATCCTCAAAAAAAGTTGTATAATTGTATCTAGATGATTTGAGTTCTAGAATGTGTTCGTAATTCAATTCTAACCGATTAATTGATCTGCATTACTTGATTTCTTGAGAAATTCTCTGGACTTGATGCTTTTCCCCTGATCGAATACAAACTGATTTTTATTACTTTTACACTGCTTTTATTAATTACAATTATTCCTACTTAGCTTACTTCGAAACTAAAAATTCTATCGTGATGTTCTTGAGTCTTTGTGGATTTGAACCCTATATACTACAATTGCATTATTGCACTTGCAGTGTAGCTCTAAAGAATTAAAACTTAAAGCATATCAACACGCACAAAAAATAACCAGAAACCCTCATTCTAGTATGGTTGTTCATTGCTAAAATTGGAGCTATCATGGATTGGACCAATTGAAAAGTTTCCCTTGCCAACATCGACAAAAGGAAGTACTCTCCAATAAAATAATTCCAAAAGACCTCTCAACCTAGAAACAAAAGTTCAAGGCAAGAAAGTCATGAAGAATCTACCAGATTCCATAGACAATCAAGAAGAACCCGTCGAAGGACATGTACTTTCCATCACTGAGCTCATCCTCTTTGATAATTCAAGCTAAAAGACTTAAAACAAGTGGTTCTGGGAGGCAACCCATTTAGGTATCTTCTAATATTTTGGTTTTAGGATTTCTAACGTTCTTATTTTTGGTTTTAGTTTTCATTTGTTTCAGGTTTTATTAAAAATATATATATATATAGCCCAGCCGAGACCACGAGGACCGCAGCCGTGGCCAACTGCCGCGATCCGCCAAATCGCAGTTGTGGCCAAGCCACCCTCGGCCTCGCTCCCACTTCCTAAAGTCGCAGCATAGAAGCTTTCAACAATGACCTGTCCGTCCGCATGTGCAGCAAAACAACACACGGACGCGCCCTCGCCGCCCGCAACCGAGGCCAACCCCATCTTGGCCAAGACCTGAAACACCCAACCCACTGCCGAACCAAACCACCCACAATCTGTTCAATCTTACCCTTTTAACGTAACTCATTTCCCATCATCCGCAACTTAGACCCATGTAAGTTCTCTCATCCATTTTGATCATTATTTTCATCCTTTCCTACTTCATTTCACACTGGGGACAATGTGATTTATTTCTGAGGGAATATTTAATCCATTACTAACCACATTTACTGACCTGTTTTTTACCACTTTCATTTTTCATAAAAGAATTTCAAAATTTTCAGGTTTTCTTTTCATTTTTTTGTAAAAACCCAGTTTGACTGATGGGAGATGACAAAAATTTAGGATGGTTTTAACATGTGTGCTTTCCCGCTATCTCTTCGTAACATCTCTTTTGATACTTGGTGCTATACTAGGCGGTAGCCATGCATTTGTAGTGCGAAATCATGAACCATAAAGACTCTATTGGAATGATGTCTTATTTGACCTTAACTTGACCTATTTAAAATGAAAATTTCACTTTTGATTTTTTATGTCCTAATATCTTATTTATTCTTGTGTTATTTATAATTACAATGCAATAGGATGGTTCGTGGGTGGACAATGGTGCGACAAGTGGCTTAGGATGGTTCTTTAAAGACATGTCCGGAAGGAATTACACGGGAGCACAAGGATGTAGACGTAGTCTATCACCACTACACGCTGAGCTGAACGGATTATTTTGGGCAATGTCCTGCATCCTGGAAGGGGGCATCTACTCGGTGATAATCGAGATGGACTGTTCAGATCTGCTAGCCATGACAGAGGATCCGCAAGAATGGCCGGGTTTCAAGACGGAGTTGGTGTTCTTCACCTCCCTTAGATCTTATTTTTTGTCTTTTGACTTAAGTTTTATCCCTAGGAAAGCAAATGCACGTGCCGATTCCCTTGCAAAATGGGCGAGAGCACGGGTATTATCTTTTTCCGTGTAATTCATGACGAGTCGGATCTCGAACCGAGCAATAGAGCTAACCAAAAAATACCTCAACTTTGATTGACTTTTCGATAATACCCAAACTTGTGGTTGACTTGGCCAAAATAGCACACCGTTATCTCATCTGTTAAGATGAAACGACGAACCGTTAACGGTTCCGTTAAGACAAAACAACGTCGTTTTATCCAAAGTTTTGTTCGGAAAAATTACCAAAAAATACCTGAACTTTTTAATTTTTGCCAAACAATACCTGAACTTTTTTAGTTTTGGACAAAAAATACATAAACTATAGAGCTAGCCAAAAAATACAAACCCAAAAAATTAGGTTTGAAAATAATTTCACACCACAAGCCTTCGAAATCATGTTGCATTGAAAGTGTGCTTTACCACTAGGCTATCTCGATAATTCGAGTACTATTTAAAACAAATAATATATAAACTTAATAGTTTCGATATAAAAAAGAACCCAATTATTTGAACCCAAGATTAATGAGATTTTCCATTTTTGAATTATCCGTCTAAGTAACTTCTTTAAATAAAAAGAGAGTCACTTGGGCTGTCAAAGCTTTCGGTCTTCTTTCTGAAAATTGCACAAATGACCTTTAATGACTTCTCATTGACTTTTGAATTGTTCGTTGACCATATCTTGAGACAGGGTGTTACAGTCGACTGGGAAGTATACCGTAAAATCTCATTAATCTCGGGTTTAGTTAATTTGGTTCTCAATGCAATATGAGTTCGAAGGCTTGTAGTGTGAAAGATATTGAAGATTCAATCGGCAGCACACTTAATTCAAACCCAATTTTTTGGGTTTGTATTTTTTTGCTAGCTCTATACCGGATGATCTCATTAATCTCGGGTTTAGTTAATTGGGTTCTTATTATATCCGAACTGTAAAGTTTATATATTATTTTCTTTCAATAATATTCGAATTATCGAGATATCCTAGTGGTAAAGTACGCTTTCAATGCAACATGAGTTTGAAGGCTTTTGGTGTGAAATTATTTTCAAACCCATTTTTTGGATTTGTATCTTTTGGCTAGCTCTATACCGGAAGATCTCATTAATCTCGGGTTCAGTTAATTGGATTCTTATTTATATCCGAACTATTAAGTTTATATATATATTTTTTTAATAATACTCGAATTATCGAGATAGCCTAGTGGTAAAGCACGCTTTCAATGCAACATGTGTTCGAAGTCTTGTGGTGTGAAATTATTGGGTTTGTATTTTTTGGCTAGCTCTATTGTTTAGGTATTTTTTGGCCAAAACTAAAAAAAGTTCAGGTATTGTTTTGCAAAAATTAAAAAGTTCATGTATATTTTGGTAATTTTTCCAAACAAAAACTTTGGATAAAACGACGTCGTTTTGTCTTAATGGAACCGTTAACGGTTCGTCGTTTCATCTTAACAGATGAGATAACGGTGTGCTGTTTTGGCCAAGTCAACCACAAGTTTGGGTATTATCGAAAAGTCAATCAAAGTTAAGGTATTTTTTGTTAGCTCTGTATTCCAGGTATTTTTTGGCCAGAATAAAATAGTTCAGGTATTGTTTGGTATTTTTCCCGATCTTATTTTTTGTCTTTTGACATAAGTTTAATCCCTAGAAAAGCAAATGTACGTGCCGATTCCCTTGCAAAATGGGCGAGAGCACGGGTATTATCTTTTTCCATGTAAGTCATGACGAGTCGGATCGAGTTACTCGAAGTGATAACTCGAACCGAGCAACATTGATTTAATTTATGGTGTTTTGTTGACAAAAAAAAATTACAATGCAGTAAGTTATTGTTTATAAATATAACACTTTTAAATATATGTACTTCTGTTTAGAAAACTATACCACAAATATGTGGTGTTTCAACCTCTCAATATTAAGTTTCATATCATCATTTTTATACATTTACAAAACATAAAATTTCATGAACATAATAATCTAAACATTTAATGTAAATACATAAGTTGATAATATTTATAGATCCGCAATACTAAAAAACTTAAAATATAAGAGCCTTAGCATAGATAAAAAGTAGATAACACAAGTGATAAAAGAGTAAAGACAATAAAAATTATAACATTATATGCGATTAATCATTATTAAATTGATTAGTTGCTGCAAGATAATTTGTGGCTCTTATCTTCTTCTAAAGCCTAATACTAATAGTATAATAAACATTCAATTATTAACATAAGAAGATGTTTATAGTACTTAAAATTCAAAACTTAAGCTAAAATTACTCAAACTTGATACGAAAACTTCTTACTTCATTCAATTCAGGAAAATGCCTTAAATGTGACATATCTCCTCATTCATTGTGATTTCAGCTATGTTTAACTAATGGAATAAAAATGCATATATGTTCAATTATGTTAATTTAAATTGCATGTTAATCAAAATGAAGACACTGTTTTTCCTTAACGATCCAATATGTTAAGACACATATGACAAATGGACTGCATGCTACATTACTAGTAGGCAGATCTTTAATTTCATAGGCCAAATGACCTCTTGCGGTGTAGTTAAGAGTAACATCACTGAAGTTCAAATAAAAAATAAATAAAAATTGATAAATAAAAAATAGTACAATAAAATAATTAAGAAAGTATAATTACTTCATGTCTTTAATATGAAATTGGAGTTGTACAAATATTTTCCCATTTGGATCAATTTTTATAATCAATTCCCCCAACATAATCAAAAACACTAATTAGGTATGCACTTATATATTTGTTATCAATTAATATTCAAAGACATGCATAACCACGAATGGTCCAAAAAAGTTTATAAATGCCTAACAAACAAAATCTTAAAATCAAACATACCAACAAGATTATAGTGACTGTAAGGATTGTTGAGAATTCGACTGAAATCGGCAATCTCATGAAAGGGTCAGCTCTCAGTGTTCATAATGTTGAAACCTTTGTTTGATTAATAAGGATAATTTGCTTATGATATGGAGTTAGTCTTGCTTGAATATCCGAGTTAAACAGAGAAAAATTTGATAGTTTAAACCAAGTGCCTTTAGATAAGACATGTTCAAAGTATGAAAGATTACGATTCTGAAGAGACGCGACAATCTTAGAACCCTAAATATTTTAAGTAATTGACAATAGTGTAAGGAACTAATATTCATAAAATAAAAGTACATAAATAAATATCATGATAATAACCTGAAACTTACTTCGTCATCTATGAAAATGAAGTTCATTTCTGGTAGGTCTTTTGAATCAACAATAGTCACAACTCTTTATGGTTATAGGTTCCTTAAACTGTTGTAAACGGTGCTTCTTAATTGATATGATGTGAAAAAATATTATACATGATCTACTTAGGAAACAACGTATATATTAGTTAATAACATTATATTAATATGTTTTAAAAAGACAGTAAATTTACAGTTAATGAAGTATTTTTTATTGAAATAATATATTTACTATTGTTTTACGGGATAAATACGCATGATTTTCGATACTATAATTATATGTAACAATTCTAAATATTTTATACTGAAAAAAATATTTAGTATTGGTAGTAGGTAATGATTTAAAAAATGATTTTTGCAATTAAAATATTTGGATATGCATAATTTAATAAAAACTCAAAATAGGCATTTATAGAAAGAGTTGACAAAAAAAATAGAAAGAAAAAAAAATAAACATAAAGTTCATAACAATATTAAACTAAATTAACAGAAAAAATTACAAGTTTTTCTTGTTGTTTTAAATCCGACATTCAAATACACAAAACAATTATTGGTTATGAACGCGTTTCAAACATCACATTTTCTTCTTTTTTGAAGAGGAGCTTGTTTCATTATCATTACGTTTCACAAATTGATTTATAGTTGGATTGTTTTCATTTATCATAAACATGTTTGAAAAGTTATAATCACTATTTATATAAGTGGGAGACATGAATTTTCTTTATAATTTTATGTATTTACCTTCTACTAAATATTTGTTTGGAGATTGTCTGGATAAACCTCATACCTTCAAATACCTCCTCTAGTACCAAGATAAATAAAACCTACCACCTAGTTTTTTAGAAAAGTTATTATTATTGGTTTCTTAAAAGTTTATTAAAATGAAAATTGTATTGTAAACAGACTAACATTCGTGGTTTTTTTATAACGCTGATATAGATTATAAGAACTATTGCAAGGACAATTTTACAGATAATACTACCTCCGTTCTACGAGAATCCATCCACGATCACGATCCACGGCTTCACCCACTCCTGAAAACTTCCTTATAAGCTTGCCTCCATTAATCTTGTAAAACTTGCGCCTTCGGGGATTCGAATCCAGTACCTGCCGGTGTAAAGCTTTAACCACTTGACCACTAGGCCACCGTTGCTTCACAACATTCGTGGTTTTTGACATATCATTATGTTAAAAGGAATAACACGTGTATATGACAATCATTCCATATTTTTCATTAAACTCAACAGCTAATTTTCCTAATGCATTACATCTAAAAACTAAATTCATGTTTAACATAACAAATACACAAACATAGGAAACTTAATTGTATAGGAAAGTAAAAAAAAATGTAATGACAAACGACATCCTTAAGGCTTAAGATGTTGGTTGTCTTCTTGTTGAGTGTCTCACTGTAAGAAACATTATTCACTGTCTGCAAACTCTCAATATTCATATAATAACCTAAAATGTCTAGAACAAATACACAAAACTAAATTAATAGGTTTTGATCTAAAAAAATTAAGTTGATATAAATGTAAAATTATGTGTTAAAATATAATAATTTTACCAATAGGAAGACCATTCTCTGTTTTCGCTTCAAGAACATCTGAAAATGTGTAAAATGCTGTAGGAATTTCAGTTGATCTTGGATTTGTGTTATTGATGACAATGTTCTCACAGAACTTGATAGACACACCAATTGGTGTATTTGGTTCATCGAGTGGTTCATCAAACATAATGAGATATGATATGGTCTTCCATTCACCTTCTGAAATTTTTCTATCATATTGCTTTATTAGATCAGAAATATAAATGTATTCTTGTATAGTTTATCCCTGAAAAAATGATGAAATTTATATACATTATATACATGAAACAAAATTTTATATATGTGATAGTAAATGTGTTGATAAGAAAATACCTCTTCACTCATCAACATAAACTGCAAAGAATCATATTTATTTAAAATCTTTTCAATCCCTTTCCTGAAAACTTTAACTTATATTCTCCAATTTGTTTTGTCCAAACACAAATATGAAAGCATGGTGAAGGTAGCCGTTGAAGTAATAACATTTGGTTGAATATTGGACTGTGATATTTTATTAGAAAATGTTATGAGATAAATAGTATATAAACTGTGTGAGTGAATTTTTAATTTTGTTACTTTTAGAAAAATTGTTGTTACATCAGCAATAACTTTTCAACTTTTATAGGTTGTTTTTTTTTTGCATTTTTCAAAAAAGTAAACAAAATATAATTAGGCATCGAAAACAGTAAATGTTAAAAAAAAACTTTTTTAATTTTGAATTTTAAAAAATAGATTTCAATTTTCACAAATCATTCTATTTTAAAAATAATACAACGGAGTAATTACTAAAGTAAAAAATAATCACTCTATAATAATCATCTTCTCAAAATTCTCAAAAATCTCAACATAGACCACATTCATCAACATAGCCCACATTCATAGTTTGATTATGTGGTTTTTCTTACTTGTTCGTAACTAGAACCATAAGCCCTTTTTAGTTTTTACTCTGAAAAATGCTACATAAAATTTTCCATGATAGAAAATAGGCCTAGCGAGAAAATACCTACTTCTTTCAATGATTGACTCTGGCTTTTGTTGATGATCATCACAAACACTACAGTTAACGGAAACTGCCTTCTCTTCGTTTTGAAAGGAAACTTTGTATCAGAAAGAGAAATAATAATCCTTGGAATCAAAACTTTAACACCAACATAATCTTTTGTAGTAATAATTGTTCCTAAAACATGATCAGTCATTTGAGAAACTTGTAATCCTTCAGACGTATCCTTTGCTTTTATAATCTATCAACCTTAACGTTGTTTAAAATATCATGAGTGAAAACTGGATTGGAAATCGATTTAGTATCTATGAAATCAATACTATCAGAAATTAAGTACACCATGTACTCACATGTATTAAGAATACAATACTGTCAATTCTAATGGTTTAAGCTAACAATAAGAACAAAAATATATGATAAAAGTAAAATATGAAAATTAGACATCATAATATCGTTAATAATGTCGACATCGCCATTAGTTGGGCATATAATAACTCGTTCTTGAAAGAACTTTGGATCTTTTTCTCTTGAAAAAAATATGATCTCAATTAGTTTCTCTACTAATAGCTTCCATTGTATCATTTGCTTCTTCGCCTATATTAAGAACACAATATTGTCAATTATAAATATTTGCTAAAGTATGAAACTATTTATTTCTTACCGGAAAACTTAGACATGATAATTTCATTAATCATGTCGACATCACCATTGGTTGGGCATATAATAACTCGTTTTAAAAGAACTTTGGATCGTTTTTCTTTTGGAATAAAAAAGGATCTCCTTTAATTTATCTACTTATATCTTCTATTGGGTCATTTACTTCTTTTATTTTCTCATAAATAAAACACAAAATAAGCAAACTAACAAACGTTAATTAATTATATAATCACGAAAAATATAGCATACAATATTACAAAAAAGTGTATTCGAGAAAAATAAAAGAACCACACTTTTGTAGTAGTAGTATTAAGATCAATGGGGCCATGATCAATCACTTGATCAGATTCACATATAACAAAAACAAACAAAAACGGTATAACCTACATCCAATACAAAGAGAAGAGTACATGAAGAAATGTGAGGAAGCTCCCAATTGATCATAACTTTGGCTGAGACTGCAAAACTGTATTCAGAAGAACAAACAAATAAATTAGAGTACATAAATAAACATATTGAAATAAAATGTTAATAAAGAACTAAAATAAGCCTAAATTCTAAATCCTCATTCCTAAACTCACAACTAAAATGAAATGGAATGCCAAAGAAACATAGCGTATTTATATAGGAAAATAACCTAGGGTTTACATGGATCTCAAATATCTATTAGGTTAAGATAAACATAGATTATTTAGAGATTATTTTTTTGTTTACTATAAAGTAAATTTTCCAAATTTGTAACCCAATAAAGTCAAAACCGACGTGTAAATCCAAATTATGTAATATTTCCGTTTTAGCAATCATTAATCAATAATTTATCTTCATATTTTTAAATTTTTAAGTTTTTAAGATATGAAAAATATATTTCTTATATCATAACACAATATACGATAGATACTATTTTCTTTAATCTATACTATTAAAACAGCAGTACAAAACAAAAACTGCCCTAATTTTTTTATTTAATTACAAGCAGTGCCACTGGTTTTTTATTTTTGTTTTTATTTCATTAAAGACATAATAGTATTTAAAATTGTGTAACTAATTCAATGCAAGCGTGGAAATAGATATTCAAATCAATCGCATCTAAACTACTCGCTAATTACGGGAAAATGAGAATTTATAACCAATACAATCGTATCTAAATATTTATGACGATAATGGAATTTATTTTAGTATTATCCATAAATTATGACACAACTACAATATCATACCAATATCGTAATAAATATTTAGATAATGCTAACTAATTGTAGTAAGATCCCATGCTAACAACTATAAAATAGCCGAAAATTTCTTACAAAACATTTACACACAATGTTAAACCTAAACCTATTGTGGCTAACTATAAATATATTGGCAATCGTAAACCTAGCACCACTATGATTTTCATGTATTTTATTTCTTATCGTTTTACCATTGATTACAAAATGCGTTCTATTGTTTCAAATACTAACAAAGGTTTCACTATCTATGCCTTTTAAAACAGGTTGGTGGATTCACTTCAAACTTTGAACCAATGCAACACCCAATCTACAGAGAAGTTGGAACTCATTTATTCAGTATGTCTTCTTCATAAAATACTCTCTAAATGTTCATAAATGTATTCAATTGGCGACAAAAATATATATATATTCAATTATTTCAAATAACCGACTAGATCCTCTTTTATTTCATTTCATGATCACGAAACTTGTCCTTGCATTAGCAATGAAGTTGATATTGATGGTATAAGAAACTTTACCTGATAAAACTCGATTGCTATTTTGGTTGGTACTACATGAATCTGAAGAGCCTTTGTTCCATAGAATGTGAAACCTTTTTCTATAAATCCTGCAATAGGTCAACTATGTCACGATTTCACGATTTAATATCCACTCATAAACATAAGTTAGCATTACCATAATATCGTTACTTTCATATGTTCTTCCAGCTTAGAACAAACATGTTATAATAATTTCATGTCATTGAAGATTTCTTGAAAACCATCCTTTACATGTGGCACAAAATGAGCAACACCGTGGACATCCAACCTAAACCAAAACTTCAAAATCAGTTTAAAACTCAATTATGCAAAAAACATTAAAACACAATTCTCGAACAATAAGAAATTCATATTGGAAATATAAATACATCTCTTCAGCCTCTTAGAACTCGAACGCATGATGGTTGTTGTGACAGCTCTCCCCCTTGTGTTACTATGGCCAGCCACCTCCAAATATTTTGCGACAATAAGTTCTATTCACATTAATTATTAACAACTCAAAAATAAAATATATAATTAGTGTTTATAAATTACTTCTTACCAATTGTTTTTGTAGAGATCTCCGGATTTCCATGGCTGTGTTCCTAATATACATATATTGGATTGCCATGTATATATATATATATATATATATATATATAACCAAATGTAACATTAAGCTTTGCTAATTACAAACCTTAGCCATTTACGTGTCTTTTTGTAGCTGGTATGAAGAAAGAAAGAGAAAAGCTAAGGTTGAAAAACGGAGTAAAGCATTATACATGTTTTGGAGAAAAACGTACCTGCTAACAACACTCCTGCTGAGATGGCTGAAATAATGTCAAAAAGTTTCAGGCTTGGAGAGACTCCAACCTTACAAGAGAAACTGTGTCAGAACACATAATAACACAACAAACAAAAAGGATGGGAATTTTCTATAATGAAAGTGCAGCTAAAAAACCAGTGTGATGATTTGAAAAAAAATGATGTGTATTGAAAGAGAAGATACTCCGCAATAGCATTAGTAATGACAAGAGCTTTAATATATTCAGCAACTCCTCTATTGACGAATGCATGTTCCCTTCGTTCAGACCATTGAACGACAGCCTCAGGGCTGAAGCAAAACAATAGCACACCACACATAATCGAATTGTTGAGCTTAATCAAATTACATACATATGTTTTTGAGCTCAGCCAATAAAGCTCCACGCAAAGCAGCGTCCTTCGAATTGGTGTCAATCTTGGCGATGAGTTTCTCTAGCTGCTTCTCATTCTGAGAGAAAGGCCACCAGTTTATCTAATCACATTCCATTGCCTTCTCCATATCTCTTTTTATAGATGCTCATTGCCCCATCAGAAACAGAAAAAGGAATATTGGGGCTGCGAATTTCATCAAAGAAGCATGACCAAATTTATATGTGATCATTACAGCATGCGTTGAGGAGTATCGATTGCTCATTGTCTTCCTTAGGATATAAGATGTTATTACTGAAAATTCCAAAAATAAAAATTGAAAATTTTAATCGAATTGATAACGCATATGCAAAGCCATTAAAATTTAAAAGTTCTGACAGAACGTAGATGAACTAATTTCAGTACTGAAACGGATTCGGATAAATTAAGAGAAGAAGATTTTAAAATAAAATTTTGATGACACTTACAGATTGAGTATGGCGTATTCGTCTTCCTCAATCATGATCGATTAGATAAATCAAGAAGCTTGATTTTGATAGTTTGAATGATTATCATGCATGAAATTGGATCTCGATCTGAAAAGGAGACGCTTCTTTTTTTGGGGTCAATGAGACGAGACAGTTGTTTTTGTCTCTCAGTCAGTAAAGTGTCCGACTCTTCTATTTTGTTGTCAGAATTTTTAAGTTGGTCTTCGTTATCAAAACGCGTTTAAAAATGGACAACAATACTTTGGGCTTAATATGTGGTAGACATAATTTTTGATGTAGTAATGTCTGCATTTTTAAATGGGCTTAAAATGTTCTAATATTTTTTTCTTCGGCAAAATATTAATGTTTTACAAACTAATATTTTATTTTATGTGTTGACAAAAATTATTTTGTTTTAATAGGCTTCAAATGTTCTAAATTTTACAAATGTTTAAATGGGCGTAATATTTATTTTATGATTTTTACAAACTATGCATGTACGTTGGTCCTTCGCTTTGCTTTGGTTCGGTTCTTTTAGATATACATATATAGGAAGCGTTTAGATATTTGCAAAATTCGAGAATGTTTCAGTTTGGTTCTTTCGGATTAATTCATGTAGTAAAATTAGAAACCGGTTAATACCCGAAAACACCGGGTTTAGTTCAGTTTTTGGATAATCAGATAATTCGGACAATTCAGATAATTTAGGTAAAAATATCAGGTAATTCGGATAGTTAGGATAAAAGTCGGATAATTTCAGATATTTCGGATATGAAATATTCCGAAAATTTCATATAGTTCGGATATTTTGATAATATTTGGTTATTAGGTTATTTCAAATCTAAATAAACTAATATGTTTAAGCATAAAAATCTTATTTCGGTAGTTTGTGAACCCACTTTATTTTCGGTTCGTTACTGGTTCGGTTTGGGTATTTCAGATATAAAAAATGAGAATTGTTCATATATTTTGATTTTACGGTTTGGTTTAGTTTCGATTCTCGGTTTATATGCCCATACCTACTAATAATTTACAAATTTAACATAATAGGCTGAATAATAGTTCATTTCCAAAATATAAATTTGAAAATCCAATAAAATTATCTCCAAAATAATTTACAATCTTTATATACATAACCCAAAATGTGTAATTATCCAATTTCAAACACATATAATTTCTAAAATTAATTTTTAGCTAATTAAAATAGTAATAATAAAAACTTAAATACTAAAAAGAGAGTGTGTGACTTTTACATAATAAGGGAAAAAAAATATGCATGAACATTTGTGTATCGGCACGGATTCAAGTCGGGTATTTGGATATTCAATATTTCGGATATAGAGAAATTGGTATCGATCATATAGTTTTATATTTCAGATCAGGTTCGAATCGATCCCATGTAAAATTGGAACCGGTTAATACCCCAAAAAACTGGGTTTGGTTAAGTTTTTTTGGATAATCAGGTAATCGGACAATTCAGATAATTCAGGTAAAATATCTGGTAATTCGGATAGTTACGGTAAAAGTCAGATAATTTCAAGTATTTCGGATAAATATTCTGAAAAATTCAAATAGTTCGGGTTTTTTGGTAATATTTGGTTATTTTGGTTATTTGGATATTTTAAATCTAAATAAACTAATATGTTTAAGCATAAAAATTGTATTTTGGTAGTTTGGGTACCCATTTTATTTTTGGTTCGTTACCGGGTCGGTTTGGGTATTTCAGATATAAAAAAATATAAAAATTGTCATATATTTTGATTTTATGGTTTGGTTTTAGCTTCGATTCTCGGTTTATATGTCCATACCTACTAATAATAGTTCATTTTTCAAACTAATATAAATTTTAAAATCCAAAATATATAACTAAAATTATCTCCAAAACAATTTACAATCTTTATATACATAACCCACACAGTGTAATTATCCAATTTCAAACACATATAATTTCTAAAATTAATTTTTAGCTAATTAATAATGGTAATAATAAAAACTTTTTGGGCTGATTGCAAAAATGCCTCTGAAATTGAAGTCAACCCTGAAGCTACCATCGGCCTTCTCCTTCATCTTCTTCGCTAATTTATCCCCTTACTAATCTGGGTATTGACGGGAATGCCATCATCAGACTTCATATGAAGTCTGATACTTTAGTTAAAAGACAAAATGACCCCTAAACTATTTTGGATATTCACGAAAATGTCATCGCTATGAATGCTCAACAACCACGACAACCACCATCGCCGACGAGTTAATGTGTAATCCAGCTCATTTTTCCACCATTAAAGCTCAAGTAAAGCTCAAGAATAGAGCTCGGACGTTATCCTGACCGATTTCTCCCTTTTCCCCTTTGATTTTTGATTCAAAAGAAGCGAAATTGTTTATCATCTTATAAAAACAGCAAAACACGTTTCGGATTTCGGGTTTCCGGTGATATTAGACGTTCTGGGAGATTGACGAGGCTAAAAACAAATTGAAAACGGACATTGGTAAAGAATTTTTTCATATCAGCGATTTTCAGATCTGAATTGTAATCTCAGACTGCCGTTTAAGTCTAATTTTTTCGTAAACTTCAATATGGTCAACGTGATGGTAGTTTTGCAATTGACTTTCAATTGTCAGACCTCCATAGAAGTCTGTGAAATTCCTTTGCAATATATATTTCAATTGTCAGACCTCCATAGAAGTCTGTGAAATTCCTTTGCAATATATATATATATATATATCAGACTTCACCAAGAAGTCTAAATAAGAAGATGGTAGTTTTGCAATTGATTCAAATTTGATTTTTTTAGTCAGACTTCGGATGTAGTCTGGCAAGAAATTGACCGATTCTTGACTTTTTGTCGGACGGAATCCGATGTCTGAAAATAATGGGGGGTAGAAACTGCAATTAACCCAAATTTTTAGATGTTGACCAGAATAAGCGAAAAAATCATCAGACTTCTAAATTTGTCTGAAAATAAGGAAAAAAAAAATATCAGACGGCTATAGACATATGAAATTCCAAACTTTTGCCAGACTTCTATAGACATCTAAAAAATCGAATTTTGGTCAACTGATATATCATGGTTTTTATAGGTTTTCAACCATGATATATATGTATATATTGAGTCTTTAACCTTGTATTTGGAGTCTTTAGGGTCCTTTGCAGGTTTAGGTACGTTTGGAGCTTATCTGGAGATTTTGGGAGCTTTTGGAGTGATTTGGTAGCATACATAGATTTCACAGAGTTCACTGGGTGCGTCTGCACTGAGTGTCGCCCGACGCTGAACTGAGTGTCGCCCGACGCCACTAAATGACGAAATTCCTGCGCGTCAAAAATACAGCTTTGTAGATTTGCAATATTTACCCAGAAGTTTCCCATATTTACAGAAAGACCCAAATCGTGTTTTAGACTATTAATTAGGTTTTTGAGCCATTGTTTAGAGGAAGCTTTATTCAATCAGAGATTAGGAGATTTGGGGCTGGTATTGTACTCGAGAGAGACTTGATTTCGAACCCATGTTCTTACTCCCTGATTTATATGATTATTACTTTGATTATGTCTTTTGTTATGATTGATATGTCGGAGTAGTTCTCTTGTTAGATTTAGGGATTCACATTAGGGATTTCATGGAATTATAGATTGATTGATTATTAGGATTCAAAACATCTAGTTCTTCATCTAGGTTGTTCTTAATGTATAATCTGAATTAGCTACTTAGATTATTGATATCAGATCTGTTAGCGCAGCGAGAGTCGGTTAATTGATTAGAAAAGAACCTAGCTGAGCAAATAACCAATTCACAAAGAGATTTGGCTTAGGGAATTTGTGAACGAAAGAACCTGAATTAATTGCATGTTTAGAACTTTAGAATTCGCAAAGAGATTTGGTTTTCTAGGTTGTTAGACATAGTTAGTATTCACAGCGAGAGTTGGTTTGCTATATTTCTGTGATTCTAGTTCTAGAACATTGATACCTGAATCATGTTAATTGATTGATCTGTGTTCCTGATTTCCTGAGAACTTCCCTGAACCTGACGCCTTCGTTAATAGATCACACACACCATTTGCTTACTTGTTATGTTTACTGCTTTCATCCGTCTTGCTTAGCTTAATTCGATTACATACAATCTATCACGTGAACTGGAGTCTCTGTGGATTCGATACCCTTTGTACTACGATTGCATATATGTGCACTTGCAGTTAGAATAGGGATAATTCTTGACCTATCATCAACGCTGGATAAAAACCGAAAATGCGATGTTTTTATCAGACTTCCCTCGCTGTCTGAAATTCTTGTCAGACAGCATAAGAAGTCTGAAAAGTATCAGACTTCGTGGAGAAGTCTGACATTTCAAAATCAATTGCAAAACTACCCTCTACTTTTTCAGACTTCTCCAAGAAGTCTTAACATTATCAGACTTCCCGGAAAAGTCTGAAAATTTAAATTCAATTGAAAAACTACCCTTTTTCTCAGACTTCATAAGATGTCTGACAAAAAGTTCAAAAATTTCCAAAGCACACTGCGTACGCTGTCTGATGGATTTTAGAGCTGTCTGACACTTTGATTTCAATTGCAAAAATACCCTCTTTTTAAGACTGCCATAGAAGTCTGGTAGTACATACAATCAGACTTCTATAGACGTCTGAAATGTTAAAAACTTTTAAAATGCATTTTATTGTATATTTGTGATTAATTTCGTTGATTTTAATTTTTATAAATGTGTGTTAGTTTTCTATGTTTCTTCTGCGTGAGTTTTATATTCTTATATATGGTAATTATTTTTAAATCAATTTTTGAATAATATTGGCAATGTAGCTAATAGCATCAGACTTCGCAATGAAGTCTGGCTTTTCCCAAAAGATCTCTAATGTGGTTTATACGTGTTTGTTTATGCTGATAATAGTTCATTTACCTGTTAATTTTGGTGAATGGGTTGTGAGAGACCAGATTTGGCATTTTGTGGTTGATAAGCTCAAAGGAGGGCGGTTTATCACTTTGCGTGATGGTTCTACACATCAAGAACTTGTTGAGATGGTTGATACGATCAGGTTTTAATCCCTAGATCTACACAGCAAGTGCACAGACGTGAACCAGTAGTATATAGGGTATCAAATCCACAGAGACTCAAGATCTTGCGATAGATTATAGAATTTCAGGTTAAGCTAGGTAAAGCAGTAGAAAGCAGTAAATCATAGCAGAAAAGTAAATAAATCGGTTTTGTAGACAATCAAACGAAGCGTCAGGTCAAGGGAGTTCTTAGGAAATCAGGAACACAGGCTAATCAATAAATCGGGATCTAATTAAGAATTGTTCTAGAACTAGAATCACAGAATTATAACAGACCAACTTTCGTTGCGAATATTATCTATGTTTAACAACCTAGCAAGCAAACTTTCGTTGCGAATCCTAGAGTTCTAAACAAGCATTAATCTCAGGTTCTTTCGTTCACAATTCTCCTAAGCCAAATTTCTTTGCGAATAGTCAAATTTCTCATCTAGGTTCTTTCTAGTTAATTAATCAACTTTCGTTGCAGAAATCAACCTAACATCAATAATCTAAGTGGTCAATTCAGATCAAGCCTTAAGAACAACCCTAGATGAAGAACTAGAAAGATATGAATCCCTACAGATTGATCAACCTATAATTCCATGAAATCCCTAATGAGAATCCCTAAACCTAACAGGTAAACTACTCATACATGACAATCATAACAAAAGACATGATGAATAGAATACTGAATATCATAAAACAGAATAAGAAACAGGGGTTCAAAATCTTCTCTCTGTTGAGTATATGATTAGCCCCTAAAACTCTCTGAATGTAAAATAAAGCGTAGACTAAACAATGGCTTAAAACCCCTAATATAATGATCTAAACTCGGCTGGGGCTTCTTTGTAATTATGAGAAATTTCTAGGCCAAAGTGCAAATTCCACAAATCTTCATTAAACGCGCGAGATAAGTCTGTCATGACCTTGTGTCGATCGACGCACATACTGTTTCGATCGACACATATGTCTGATATGAGCAGTGACTTCTTCTTCTCGGCCAAATGCCCCAAAATGCTCCAGAATGCACTATAATGTCCAAATCCGCTCCAAACTTACTTAGACCTGTAAACACACATAAAAGGACTCCAAAAAGACTATAAAAGACTCGATAACAAAGACATATACCATGGTTAAAAGTCCTAAAAACCATGATATATCAATGGTACAAGATGATTATATGCTGGACAAGAAAACCGAGCTGGTGGAGTTACCATATCCATTGCCGGAAGCACTCTTGAAACAAATGGATCCGGATAGCCCTCCGGTTTATGTCAGACCTAATATCAGAGCTACGTTTGACGACGATAATAAAGAAATTCGCATTCACGACAGAGAAGTCTGACAAGACACATTTTGTGGCTAAATATCGTGTGGAAGGATGCAAGTAAATGCTTCGAGTGTGTGTGAAGAGCGAACCAAACAAGTATTGGGTGATGAGCTATTCAAAAACACATACATGTTCGGTGGTGGACCGGATGTCTACGCGCAAACGTTATACTCCAGTTTATATTGGTTGGTTGTTTACTGAATATTTTGGCATAATTGAGGGGATAACACCAAAGCATGTCAAAGTATCAATGAAGAAGCAGTTTGGGATTAGGATGAGCTACACAACCGCATACAGAGCATTGTTACATGCTCAAAAGATTGTGAGAGGAACAACGGAAGATGGGTACGAGAGGCTGCCTTGTTTTTTGCATGGAATCAGGCAAACCAAGCCGGGAACAGTAATTGCTCTTGAACTAGATGAGAAGAATAGATTTAAATATCTATTTTCAACATTTGGAGCTTCCATATATGGGTTTACATTTCTTAGAAGAGTCATTGTGGTGGATGGTACTCATCTTAATGGAAAGTATGGCGGTGTTATGCTAGTGGCGGCCGCACAAGACGGAAATTTTCAAATATTTATGTTGGCTTTCGGAATTGTAAACTCTGAGAATGATGACTCGTGGGAATGGTTTTCACCAAGCTGAAAGAATGCATTTCAGACCAATATCCTTTGGTCATAGTCTCGGATAGATGCGAGTCGATTAAAAATGCGTGTGAAGCAGTTTTCCCTTGGGCACAACGAGAGATATGCTATTATCATCTACAAAATAACATAGTTACCAAGTTCAGGGGAAAACATCTTCTGTACTTGGTGAAAAACGCGGCTTACGCATATACGATTTACGATTTTGACCAAAACATGGCTTCCTTATGAGCGGTAAATCATGAACTGGTTGATTACCTGGAGGAGGCGGATGTGAGTCTATGGTCACGCGTGCATTTCGGCGGAGAAAGGTACTTGTGCGGTATGACAATAAGTGTCAGGCTTAATATTTGCTTCTCCGGCTTCTATTGATGTCGATATTATTATCAGACTTCTCCTGCTGTTTGATTATTTACCAGACTTCGGGAGAAGTCTGAAACTTAAGTGTCAGACTTAATATTTAGTGATGTCTGATATTATAATCAGACTTCTCCTGCTGTCTGATTATTTACCAGACGACAGGAGAAGTCTGAAAGAATATTGTTATTCTTAATATTTTCTAGTTCTTACTTGTGTAAACCTCTTTCAAATTGTTGGAGACAGGTACAACATAAAGACGAGCAACATTGTTGAATCTATAAACTCCGCAGTTAAGAAGGCAAAAGGATATCCCATATCTTTCCTTTTAGAGTTTATACAAGAGAAACTAGGGACGTGGTTTTGTAAAAGGCGGCTAGATGCAATGAGTCTCTCAACAACATTTAACCGAGGAGTTGAATATTTTATGGCTATTCGTGAATATTATGCAGATATGATGACGGCAGAAAGCGTAGATACGTATCAGTTCGTAGTTAAGGGAGGACATAGGGATTGTGTTGTCGATTTGGAACATCAGAAGTGTGAATGTGGTGTTTGGGATTACGAAAAGATACCTTGCTCACATGCCATATGCACTGCACCGGAACTTGAGCTACACATTTCTACCCTTGTATGTCCATCTTACAGAACAGACTACTTGTAAGCTGAATACTCGCGCAACATCTTACCAAAGAATTTAACTGGCACAGCTGGTCCTCACACCGTGTGTGTCCTTCCGCTGGAAGAGAGGCGGAAGCCTGGAAGACAAAAGAAGTCGAGGTGGCAATCTATGCTAGAAATCGCCAAGAAGAAGGGCAGTAAACCGCGGAAACTACACAAGCAATATTGTTGTTCGAATTGCAGACAACCAGGCCACAAACAACCTAATTGTCCACACCCTGAGGCTGACTAGAAATGTTTGAAGTCTGATGTGATTTAGGGTTTTCTGAAGTCTGATATGTGTTCGTGATCAGTGAAGTCTGAGACCTTTTAGGGTTTAATGAAGTCTGATATATTTTAATGAATAACAGGTTGAAGTCTGATATTTTTTAGGGTTCACTGAAGTCTGATGTAGTAATGGATGTATTTCAGAAGTATGATATTGAAACTTGTCTCAATTGTTTGGGTTCTGTTTCATCAAGTGTAGTAATAAACATAACTAGGATTAGTGCTTAAGTTTGTTACATAACTAAACAAGCACAAAAGTAGGCCAAAAGATGGATTTGTTTTTCTTACACCTACAAAAGATAAATATATGCAAGAAATCCATTGTTTGGGAATCCAAAAGATATCGGAAGTCTATTTCTCACCGTAGGTATCTAACAATGCATACTCGGTACAATTATCTACACATGTTCGCCCGAGTTCAAACATTATGTCAAAAGCTAGCCTGTCCCTGATTTGCTTGATGTTCCTATCACAAATATAATTTGGAAACGCCATTCCAAGTGAATGGAACTCGATGAACTTCAAGCAGAACACTCCACAGTCACCTATTTGGTCATCTTGGGGAAGATCTTTGCTCCTAACAATCGTGTAGGTGTAACGTTTCAAGGGATAAGGCCACCCATCATCAGCTGGGGCCAAGACGTGGAACGCATAAGGAAACATCTCACAGATTGGTGCCATTGGCGCTCCGACCAACTCATCAGTTTTCCCATTAAGGATGCTGTCCCAGACTGTTATGTGCCTATCCGGGATAGAAATCATAATTGCTACCCAATGATTTCCGCCAATGTGCAGTGCGGTGTAGATATAATCAATTTCCAGCCCCCAAGACTTCAATGATTTGCAGAATACGGGTAGATGACCAGTATAGTAATCCCAAACACCAGGAGGAAGCCTTAAAGATGACCAGTATACATACGAGAAGTGTAAGAGATATTAAATTTGGAAATTTAAATTATAAAATTATAAAAAATATTTTTAGGGAAATTTCGGATACATAAATTAAACATTGGAATTTTGGACATGTGTAAATTAAAAGTACATAAACTTTAGTCAAATTTAACCATTTAAGGTATATTTGGTTCAAAGTATTTATTTCTTATTTAATTTCGGGGTTAGTTAAATACTTCTCAAACTTCTCTCGGAAGTCTACGAAACCCCAAAATTCAGAAACCCTAAATCTAATATTTATCACTAAACAGTGAAAAAATATTTAAACAAAACACCTAGGAAACATCAAATTCGTTAATATATGCGCATTATAACATACATGTGCAAATATAAATTTTTCAAATGTGTATTTCGTGAACCATGAATCTAACCATAAAGTTATATGTAAGTTATATGTAAATGTTCAACCATGTTCCATTACAAAGCATATTCTAAGGTTTATAAACTACTCAACCACTTTATATATTTTTAATCTGATTCAAATTTACGAAATTTAATTTATATACCTCAAAACGTCTATATTTAATTTATGTATAGTTTTTTTTAACAAAATATTGTTTTACTATTTCTAAATTTAAATTTATTAAATTAATCTGCTTCAGACTTTTTAAAGAAGTCCGAAAGTCTTTTGGAGGAAGACATACTTAACTAACATTGTTTAATTTGACTCAATTTTATCAAATTTAAATTTATATACTACTAAATTGTATATATTTAATTTATGTATATTAAAGTTTTGACAAAATATTTTTTTATAATTTTAAAATTTAAATTTACTAATTTATTCTGTATCAGAATTCTCGGAGAATTCTGATAAAGTCATTTAGACTTCTATTAGAGTCTAACTTGTCAGACGTCTATAGAAGTCTGGCACATGCGAAAGTTGAAATGGTAATTGCGTTTTCCGGTTTTTTGAATGGTCGTAAGGGTTTCGCGGTAATTTCCTTAGGCCGAAAAACAAGTTTTGCATTTGATTCAATTTCGGGGATACACTTTTATTTAAAACCAATTTTGAGGGCATTTTTAGCAATTTCTCCAAACTTTTTCAACAAAAAAATAATAAAAACATAAATACTAAAAAGAGAGTGTGACTTTCACATAATAAGGGGAAAAATATGCATGAACATTCGTGTATTGGCTCGGATTCAGATCGGGTATTTTGGATATTGAATATTTCAGATATAGAAAAATTGGTTTCGATTAGATAATTTTATATTTCAGATCGGGTTCAGATCGATTCCATGCCAGATCGAATATTTATGTAAAGAAACAAAAAAATTTAGTTCTAGTTTGGTTCCTATATTTTTTACCCAAAATAACCATATAGATTCAAAAATACCTAATGTAAAAGAACTTGAACCGAACAAGAAATTGAACAAAAGGAAAAGTTCTTAACAACATAAAATCCGGAAAACATAAAACCAAAACCACACCCTAACATTACATAAAACCAATTTAAAACTAAAGGTAAAATCATATCTAGGAGTAAAAATGGAATCAGGTTATGTACAGCCTCAGATATATTCGAATACCCATTGGATCTCAGGTATTGTCCATTCCGATCCGGTACCCAAAATATTATCAGAAATATACCCAGTCGGGTAATTACCATTATTCATACCCAATCATAACCGCGTTTTTGGATTAATACCGGTTTAGATCTTCAGATCTGGATAAACTTTACATGCCTAGAAAAACTACTATATAGCGAAAACAATTGAAATAAATATTATTACAATAAAAGATGATAAAATCTATTTCGAAACAAATAACAAAGTTCTTCTTAAATAATTTTCCGTGCTGAGCGCGGGTCAAATTCTAGTATATGTTGAAGGACATGAGAGTATTTAGCCATCTCAACTTTCATTCTGGTGCGTTTTCACTTCGCAAATAATAATATGCATATTTTTAAATTAATTGCAATTATATATCTATTGAATAATCTTTTTAACTTTATATTTATCATTTTTTACAATTTATATCTTATAAACATTTCAATTTTAAAAATAAAATTATTTCACATGTAAAACTACCAGGTTTAATAACTTTTACCTTATAACCTACATATCAACAATAAAGACACTAATATATTATTAAAATTTTTATAAACTGATCACATACGAAAACATCACAAATTAGTTTTATTGAGTAATTAATATTTACTTGTAATTTATGATTAATTTAAAATTTATTATTATTATATGTATTATAGAGAAAATAAGTTAATATACACAACGAGGATTATGATAAGATAACTACACACGAAGTCCGCCCTGAATAGAAACCCTCATTGATGCGTTTCTCGAGAAGCAGCCATCCCTTTGTCTTTCGACATCTCTCCTCTTAGGCGGCAGGCAAACGTGGTTGTTGCCGCCTGGAGAGGCCCATTGTCCATAGCTTGTCTTTGTCGCGTCCTTGTTCAAGTCTCTCCAGCATATCGTCTATTGTTTCACTATTCATCTCTGCTGAAATGACCGTCAACGTCAGTCCCCTGTGTTCAGCCGTCATTGATTTTTGTTTGCAAGCTATGGTGTGTGGGCCCGCGGGCTTTAAGCCCATTTTAACATCCCTATGTGTGGGTGGTCTCCAGTCTCTATTCCGTTATGGGATTTGGGATGTTCGATGGCGCTCTTTTGGCTTCCGGTTAGGTGTGTGTCACCACTTTTTTCTATGGGGGATGAAGGTTTTGGCATTTTGGTGGCTTGGGTGGGTCTCATCCAGAGTTGTTGCTACTCGGGTCTTTCTCCTCCGGTGTCGATGATCCATTTGTGGGGTGAGTCATCTTTATGTGGTTTGTTATCTGTAGCTACCGACTCTGGATTGGATTATTGGTTATCTTGGTTTATGCTGGGTAGGTATTTGGTTTAGTTGCTTAAGTTTTTATGTCTTTTGTGTTGGTTTGTTGTGGTTATATCTGGCGGTTTTTAGTTACCTTTCAGTTTTTAGCTTGGTTAAGAGGGTTCATTTGTCAGATCTTATTTTAGAGTGCCAGCATCGGGTTTGGTGGCATTGGTTCTAGCGGTCTAGCTATTTTTCAGGCTGTTTGTTCTCATTGTGAATGATGTGTGTTTGTTTTCGTCTGCTTCTAAGAGTAATTAAGATGTGCGTTGAGAGGGCTTTTCCTGTCTTTTGATTGCTTCGACACAGTTACTGTGGTTTTTCGTCTTATGTTCTGCCTCTAGGCAAGAGTTCTTTTGCCAAATCTCTAGGAACTGGAGCTTCGGCTCTTCTTGCATCAAGTCGGCGGATGTCGAATGGTTAAAGCTATGTTCCTTTTTCTCCCTTGGTTGATATGCATACGATTTGGCTCATGGTACCTAATGTGTTTGAGTAGTATAGTGGGCTCTGGTGGTTCAACCTCAATAAGCTTGAATTTGGATGCTTCTCTGCTTTTCTCTCTCGTTTATGTTGGCTTTGCTTCTTGGATGGCGTGGTTACTTGAGTTTTGTTACTTTTTAGTTGTTGTTATAAGTTTGGGTTGTCGTCGTTCGGTTTGTTAGGTCTCGGGGGAAAATCTTTTCCGGTATCGTTTTTTAATAGCTGGCTCTAGTATCTTATGTTTGTATTTGATCTTTATATCCGAAATATATATCCGATCTTGATAATGAAATGAAAGATCTTCTAATGAAAAAAAAAAAAACTACACACAAGAGATAAAGCCAAAGTCAATGTAGTCTTTACGCTTGGAACTTCCAATTTACCCGGTGATTTGCCAGGCTGATGATAAAATATCTTATTGGAAATATTGAATAGATTTGAGTAAGATTATAGCTCACTGTTATGGGTACTGGCAGGCAGCCATACAAAATTTCCCCGCCGGAGTTGTATTAAATGTAGAGTATCTTGTCGATTTGGGCAATATGTAAAAGAGAAGTGGTGTATTGCCTCAAGTAAATATAATGTCGTATCCGGCAGTATATTGTTGGGAAGCTAGTTAGAAAGAAAACAGTAACTGTAAACAGAGTAAAATCCAGTTTTCTAATAATCTGTTTATAGTAGCCGTCTTCTTTTGAGCACAAGGTTTGTGTCTTCAATAATACTTTATGTTTGGAATTAATTTGAGTCATCGTCCATAGTTTTGTTTTATTTAAAGGATTTATTATTACCACTAATGGCGGTATCCGATATTTTCACTTTCTTAACTATCATCTAACTATTCACCTTTCAGTTGGTAGATAAATTATACGGTTAATTTGCCAGATATTAGAATCGGTATCAGTTTGGTAGTGTTGGCTCAGATGATATTGTGTTACTTTAGATCTTTTTCCGTTTGAAGATAATATAATTGAAATCTTAAGCCACAATCGTTGGCACTTTCTCTCTCTTCTTTTCTCTCTAGGGTTGTCCTAATTCAATAATCGCTAGCTTCTCCACCGCCATATCTTTTTCCGGCGTGAGAGGCATCTTCCGCTTTTGCATGGCCCCATTCTTCACCTGTGGCTGTTCCTCCCCTTCGGTTTTGTTTATCTATGGTGGTCTTGTGTCTCTCCGGTGGTTGTGGCTTTATTCTGTCACGGGCGAGCTCTCTCCGGTGGTTGTGGCTTTATTCTGTCACGGGCGAGCTGTGTCGGTCTTCTTCTCGGTCGGTGAGAACGCGATCTAGAGCTGCATGTCGTAGTTCTTCTCGACGTTATTCGCTTTTTTCTCGGTATGTGGTCTTGGCGCGGTGGAGCTAGCGGATCTGAAGTTGTGGTTGTGAGACGGAGTCGAGTGGGTCGATGGTTTCTTTCCTTGTCGAATGTCGTTGTTGTATGGTGTTGCTGCTATGAGACATCGACTCTCCTCCGGTTTGAGTTTTCTCGGCGGATCTGGACCGGTTTACCCTTTCTTCCTTCTCCCTTCGTCTTTGCTTTCATGGAGTAGGTTATGCTTTCTTCATCCCTTTCGTGTTCCTCCTTCTGGTGTCCTCCTCTCGGTTTGAGTCAGGTAAGTTTAGTGGCGGTCCTGTGATGCTTCTCATCGGCAATAGACCTACATCGTCGCCTTCTTCTCTGGATCTCTCTATCGCAGCGGCGGACGAATTCATGATTGCGCTTCGGCAGAGGCGGTTTCGTCTGTTTTTGTCTCCGACCTGGTTTTCTGTGTTCTGGAGGTCAGCGTTGGCGTCAGCGCCTTGGCGACGGCCGGGCTGATTTAGGTCACTGGCTTAGGGTTTTGTTTCTAGGGTTTCATGTAAATAGACATGTTGGGCCTTATTGATTGTTACGGTTCGTTCATTTTTTGAAACGTGGGTTTCACCCAGACCCAATAGAAAATTTGTATAGTGGCTAAAAACAAAAAACAACAAAAAATAATAATTTAATGCATGTTAAATAATATAAATATCTAATTATTATTATATTAATATGTTAAATATCTTCTGTTAACATCGGTAACATTTGGCTATAAATAGCCTTCTTATTTGAAGACACAACAATAAAAAAGAAGTGAATGAAAATTAGCTTGCTCACGTTCTTCCTTTAGCTATATATATATTCCTTTAGCTATATAAAATCTCACTTTATAATATTATTTTCATAACAGGTTATCAGCACGACCGTCTTTCGATCCGGTCTTATACCAAAGAAGTGAGGTTTAACTATGACCAATTTATTTTACAAAAAAAAAAATGCTATATCTTTTATATTTTCGTTTATATATTATTTCAGAAAGATAAGCACTGTCTTCTCCGAACCGATCGTTATGGTAGACTATGTCACCTTAGATCATATTTATGGAGTGGTAAGTTAAGCCTCCTCCTTAATCAAAATTATCGTATGGTAGGTTATGCCTCCACGATCATGATCATATGGTAGACTATGTCACCTCAGATCATATTTATGGAGTGGTAGGTTAAGCCTCCTCCTTAATCAAAATTATCGTATGGTAGGCTATGCCTCCACGATCATGATCATATAGTAGACTATGTCTACTCAGATCATATGTATCGAGTGAGAGGTTATGCCTCCTCCTTAAATTTATGGTAGACACTGACTCTTCAATTATTTTAATTTTGCTTTTTAATTATGCATTTATATTTATGCTTTTAAATTTCGCATTTATATTTATGCGTTTAAATTTATGCATTTAAATTTATCATATTTCTTGGGGGAAAAAATCACATGGATGTCGTCGTCTTGAGATGATTTTTTAAATTATATTTTTCTGTTTGATTTACATTAAATTATTTCTGAAGTGGAAGGTTACGCCTCCTCCTAAATCGAGTCGTAGGCTATGCCTCATCTAAAACGACATCGAATGGAATAATATTTTTACGTCACCACTTACATGATGGTTTGAAAGATAATGAACCATCATGCTCGTCCAACTGGATTGGCTCCATTCTCAAAAGTTTCATTATCAAAAATGGATGTTGTAGCAACCAGTAATTATAATAATTTTCTATGGCGAGATTGCAGACACGGGAGAGTCTGTGGTCGCACTTATGAATAAGGTGGTGGAAATTGACGTGAAAAAAAATGTTCACATCTTATAAGAAAATAATATTCATCTTGATGTCAAAAGTTCTCTTGTTGATCTAGAAATATCAATAAAGAATTTAGATCAATATGACATGATGTCATGAATATCGATTCAGGATGGAGATATCTATCTGACAGATAATGCTACAACACACATTGTCAACGATATTTCTCTGTTTCAAAAATGAAGGACTCCGCCGAAAGCGTGAGTACCATACATGGTAATGCAAAGATCATGGTAGGCCTAGATGAGCCTTTTCAATGCTGAGGGGAACCAAATGTTGTATTCTCCTAAAATATCGCGGAATTTTGTTAAGTTCCAGAGATATATCGAGAAAGAGATAAAATGACTTGGAAAATATTTGCATTACATCGGAGAAAAAACATACATTGGAAGAGTGCCAATGATGTCCTCCGAATTATAAATATGACTGAATCATACGGTTTCTAACCAAAACACTATTTTGGTTAAAATAGCTCATTGAGTATGCTGGTTTGATGAAAGTGAATTCCCCGCGTTAGGGGGAGGATTGAGAGAATCACCAAATGATAATACCTAGTGTATACACTATTGGGCTTATCTTGATCCTCCTACCAATCACGCGAGGTGGAAGTTCAAAAAGGATCCAAGAAAGTAATGCATAACCAAAATTGGTTATGTTATTGATCCTAGAATTGGATTCATTCGAGATGGATATATTGTAAGAGTTATCATCTCGAGGGGGAGAATTAACGAATCCTACATCGACAGTAAGTTGATAATATTGGTAAAATGAAATCCTAGATTTGATCACTCTAGTGAGTTCATGTTATTCAATTTGTCACTTATTGTCGATGAGATAAATTTATGCATACAAATGATTATGTTCACACTCAAAATGAGCTTATTTATAAGCAAATCCAAGGGATTGCAAGGACCAATTATGGTGAAATTTAATTTCCATGTTTTAGCATGGGTGTAAGATATATGCTTTCCACACCGCATATAAGTAACATCCACAGAGGATGAAACGTAAGAGTTGGAGATGAATCTCGCTGTAATAATGTTGAGCTATCACTCGGTGATGTGCTCGTTGTAAGATTTGCATATAAAGAGAATTTTCTCCCATCATTATAAAGAGAATCGTGAATAGTTGGAATCCTTGAACAAATGAATGTGAATTTGAGGTTCAAAGTTTCAAAGGATCATTATTCAGATATATTGCATATCTAATGCTAATGCTGATGGATGAGATTTCATTGTGATCCTTTCATAAATGAATAATGAACTTGAAGTTCAAAGAAATCTCATATTCCAGGTTAGAATGCTCCTATAATAATAATATGTCTATGACACGTGAGAAACGTGATAGACCCCTTTGGTTCCAAAGCTAAAGTAAATCCTCATAAGAAAAAGGAGCAAAAGACTATTGAAATGAGGATTAAACTCCCGAAGAGGAGTAATGAGACCGTTGGCATTGGTTAATAATAAGATCAGGTACTTGAATAAAATAAATGATATTGATAAAGAGATCTCGATTAACCATGTCATTACGGGAAAATATGGATCAAAGACATATATGATTGTCGACAAAATGAATGATATAGCGTGCATGAATCTCCGCTCTGCAGTTAAGCGTAGAGAGAAAATGAGGATCACGAGTCTCCGCTCCGAAGATGAGTGTAGAGAGACAATGAATATTATGAGTCTCCGCTCTGAACATGAGTGTAGAGAGACAATGAATATTATGAGTCTCCGCTGTAGAGAGAAAAATATTGGCCAAATAAAATATGTTTCCGGAAACTCTATTTGAGCGAAACTTATGAAAAGTTGTCGCAAGTTAATAAAGATAATTAGGAGGAGAAAATGCTTTGAAGAGACAATGGCGAATAGCCATCAAGAATGAATTACTCTCCCTCAATAAAAGAAATTTGTTTGGACCTGTGGTTATTACACTTAATGATGCATATCGGGTGTAAATGGATCTTTGTGCGAAAATAAATGAGAAAAACGAAGTCACAAGATATAAAGCACGACTTGTGGTACAGAGTTTTCTCAAAGACCGGGAATTGATTATGATGAAACATATTCCCTGGTTATTGATGCAATCACGTTCAGGTACTTCATGAGCCTAACGGCATCGAAAAATCTAGAAATGTACCTCATGGATGTTGTGACTGCATGCCTATATGGATCACTAGAAAGTGACATATATATGAAAATTCCAGAAGGGTTAAAGATTCCAGAAGAATCTGAGAAATCTGTTTGGTCAAATTACATCAATCACTTTACGGATTAGAACAGTCCGGACGCATGTGGTATAATCGCTTAAGCGAATTTTTGTTGGAGAAAAGATTTATAAATAATGCGATATGCCCTTGCGTATTTATAAGGAAATCCTCTTCATGATTTGTGATCATTGCTGTTTATGTTGATGACCTGAACATTACTGGAACTCAAAAGGAAGTTGATGATGCAAGAACTGATATGAAAGAAGAGTTTGAAATGAAAGATCTTGGAAAGACAAAATTTTGTCTTGGGCTCCAAATAGAGCATTTCCAAGATGGTATATTTGTGCATCAATCAAATTACACCACAAGGGTGTTAAAACGTTTTAATATGGATAAAGAAAATCCTTTGAGTACTCCAATAGTCAATGGATTGCTTAATATTGACAAGGATCCATTTCGACCTTGTGAAGATAACGAGAAAATATTAGGTCCAGAAATACCTTATATGAGCGCTATAGGTGCACTCATGTATATTGCAAACTGTACCAGGCCAGATATAGCTTTTTCTACTAATCTACTTGCAAGATACAATCCATCTCCTGCGCAGAGACATTGGACTGGGATAAAAACATATCATTCGATATCTCCGAGGTACGATTGACTTGGAATTATATTATCTTCGAAATTCTACGCTTGGTCTGTTTGGTTTTGTAGATGCAGGATATTTATCTGATCCACATAAAGCTCGATCGCAAACCGTATATGTCTTTACGATGGGAGGTATTGCGATCTTAGAGCATTCTCAAAAGCAGACATTGATTGTCATGTCTTCACATCAACCAGACGATTATAATGTTTCATGAGGCATATGAAGCATGCCTATGGGCTAGATCTATGACTCATTACCAGAATCTGGCGGGCTGGACACCGAGAAAAGAGCCAACAAATATATTCGAAGATAATATTGCATGTGTCAACTAACCCAAGGAAAGTTATATCAAGAGAAACTGAACAAAGCATATTCTCCAAGATTTTCTCCTACATTCAAGAGCTCGAGAAAAATCAAGAAGTGGACATCCAGTATATCCGCTTAAATGACAATGCTGCAGATCTATTTACAAAGGCGCTCCCCACTACAACATTTTGGAAACATATTCAAAGTATACGAATGCGCCATTTGCGAGACTTGTGAAGAAAAGATCAACTCTATCATCAGAGGAGTTTACGTCACTGTACTCTTTTCTTTGTCATGGTTTTTATCCCACTGAATTTTTCCATGATAAAGTTTTTAATAAGGCAATACGTAATATAAAATAGATATTTAAAGAAGAGTGTTAAATAATATAAATATTTAATTATTATTATATTAATATGTTAAATATTTTCTGTTAACCGACATTCTTAAGTCGGTAACATTTGGCTATAAATAGCCTTCTTACCCTGTATTTGAGGACACAACAATAAAAAGGAAGTGAATGATAATTAGCATGTTCACGTTCTTCCTTTAGCTATATATATATATATATATATATATAAAAAATCTTACTTTATAATATTATTTTCATAACAATGTAATGTTTTTGAGATAAGAACACGCACGTATATTGATTTTATATAGTTAAATATAATATAAATTTAATTTTCTTATTTTTTTAATGTTTTCTTTTTTTTCAATTAAATTTAGGGAAGTTAGCTACAACAACAACCTTGTAAAGTACTTTAATTATTTAAACAACCTTGGAAATTTTTTATTACTGAAATAACTTTGTGTATCTGTTTTACCCTTTTTCAGCGTGTATTCAGAAAACGTTATTATGAAACTGCCATTAATGAAATGTTAAGTTTTCTGGATCCGTCAATAAGTCTACTCGATTTTGATATAAGTTTACCAAATTAAGTCTACGGTCTTTAATAGTAGACTTGTTGTTGGTATGTAGACTTGTTTTCAAGATTGTAGACTTGATTTTGGGGTTGTAGACTTGTTTTCAGGATTGTAGATTTATTATTTAAGATTGTAAAACTTGTATTTTGGATTGTAGGTTTTTCTTTAGGGATTTGTAGATTTATTTTAAGTTTGGAAGATTTATTTTTTCCGATGATTTTAAGTTGTCGTAGACTTTTAAAACTAACGTAGATTTGTCGTATATCTTGCAGAGTTATTATGTATGACATCATATTTGTTTGAATATGTGCCCGATCTATAGATTTGTTATGAAGATTTGTTTGTCGATTGATCGATTTGTTAAGCAATTGGTAGATTTAAGTTATATAGCAGTAGATTTATTTTTCTGTTGCAGACATATTCTTGGAGTACGTAGACTTTCACCAAGTGGTCGTAGATTTTTTAGGGAACTTGAATACATTGATGTGGTTACAGATATATCATGTGTAATCGTAGATTAATATTTCCGTATTATACTTATTTTTGACCTTGTAGACTTATTTTTCTATTTGTAGACTTTAATGACGTTGTAGCAAATCTTATATGGAAGACGACAACATCGTAGTCGTGGCAGATTTGTGAAACGGTATTGCAAACTTATATTTATTTCATAGACTTCATGTCGTTTTGTAGAATTTTATGTTGTATGGTAAAATTGTTTTGTAGTCTTGTATAATGTATGGTAGACTTAAGTTATTAATGAGTTGTAGTTCGTATACTTAATGAGTGATTACCTATGTTAACCCTACTAATTGCACGAAACATTAATATTGCCTTGTTAAACTAATGTAACCGTCACTACAGGAAGGGGTGTCTTTAAAATGTTTGTGTATGTTTGCTCATACATGGCGAGACCCCTATTAGTAAGTGATCCCAGAATAATAATATCGGAAAAAACAAATTTTGTTCGGGAGACATTGATATCAGACATGTGGAGATTACACGGCAACCTCTTACAAATAATTCTTGAAAATGCAATTTAGTGTGGATTTGGTGAATTCATTCGTACAAAAGCAACATGCACGATGTTGCAGGACTTGGCTGAAACTGAAGAGTTGTATATAAATATTGATTTCTTTTACCATCAAATACATTTATTTCCATTGGATGCAACAAACGCATTCGTTGACAATTGCATCACCCATAATAATCCTACAACCCTACTCCTAAAAGGTATGTCTAGTTGTGTGTACAAAAATCAGCAGGTTGAAGGAGAATCAATGATAAAACGATCGTCAGAAGGAAGTTGGGAAACAGGAAAATACATTTACTACATCTTTGTGTGGCTAATTTACGGGCACGAAGAATTGGAAAAACGTGGGCTTATGCTAACTCGAGAATTAGCAAGGAGGGTGTGAATGCAAATAATCGCTCGAGATGTACATCCATGGCCAGAGAATCCATGTAACATATGGTTGGAGAAGGAAAGAGAAGTAGATGTCAACAACATCATAAACCAAAAATGTGCAACCAACAATGTGCAATGGATGTTTCTAGATATTATAATGCATTTTAATTTGCAGATTAGCTCGAAATAAATTTGGCATGTGGCCAAGAGTTTCATAAAAGAAAGTGATTGGTGGACTACATTTTATAAAGGGTTAGTGTTAACATTTATTTTGAATTGCTAACTATATGAAACGTTATTGCAGACTTATATTTAGTTGGTAGACTTAATGTTGTAAACGTTATTCGTACAAATGGTATTACTAGGTAAAACATTAGAAGAACATAGATAAGTCTTACAAAATATAGATAACTCTTACAAAACAAAGACACCGATACACCAAAGACGAGTCTTACAAATAAAAAATAAGTTAAACACCAATTTGACTCACAACACATGCCACTAACTCCTTCAGCTTTGCAATCTCTTCGCCATTGTTTTCCATCTCCATATGCATTTGTTGTATCTGAAATTCATAGTGTGATAAGCTTTGAATCCTCTCTGACTGCTATTTAACCTCCCTCCTTGACTTAGTCATCTCTTCTTCGACAGCGTGAACTATTTTTTTCCGAATGTGGTAGCCATCATTCTGTACACAAATACATATATATATATAGCATCACATATCCAATATTGCCATTAAATTTCTAAAAGTGGTCTCCTTTTCTTACCTCAAACACATTGCAGGTAAAGTATCTCATTCCTAGCTCGGCTTCAGTTTCGGTTTGAGAGGTATCCTTGCTGATTCGTCGACCACATGGACATCATTTCGGAATGACATAATCACCATCGGCTATGGCATAAAGCCTTTCGATTGTTCCTCTTTGCATCACTATAGCTTGGGTCCATAATAAAGATCTAAAAGTATATAGAAAGAAGAAATCAATTAAGCAGTCTCCTTCCCAAAAAGTCTACAATCATTCAAACGAATACTGAAAACAATTCTACGATAACTAAGTCAACACACAAACAAGTCCACAACCATTCAAATGAAACCTCTAAACAAGTCTACAATCATTCAACCGAAACCAGAAACAACTCTACGATTAAGTCTACAAACATGAAACAAAGTCTACAATAATATAATATAAGTCTACTATCAAATACAATTGTTATTTCAAGTAACAACGAAACTCAACCATCATATCTGGAAAAAACCCGACCCGGCCTTCCTAGGCCGCGGTCGATGCGTTCCAATGGTCAGGCCGTTTTCTGACCTGAACCTCCCTAGAATCCATCCTATTTAAAATTTTCCCTCTAGGACAAGTATTCATCGGATCTCCCTATTGACTTCCTTATTCTTTTCTAGCCTTAGATCTTTCATACTTACGCAGCGAAAATATTTATCTAACCTCGATTCTGGTCCTCTAAAGAACTATTCATCTGTGAACCTCCGGAGTTCTTAATTCGTTTCCTTAAAACTCCTTTCGAGGTTCCAATACTATCTATCTAGTCTAACCACCTAATTCTTACTTAGATTTTTTCGTTCAGCTATTCCGTTATAAACCATTACTTAGAATATTATTCGATTATTTAACAAGTACCTTAGCCTTTTTTGGTGAAGTCGGTAAGAAGCCAGTTCCACGACCTGCTTCAATTTTCATTGTGCTTACTTTTACCAGCTTAGCTCATTCAACCAACCATTCCCACATGACCAAGTAAAAGAAAGATTTCCAGTTTACTTCTTGGTCCAATTCCAAGTCCAATACATGCATCCAAAATACTTAAGATTCCCGGCAACAGTTAGATAAATAGCATAATATCCTAGCAGTCGATTTATTTACTTCCTTAAGCTGGGCTGAGTCCCCTTTTGAACAGTTGGTTCCATGGTGCGATCAAGAACATGGGTCGTGTCCTGATCTGCGACCATGTTGCCCACCGTTTGCAATATTATCGAGTAATACTTCGCACATCCAGGCCGATCACGTTCGGACTTTATCGTACTGATTTCTTCTGCGGGTGTACCGATCTGTGGTCGCGGACAGTCCCACAGACTTATCGGTCAGATCGTACGCGTCCCACCCACATGACCCATTAGGTTTTCCCACGGTCCGACTTGTGCATCGTCCTGCTAGCACCACGACTAGTCCACAATCGATCCTTTGCTCGATCGTGTGATTAAGGGAACTTATAACTGTGATGTCTAACATCCGTTTCTCTATCATCCAGTCTTAATTTCCGTTAGAGAGATATTTTGATCAGAAACCCAACCGGCCGCTGACCATATGGCTTTGCCGTGGTCATGGTTCGGTCAAGCGTCCGACACGCACTTGAGTATTCCCGTAGACTGTCCTGGTCCTTAGCCGTGGTGGATCCATGCGTGATCTGCTCACGACCCCTTTGATCGTTCTCCTTGAATTGAATAAATTCATGAAACCATCCATCGGTAAGCATCAGTGGCGATACATTGATCACCTTCCATGCACAAGTCACGATATGTTGATTACCACCAATCCTTCTGCCCAACCTGTTCGGTTTTCCCTTTCCAGTCACTCTCCGACCAACTGATCTTATCAACCGCCGATCATATTCTTCTGCTTTTCCCTTAAGCACTCCGGCCAGGAACCTGATTCATCCCTTGTTTCCTTATGTACTTTCCTTCACGATTTCTTGGAATTCTTTCCTTAACCATGTGTATAGAATTGCTCAACCTTTCCTCCTAAACCACCGACTAATATTCATTTCCCAATCGGCCAGACCATTCCCCTTTAAGACTTCCGGTCAATTCCTTTTTCCCCTCTGTTTCGCTTCACGGTCTGCCTTAGGAGATCTTCTGATATTTCTTCCCTTATGTGTCCTCACGATTTACTTGAGTCAACCGCCCCAATTCTCTTCAAAAATCATCGGCCAAACCCTACCAAGTTTCTGGCCAGGTCTCTATTCTTCCTCCTCTCAAGCCTCACAGTTTCCTTTGTGAAACCCTGATGTTTTTCCCCTTGGGCGTGTCTCCTTTTTTGCATGCGTGTGTGGGTCCTGAACTGCTCCTATAAACCGCCCAAATATTCCTCTTCAACAGCCAGCATCTTCCTTTGAATATCCAACCCACTCTTCCCCTCTTTTCTTCAAAGCCTTCACGGTTTATTTTGAGGTTCCATGGACATTCTTCTGCGTGTTCTTCCCATCTTGGATGTGTGCGTTTATAGTCATGGGTTGACCATATAAACCGCCCAAAACTTCCCCTTTAACCGCCGGCATCTTCCCTTGAATATTTCAGCCATATCTCTTGCTTTTTTCTCTCAAGTCCACCCGGATTCTTTCTGAATATTCAAGGTCTTTTTCCTGTGTTTTCATGCGTGTGGTGATCATGTCCAATTCGCCCATGGCCTCCTCTTTATTGGCCAAATTCCCAAAAACTGCCCATTGGGTGAAGGGGTGTGATTGGTGGAGAATGAGTGCCACTTGCACTTGTGCCCCTTGGATTGTAACCGCCCAACCACCCAGCTATTGTCACTAGCTGACCTAGCCCACTGGCTGACCCAACTACTCAACACTCTTCCCAACTGAGTTGAGCCGACCGTCAGCTGATCTAGACTATCCAGATCGGTCGTTCAGCTCATTTCAGCTTAACACTTCTTGTCCAGCTCGGCTAAGCTCCTTTCCCACTGAACTTAGCCAATTCTAGACCATGGAACACTTCTTCTTAGTCTCTCTGACTGATTGTACACGTTCTGATTCCATGTCTCATTTCCCCGATCCTCCTAGGTTCGGGTCCCCGGGTCAGGGATGTTACAATATCAATACATAAATCTACCATCAATTATATCCACCGCAAAATTCAAAAAAATACAAATATCACTGGAAATATATGTTTCTTCCTCGAAATCACCTATCACCACCATAGTTTCACTAAACCTACTCTGTCGTCACAATGGTTACCTAAATCCAATGATTTTGAAGGTAAGTTAGAACATTCACAATTTGCAAATAAGAATTAAAAGAAGAAGCAACAAACCGGGAAGAGAAGAGGAACCTTACCACAATATCGCCGGAAAAATCGCCGGATTCGTAACTCTATTTGATTTATCCGAAGTCAATGTCGCATGGGAAGAGGAGAAGATAAATAGTAATGATTTCGAAGATGGAGAAAGGGAAAAGATTACGAAGGAGAAGATAATTAGAAAACTTACCGGAACCATGCAAAAACTCGATAGAATCTTGAACAAAACGTCACAACTTTTACCTTTTTCGTCGCCAAAGATTTAAATTTTTAGTTCTCTGTAAAGTGAAAAGGAAGCCCCATGAATGAAGGTTATCTTTAGTTTTTCATTTTTTATTTTATTTATTTTCTATTTTAAATCAAGTATATAATATATTAAGTCTACAATAAAGCAATAACCTAACCAAAAGAAGTCTACAATATAGAACTCCAAAAGTCTACAATATATAACTCCAAAAGTCTACGAACAAATATAACATAAAAAGTCTATATGCATATTACATAATCGTATAGCAAAAAAAAATCTAACACTAAAGAAAAAGAAATCTACCACTTCGTCGTCGACATTGTCGTTGTATCGTCCACTTTGTCGTCAGAATCGTCCACTTCGTCGTCGGAATCGTCACTTCGTCCTCGTCGGAATCGCAATGGCTTTCGTCGGAAAAAACAAAATTTTTATTCATATTTTTGAAATTTTAATTTCTTTTTTATTTAAAAGGTAAATTTTTATTACCAAATTCGTTTTTTGTTTCGAGGGCATTTCAGTAAATAAAAATTTGAAGTGTAGTTTACATGTCTTTTGGTCAATTTTTTCAAAAACTCAACCTTGTCAAGGTTATTGTAGTAATAATGGTACTTTCCAAGGTTGTTGTGTCTCATTTTTCTTAAATTTATTTGTTTTTGTGTTTTTTAAAATGTAAATATTGTTGTGAATAGAAGAGAGATAGAATAATTGGTGATGTTTATTCCAATGAATGAAAGCTCCTATAGGAGTGCAAAGACTTGATGAACAAGTAAAACCTAGAGTACAAGTAATTCTAGAGGCTTCTACGAGATGTGCCTTATAATGGGCATCCATCTTATTATTCATAACACTCCCCTTTGGATGTCCATTATAATGGAATGGTTCGTAATGCGTTTAAGATGTTGCCTCATTAAAAAACCTTACCAGGAAAACCCAATGGGAAAAACCATGGTTAAAGGAAAAAGAGTGCAACACGCAATTACTCTCCCTCATGAGTACACATGTCGAGATCTTTGAGACGGCGTAATCCGATATGATGAACTAACTCCTTGAAAGTAGAAGTAGGTAGCGCCTTGGTAAATAAGTCAGCCAAATTATCGCTTGAACGAATCTGTAGAACATGTATATCACCGTTCTTCTGTAGATCGTGTGTGAAGAAGAATTTCGATAGAATGTGCTTTTTTCTATCACCTTTAATGTATCCGTCTTTGAGTTGTGCGATGCATGCTGCATTGTCTTCATACATAATTGTTGGATCTTCTTTCCCTACAGAAATACCACAGTCTTCTTGTATATGATAAACTACAGATCTTAACCATACACACTCGCGACTAGCTTCATGAATGGCTAAAATCTCTGCATGGTTAGAAGAAGTGGCAGTGAGAGTTTGCTTCATAGACCGCCAAGAGTATGGGGATCAGATAAGTATCATGCATCTGCAAAACCACTTAATCCTTCCTTGGATGAGTTAGAAAAGAATAAGCCTATGTCTTTTGTACCTTGGAGGTAACGAAGTATATGCTTAATCCCATTCCAATGCCTTTGAGTTGGGCATGAGCTAAACCTTGCTAACAAATTCACCGAAAATGATATATCTGGTCTTGTGTGACTTGCAAGGTACATTAATGCTCCTATTGCACTTAAGTATGGTACTTCACGACCAAGAACCTTTTCATTGTTTTCCCGAGGGCGGAACGGATCCTTTGACACATCAAGTGATCTTACAACCATTGGACTGCTCAAGGGGTGTGCTTTATCCATATAAAACTTTTTGAGCACATTTTCTGTGTATGTCTCTTGATGAACTAGAATTCCATTCTTTACATGTTCAATTTGTAGTCCCAAACAAAATTTTGTTTTACCAAGATCTTTCATCTCAAATTCTTTCTTCAAATACTCTACTGTGTATGAAATCTCTGCAGGAGTTCCAATAATATTTAAATCATCAACATATACTGCAATTATACAAATCCTTTCTCAAATCTCTTTATAAAGATGCATGGACTAACACGGTCATTCTTGTAGCCTTCTCTTAACAATTACTCACTAAGGCAATTATACCACATACGCCTTGATTGTTTTAGTCCATAAAGAGATCGATTTAGTTTTATGTAGTATTGTTCTCGAGAATTCAAATTTACTGCTTCAGGTAGTTTAAATCCTGCTGGGACTTTCATATAAATGTCATTTTCTAGTGGCCCATATAAGTAGGTTGTCACTACATCCATTGGTTTCTCTTGTATCAAAATCAATTCCAAGAGAAAAGAACAAAATCATTACATCTGATTTTAATACTATAGGAATAGATTTGGTGAAACTTAAACTCATAGTGATTTCATTGGCAAGTTGAAACATGATCTGATTCTTGTTTTCTTCCACTCTTCTGTTGTTGTCTTCCATTTGATCGGTTTGTGGTGCTACTGCCTCTAGCCCCTTAGTTTCCTCTTTCTCAGCCTCCTTTGAACAAGTCAGGTGTAGGAATTGCACTTCTTTACATTGGCTTATATGCTCTTCTTCTTGTCTTATTCTTGGATCAAAACTCTTTGGCACAGACAAGTGCATAAATCTCGAGCTGTAAATTAGAAAATCAGAATGAGATAAACTTTTACGTTCTCTAGTTACTTCTGTTTTATCTCATAATAAGGCGTCTCTCAACAATTTTCTAGTTGGACAATTTGCAGCAAAATGTCCTCTCTTATACCACCTATAACATGTAGGCTCTTTTGAATTCACAAAGATAGAAGACTTACCTTGGGTGGGTGTGACTTTCAGCTTAGGTAAGGTGTTGGAGCTGGATTTGGCTGCCTTGGTTGAAATTTTTGTTCTACTATGTGTATAGAAGAAGCTTGATGACTCTGATATTGTTTTTTTTCCTCCTTTAGTTACAGAATCTCCTTTATATTTTGCCATTGTTCTTCAATGCTTGACAGTTCTGGTGAGTGTGTGGAAGTTGGCCTTTGCTGATCCTTTTTTGCATGATCAGTCTTCTTAGCCTCTACTAGACTTTTCCAAGTATTTGCAAACATTTTCTTGGGCTCAGGACAATAAGCATTCTTAGGCTTGAAAGTAGATTGTAGTATTGGTGAAACCATCACTCTTCTTCGTGTTGTTTGGCATTGGGGTTTTGAAATGGTTTTCTTGTGTATCTGGTGCTTCTTACAAAATTTTTGTACATCTTTGCCTTAAGTTCTCCCCAATCAAGTATTGGATTATTGTAGAAGCCTTGAGTACACTCTCTTAGCCTCCACTTATATGATTTTCCGGTTAGTGCATCAACATCATATGATAGCTTCTCCTCTTTAGGAATATTGTTGGATCTCGGCCACTGCTTCATATTGGTCTCCCACTGGAGATAATCTTCAGGGTTTTGGTTGTAACCTGAAAAGGTTAAGGACTTGGTTTTGGAAACACTTCTCTTGTAGCTTTACTTCTTTGTTTTGCCTGAAGTGTTGTAGATTGGTACTTGGTTTGTAACCAAATTTTGGTGTAGCTCTTTCTTTTGTTGTGGAAGTGAGTGATAATGGATATCCACCTTTGGTTCTTCACTATAATATGAGTCTGAGTAGTCTGATTTCCACCATGAGTCTTTGGTTGGTGTGTCTCCTCCATACGATATTTTTTTTTTTAATTAGAAAAATTCATGATGGTTGAATAGCAATCAGGTGGTTATGGTTCAGGATCTCCACCATCTAGATTGTCTTCAAGGTCAGTATCAGAACAATCTTATTTCCATTGATCATCTTCATAATCACCTTCTTCATCAGACATGACTTGATCTTCTTGTTCCAAAATTTCATCTTCTTCTTCCATTTATTTTCTTGGACCTGCCTACCTAATACAAGTTGCACAAGAAGTGTATCAATAGAATTTCGAAGGTGTTTGGGGTTTGCAAGAAATTAAGAAAGAAATATTCAAATTTCAGATGCAAAAGGACTGAAAATTTGTACAAATCACTCTTTCTTTTTTTTTCTGAATTTTCTTGACTTTTCTTTTCAAATTTTCGAATGGGACAATCAAAATAAATTAAATATGGACAGACTTATGCAAGAAAAAGGAAACTAGATGCAAACATTTTTTGGCTTTTGGAAAAGAATGAATCAAACTATGGAGATATGAGTTTTTCTTGTAAATTTTGAATTGTGAAAGGATCTATTTATGGAAAATTGATTCTGAAAAAGTAAATAAAAAAAAACTCTTTTTGGTATTTTTTGTTTATGAAAAATTGAATCAAAACATGATTTATTTTTTTGGCCTCATTGCAAAACTACCCCCAAAATTAAAGTCAACCCTAAAACTACCATCTCTTTCTTCTCCTTCCTCTACTTCGCTAATATATCTCCCTAATAATATGGGTATTCACGGTAATGCCATCGTCAGACTTCATATGAAGTTTGATATTTTTACCGAAAGACAAAACAAGCCTTCCAGATCTAACTTAATTACGAAAATGTCATCTTCTCCAATTCACCCAACCACTATTAACAACCAAATTTGAGCTCTTAATACCTCACACAACCAATTTCGAGCTATTAAAGCTCTATATTAAAGTTCACAACCTTGTATTCTCCTATTTCCTCTCCAATTTCATCCAAAAAATTCTCTAATTTACGTTTTAAATTTTTAAAATTTTGGATCTCTTGCGATTTTGGTTATTGTTGCATAAAAATGGTTGGGTTTGTTTGGTATTGGTGTAACTAGAAGTTTTGGGCGCTTGTCGAAGGTAAAAACGAGTTCAAAACCAGATTTATGTGATTTTTCACAAGATCCGCCAATTTTCATATCTGTTTCGCGATTTCAGACTTCCCATGAAGTCTGATGGAGTCTGATGGTCAACGAGAGGGTAGTTTTGCAATTGACTTTAAATTGACAGACCTCCATTAAAGTCTAGGAAATTCCTTTGAAAAAAAAAAAAAAAAAATTATCATACTTCACCAAGAAGTCTAAATAAGAAGATGGTAGTTTTGCAATTGATTAAAATTTGATTTTTATTCAGACTTCTTATGTAGTCTGACAAAAAATTTGGGTGAATTTGACTGAATCTTAACCTTTTGTCAGACGGAATCCGATGTCTGGAAATAAAAAGGGGTAGAAAGAGTAATTGACCAAAATTTTCAGATGTTGACCAGAATAAGGGAAAAAACGTCAGACTTCTAAAGCTGTCTGAAAACAAGGTAAAAATATATCAGACAGCAATAGACGTCTGAAATGCAAAACTTTTGTCAGACGACTATAGAAATTTGAAATATTGAATTTTGGTCAGCGCTGGAAATACCCAAAAAATGCGAAATTTTTATCAGACTTCCCTCGTTGTCCGAGTATCCTTTGAGACAGCAATAGAAGTCTGTTACAAAAAGTCAACCCCAAATATTTTTGGTCAACCCCAAAAATACCCCCTACTTTTTGTCAGACAACACTAGAAGTCTGAAAACTATCAGACTTCTTGGAGAAGTCTGAGAAAAAGTCAAATTTAAAAGTCAATTGCAAGTCTACCCTTTTTTGTTCTAAGACTTCATAAGCTGTCTGACAAAAATGTCAAAAAATTTCAAAGCACTGCATACGCTGTCTGATGGCTTTCAGACGGCACCCGCTGTCTGCTAATTTGATTTCAAATGCAAAAATACCATCTATATCAGACTGCCGTCTGGTATAACTACTGTCAGACAGCTATAGAAGTCTGAAATGTTAAAAACTTTTAAAATACATTTTTTGCATATTTGTGATTATTTTGTTGATTTTTTTTTATTTTATAAATGTGTGTTAGTTGTATATGTTCCTCCTGCGTGAGTTTTACATTCTTATGTTTGATAATTATTTTTTAATCAATTTTTAAATAATATTGGAAATGTAGCTAATAGAATCAGACTTCGCAAAGAAGTCTGGCTTTTCCCATAAGATCTATAATGTGGTATATACGTGTTTATTTATACAGATAATGGTTCAGTTACCTGTTAATTTTGGTGAATGGGTTGTGAGAGACCAGATTTGACATTTTATTGTTGATAAGCTCAAAGGAGGGCGGTTTATCACTTTGCGCGATGGTTCTACACATCAAGAACTTGTTGAGATAGTACAAGATGATTTTAGGGACATTTGCAAAACTACCCCCAAAATTGAAGTCAACGCTAAAACTACCCTCTCCCTTCTTCTTCCTCTCTTTCGCTAATATATCCCCATAATAATATGGGTATTCACGGTAATGCCATCGTCAGACTCCATATGAAGTTTGATATTTTACCAAAAGACAAAAAGCCTTTCAGATCTAACTTAATTACAAAACTATCATCTTCTCCAATTCACCCAACCACCATTAACAACCAAATTTGAGCTCCTAATGCTTCACACAACGAAATTCGAGCCATCAAAGCTCTATATTAGAGTTCACAACCTTCTATTCTCCTATTTTCTCTTCAATTTCATCCAAAAAACACTTTAATTCACGTTTTTAAAATTTTAAAATTTTGTTCTTTTGTGATTTTGGTTATTCTTGCATAAAAATGGTTGGGTTTGTTGGGTATTGGCGTAACTAGAAGTTTTGAGCGTTTGGCAAAGGTAAAAATGAGCTCAAACTCATATTTATTTGATTTTTCACAAGATCCGCCGATTTTCAGATCTGTTTCGCGATTTCAAACTTCCTGTGAAGTCTGATTGAGTATGATGGTCAACGAGAGAGTAGTTTTGCAATTGACTTTCAATTGACAGACCTCCATTGAAGTCTGACAAATTCCTTTGAAAAAAAAAAAATTATCAGACTTCAGCAAGAAGTCTAAATAAGAAGAGGGTAGTTTTGCAATTGATTCAAGTTTGATTTTTTAGTCAGACTTCTTATGTAGTCTGGCAAAAAATTGGGTGAATTTGACCGAATCTTGACTTTTTGTCACACGGACTCCGATGTCTGAAAATTAAAAGGGGTAGAAATTGCAATTGACCCAAATTTTTAGATGTTGACCAGAATAAGGGAAAAAAACGCCAGACTTCTAAATCTGTCTGAAAAAGGGGAAAAAATATTAGACAACACTAGACGTCTGAAATTTAAAACTTTTGCCAGACAGCTATAAAAATCTGAAAGATCGAATTTTGGTCAACGCTGGAAATACCCCAAAAATGCAAAGTTTTTTTTTATCAGACAGCAATAGAATTCTGTTATAAAAAGTCAATCCCAAATTTTCTTGGTCAACCCCAAAAATACCCACTACTTTTTGTTAGACAGCAGTAGAAGTCTGAAAATTATCAGACTTCTCCAAGAAATCTGATAAAAAGTCAAATTTTAAAGTCAATTTCAAAACTACCCATTTTTGTTCTCATACTTATTATGTTGTCTGACAAAAATGTCAAAAAAATTCAAAGCAGACTGCATCCGATGTCTGCCACTTTGATTTCAATTGCAAAAATACCCTCTTTTTTCAGACTGCCATAGATGTCTGATTTTACTACAATCAGACTGTTATAGACATTTGAAATGTTAAAAACTTAAAACACATTTTATTGTATATTTATGATTAATTTCATTGATTTTAATTTTTATAAATGTGTATTAGTTGTATATGTTCCTCCTGCGTGAGTTTTACATTCTTATGTTTGGTAATTATCTTTAAATCAAATTTTAATAATATTGGCAATGTAACTAATAGCACCAAACTTCGCAAAGAAGTCTTGCTTTTCCCATAAGATCTCTAATTTTGTTTATACGTGTTTGCTTATACAGATAATGGTTCAGTTACCTGTTAATTTTGATGAATATGTTTTGAGATGAAGATGTGGGGAATCATGATGAAAAATATGTGAAGAACGAACCAAACAAGTATTGGGTGATGATCTATTCAAAAACCCATACATGTTCAGTGGTGGAACAGATGTCTACGCGTAAACGTTATACTCCACATTATATATGTTGATTGTTTATTGAATGCTTTGGTATAATTGAACTGATTACACCAAAGCATGTCAAAATATCAATGAAGAAGCAGTTTGGGATTAAGATGAGCTACACAACCACATGCAGAGCATTTACATGCTGATTTTTCTAATAAGATCGCTAATGTGATGATGAGAGAACGGGCTTGACATTTGGACCTGTTAAGCTTATAAACTTTTAGCTCATAAGAATCAGACAGCAGTAGAGGTCTGACGACCATATCATCAGACTTCTTTGACAGTCTGGATATTAATAAGAAAATTCTCGAGGGTTAAGGTGACACATTTTTCTCCAAGGTTAAGATGACTCTTTTTCCTAAGTGTAAGAAAATTCACCACCACTTAAGTTTATTTTAGTTTGTCATTTGTTGGTGTATGTAATCTAAGGGTAATGTTTTCTAACCAATTTTCTTAACTCATGGCTTTTCTTCCAAGGTTAAGGTGACCCATTTTTCTGATTTTGTATACTTTCAATGAACAAAATTCCTTGTTGACTTTAGTAGACAAAAGTAAATTTATACAACTTTGTATTTTTCTACAAGCATAGTAGATAAGGAGAGCTTCCTTCCTTTGATTTAATACAATATAATGTGTTCAATAAGAATACTAATAACCAATAAATATCTACAAGAACGAGAAAACACGTAATCTAGTATCAGACTTAAGACTTCAGACTTCAAAAGTAGTCTAATATCAGACTTCATGTTAAATTTTCACTCTCAGACTTCGGTTGTAGTCTGCCATCTCTACAAAATAAGTCCCACCATAGACAATCCTTGATATATGGTGAACCTCCTTGGAAATTACCTTTCTCTTCTTCGCCACCATAGCAGTCTGAAATAAGACTTCACGAGAAATCTAAATACTTGAACCAGATTTACCTGGAAGTCTGAGAAACTCTCAGACTTCGATTGTAGTCTGATATTAGACTCTCAGACTTCGTGTTCCTCGTACTACAGTGAAATTTTAGGAGCCATTAGCAGCATAAGAAGCCCCAACTCCAGCCTCATTGGAGAGTCATCTGGCTCAACCTTAAACTAAGCACCTGAAAAAGTAAAAACACAGAGCTCTTGCATTAGTTAGCGAAAAAGTCTCCAAGAAATGATTAATAAAGGATTGTTTGAGCAAATGAAATTTTATAATCAAAAGTCTATGTCAAAATTCTCAATTAGTTCAGTTAAAAAACTTTTGAAAACACTAAATCAGAACAGATTCACTTACCTATTTCGCAGCTCAAAAAAAAAAATCAGCTATGATCACATATATAAGAACTCAGATGAGAGAATAAGCTTGAGAACCTTTTTGGGTGAGAAATTTGAAAGAGGTTTTACAAAAGAGAGAGAAAGAAAGGTTGCAAGAGAAGGAAGAATGTGAAGATTTTTTTGTTGTTGTTGTTGTTATATGTGTGTACAAGATTAGGTTTAGATAAGTGGAGAGAAATTAGATGGTAATTTTGCCGCCATATTTTTAACAATTGAAAATTGTAAAGTATCTGGTATCAGACTTCATATGCAGTCTGAGAAGGAACTTCTGAATTGAGCGGGAATTCTGAAATTTTCAGGCAGAAATTTCCTGCCTTTTTAAAAAGTTTTCGTGTGAAATTTTCAAAAACTTTTAAATTTTAGATTTCATATGCACTCTGAAAATAAGACTTCATGAAAAGTCTAAATACTTGAACCAGATTTACCTGGAATTCTGAGAAACCCTAAATATAATAATTACTACTTAAATACCATTATAATATAGAAAACTTATAATAAACATCAAACTCGTTTAACATAGTCACAAACTAACCACTATATATAAATGTAACAATATGAATGAAATTTCACAAACTCTCAATCTAACCCTACAGATAAAAACATAATATTCAACTTCATATGTGAAACATAGATAAAACTACATGGTGTTTTGAAAAAAATATATCTTCAATGCTTAAATTTGATCAAAGTTTATGTAATTTTAATTTATATACATCAAAAATGCTTATGCTTAATTTATGTATCAAAAATTATATCAAATTATTTTTTATAAATTTTTAAATTTAAATTTTGAACTTAAATACGTTTCAGACTTCTCTTAGAAGTCTGAGAAACCCAAAAATTCAGACTTCGCCGTGAAGTCTGAGAAACCCTAAATCTAATATTTATCACTTATTGGTGAAAATATTTAAACAAAACAACTAGGAAACATCAAATTCGTTAAATATATGCACATTATAACACATATGTGCAAATTTAAAATTTTAAATGTAAATTTGGTAAACCATGAATCTAACCCTAAAGTTATATGTAAGTTATATGTAAACATTTCATTACAAAGCATGTTTTGAGGTTAAGAATTTACTCTACCTTACATATTGTTTAGTTTGACTCAATTTTACCAAAATTTAATTTATATACTTCACAACCGTCTATATTTAGTTTATGTATATTTTTTTAACAAAATATTTTTTACTATTTTTAAATTTAAATTTACTAAATTAATATGTTTAAGACTTCTTCGAGAAGTCAGAAAATTGTGGGATAAATACATACTTTAACTAACATTGTTTAATTTGATTCAATTTTATCAAATTTTAATTTATATACTACTAAACTGTCTATATTTGATTTTTGTACATAAAAGTTTTGACACAATATTTTTTAAAAAATTAAAATTTAAATTTACTAATTTATTCTTTATCAGACTTCTAGGAGAAGTCTGATAAAGTCATTTAGACTTTTATTAGAGTCTAACTTATCAGACATCTATAGACGTCTGACACAGGCGAATGTTATAATCGTAATCGCGGTTTCCTTTTTTCTGGTCATAAGGACTTCACGGTAATTTCCTTAAGGCAAAAGGGTAGTTTTGCATTTGATTCAATTTTGGGGGAACACTTTTATTTAAAATCAATTTAGGGGGCATTTTTAGCAATTTCCCCACGATTTTATGTTGGAAAAGAAAACCGAGCTGGTGGAGTTATTATATCCATTACCGGAAGCACTCTTGAAACAAATGGATCCGGATAGCCCTTCGGCTTATGTCACAAATGATAGGCAAGTAAGGAGCATGGTCGAGTTATACTTAATTATGTTGTGCCTCTATCATAGTTAGGTTGTGACTTTGTTGTGTTGTGACTTAATTGTTTTTGTATTCTTGGTTTACCAAGTTTATGGCTTATGTCTTGTATTACTTTTCGCGTTTACATGCTGATTTTTCCAATAAGATTGCTAATGTGATGATGAGAGAACGGACTTGACATTTGGACTTGTTAAGTTTATAAGCTTTTAACTCATAAGAATCAGACAACAGTAGAGGTCTGACGACCATATCATCAGACTTCTTCGGCAGTCTGTATATTACAAATGACCCATATGTCGGTGTATGTAATTTAAGGGGTAATGTTTTCTAACCAATTTTCTTAACTCATGACTTTTCTTCCAATGTTAAGGTAACCCATTTTCTGATGTTGTATACTTTCAATGAACAAAAATCCTTGTTGATTTGAGTAGACAAAAGTAAATTTATACAACTTTGTATTTTTCTACAAGCACAATAAACAAAGAGAGCTTCCTTCTTCTGATTTGATCATCCAATAATCTAATACAATACAATGTGTTAATAAGAAGGCTAATAACAAGTAAAAATCTACAGAAATGAGAAAACACATACTCTAATATCAGACTTCAGACTTCAAAAGCAGTCTAATATCAGACTTTATGTTGAATTTTCACTCTCAGACTTTGGGTTTAGTCTGATACTAGAAATTTTGATTGCTTTGTGTTCTCCACCATTTTAAGAGTATCTTCAAGTTGTCTCTTCTTATGTTTTCTTGCTTTTTCCAAAGCACATTCTGCCTCTACACCAAATCAACATATGTATTAGTTTGCATAAAGATTTATCAATCGAAAGTTCGGTTAATTAAGAGGAACTTGTAAATACACCAAGTCAACCCATGTAAGGGTTTTATTCACAAAAAGAGAGAAAAATATTTTGTTCGACTGTTGCATGTGTGAAAATGACTATTACAAGATTAGGTTTAGATAGGTGGAGAGAAATTGAAGGGAAATTTTGATGGGTTTTTAACAAATGGAAATATTTAGAGTTTGTAAAATCTCTGGTATCAGACTTCATATGCAGTCTGGGATGGAACTTGTGAATCGAGCGGAAAATTTCCCGACTTTTTAAAAAGTTTTCATGTGAAAATTTTCAAAAACTTTCAAATTTCAGACTTCATGAGAAGTCTAAATACTTGAACCAGATTTACTTGAAAGTTTAAGAAACTCTCAGACTTCGGTTGTAGTCTGATATTAGACTCTCAGACTTCGTGTGCCTCGTACTTCCTTGAAGTTTTAGGAGCCATTAGCAGCATAAGAAACATGAATTCCAGCCTCTTTGGAGAGTCATCTGGCTCAACCTTAAACCAATCACCTGAAAAAAGCAAAAACACAGAGCTCTTGCATTAGTTAGCAAATACGTCTCCAAGAAATGGTTAATTAATAAAGAATTGTTTGATACTCTTCCCATGAATTCGAGAAGCTCAAAGAGAATCAGCTATGAATCACATACAAAAGAATTCAGATGAGAGAATAAGCTTGAGAACCTTCTTGGGTGTGAAATTTGAAAGAGGTTTTACAAAAGAGAGAGAAAGAGGTTGTAAGAAAAGGAAGAATGTGAAGATTTTTTTGGTTATATGTGTACAAGATTAGGTTTAGATAAGTGGAGAGAAATTGGAGGAAAATTTTGCTGCCGGATTTTTAACAATTAAAAATTATAAAATATCTGGTATCAGACTTCATATGCAGTCTGAGAAGGTACTTTTAACTTAAGCAGAATTCTGAAATTTTCAGGTAGACATTTCCCGCCTTTTTAAAAGTTTTCGTGTGAAAATTATTAAAAACTTTCAAATTTCAGTTTTCATAAGGAGTCTGAAATAAGGCTTCATGAGAAGCCTAAATACTTGAACCAGATTTACTTGTAAGTCTGAGAAACCTTAAATCTAATCATTACTACTTAAATACCATCATATTATATAGAAAACTTGTAATAAACATCAAACTCGTTTAACATAGTCAAAAACTAACCACTATATATGTAAATGTAACAATATGAATGAAAATTTACAAACTCTCAATCTAACCCTACATATAACAACATGATATCCAACTCTCACTAAAGTTTATGTAGTTTTAATTTATATACGTCAAAAATTCTTATGTTTAATTTATGTATCAAAAATTTGTATCAAATTATTTTTTATAATTTTTTAAATATAAATTTTCAAGTTAAATACTTCTCAGCTGCGAAACCCCAAAATTCAGACTTCTCTGAGAAGTCTGAGAAACCCTAAATCTAATATTTATCACTTTAAAGTGAAAATATTTAAATGTGAAGCAACTGTGGTCTAGTGGTCAAGTGGTTAATGCTTTACACCGGCAGGTACTGGGTTCGAATCCCCGAAGGCGCAGTTTTACAAGATTAATGGAGGCAAGCTTATAAGGAAGTTTTCAGGAGCAGGTGGAGCCGTTGATCGTGACCGTTGATGGATTCTCGTAGAACGGAGGTAGTATTATCTGTTAAATTGTCCTTGTAATAGTTCTCATAATCTGTATCAGCGTTAAAAAAAAGTGAAAATATTTAAATAAAACACCTAGGAAACATCAAATTCGTTAATATATGCACATTCAAACACACCTGTGCAAATATAATTTTTTCAAATGTGAACTTGGTAAACCATGAACTTAACCCTAAAGTTATATGTAAGTTATATGTAAATGTTCCATTATAAAACATGTTCTAAGGTTTAGAACCTACTCTACCACCTTACATATTTTTAATCTGATTCAAATTTACGAAATTTAATTTATATACTTCACAACCATCTATATTTAATTTATGTATAGTTGTTTTTAACAAAAATTTTTTTTTACTATTTTTAAATTTAAATTTACTCAAATGAAGAAGTCTGGAGTCTTTTGGATAAAGACATACTTAACTACCATTGTTTAATTTGACTTAATTTTACCAAATTTTAATTTATATATTACTAAATTATCAAAAAAAAAAAAATTATCAAATTTAATTTATGTATATAAAAGTTTTGACAAAATATATTTTTATAATTTTAAATTTTAAATTTACTAATTTATTGTGTATCAAACTTCTTCTAGACGTCTGATAAAGTCATTTCGACTTCTATTAGAGTGTAACTAGTCAGACCTCTATAGAAATCTGACACATGCGAAGGTTATAATGGTAATTTCGGTTTCCGTTTTTTAGTTTGTTCATAAGGGCTTCGCGGTAATTTCCTTAGGGCGAAGGGACAATTTTGCATTTGATTCAATTTCAGGGCTACACTTTTATTTAAAATCAATTTTGGGGGCATGAAGAGCAATTAGCCCAATTTTTTATTTTTTTGTTTTCTGGTTTTATAAAACTCACAAGATCTGTTGAAGAAAAAAACTTAACTAATGCAATGAAATGAGTTTTTTTCTATGGTTTTTCTTTTCTGAATGCATGAAACAAACTAATCAAAATGCAAATAAACTTTTCTTTTGGATTTTGAATGAAGAATGATGTAAATAGAAACTAAAGAAAATAACAAATGATTTTTATTGCTTTTCTGGTTTTTAAGGATGAACGCAAACACAAAATGAAATGAAAGGATAGATATAACATGATGCCATGAGCTTTCAACTATGATACTAGATGATACAGCTTCATAATCACTCCAATGCTAAGATCACTTGATGATCAAGAGATTCCTAAATCAACTGTTTGGGGAAAGCGAAAGGTGATACAAATGGTGGTGAAGATAGATGATTGACTCTCTCAATCGTGTGGGCTGACAGATTTTCTCAATCTATGGCAGAACCTATAGTTGCTTGAATCACACAAACAATCCTAAAATTCTAGAATCAGTAGATTAAAAGTATTTCTCACACTTATAATCTAAAGAACAACTCAAAGAACACTCCTTAAAAGAAAAATGAACTTTGTATTATACTTTGATATATTGAAAGGTGTTTGATACATATGATCTAAACGAGCTTATATATTGCTGTTACACACGTCCTAGAAGGTTAAAAGAATAAAATAAATAGCAAAGATTAAGGAATATGGCTGTTGCAGCTGCCCAAATAAGGCAAGGGGAGCTGAACTTGAGTCTTGACAGATTTAACATGAATGTATCGTGGCTTGGGACGTCCTGATTCAGTGAATGAGTCTCCAAAATTCAGCATGTAAGAAGAAATAAATGTTGGTGGTTTAAATCTCCTAGTGTGAATGCATCCAAATATGGTAAGTTGAGTATATCTTTTATTCTCCTGATCAAGTGGTTGCTAGTGTATGGTAAAGAGTTGTGTTGACTCTCTTGGATTGTTGCATATGTCTCTTAAATGCTTGGATGTATCTCCTGGTGGCTAAAGTTTTGTTTGCAAATGATCAAACCAGTGAGCTTCTAAATAAAGTAAGCTGGGAATCATCTGATTTAGAAGTTGAATAACTTCTACATCAGAAATAGGATTGGACTGATTACAACTCTCCTGGATTCCTTGATGAACCAAGATTAAATAACTTGTAACCATTTTCTTGATATATCCTGGTTGAGTTTCAATGATTCATTTTTTGGTCATATCCATAGGGTGCATGGGAAATCATCTGAGTTGTAACTTGAATATCTTCATCATGTGGAAATCTCTTGAACCAATTCCACTTCGTGATAATTCTTTGATGAGTTAAGTTTCTGGAACATGTATATTTGTAGTTTAAATCCTCCTTGTTGGATAGATATGTTGCAATACATGCACATATGTCTCTGGTGCATTCAAGTTGCTTCTCTCCAAAAAATCTTGGTTGGTTGATTTATAACATCTTCATGCTCTTTGGTTGATTTATGTCCTCTTCATGCTTTCTGGTTGATAATGACCTGATGTCCTCGTCAATGGAACTTATTCTAATGACCAGCAATCCCCACTAGCAAGAACTCCGGACAAAGCTAAGAATACTTTGAGGGAAGTTGGTTTAAGCCAATGCATTGATTGGTTAAATGTAATTATGATTTCTTGCACAATAAAAGAAATCGTGATTCACAACTAGGCTGGGTCATTCGGGACAGTCATGGCAACCATCTTCATTGTGGTATTGGTAAATACCAAGGCATATCATCGATAGAAAAAATAGAATGTACTGCTCTCTTATGGGATTGCAGGCGTCATGGTCTATGAGTTTCAAAATAGTGGAATTTGTTGGAAAACGTTTATGATAAAGACATGGGATTTATCAAAAATGTGTGTGTGAAAAGAAATGAGTTAACCCCGTAAAGAATGAAATGTTTTCAATGGCTATAACTATTTCTGGAAATGGCAATTGTCCCACATTGGAAACTTGAAAAGTTTTCAATTACTAAAGGAGTCCAACTTCTACTTGTGTTACATGCAAGTTATAAAGAGAGGAGAAAGACCACACACGCGCAGTCGTCGTCGTGGCTCATGGCTCGTGGATCGTTGCTTCATTTTCTTTTTAGTTGGCTCTTGGGGCTCTTGGGTTCTATTAGAGCGTCCGGGTTATTGGTCGGTTGGGCTTGATTATTTTTCTTAACCGAGATTTTATTTTTAATTTTATTACGGCAATAAACCTTGCAGTCCAAATATGTGTGCGGCTCAAGTCGATAAACTTTGTGGACAAGTCGGCGGACTTGCTGCACAAGTCGGTTTATTTACTAAACCTTACCTCTTATCTAATCCTATATACGACCCCTAAGCATCTCTTGTAGAGAATCCACTCAGAAAATCACACAGAGAAAAACTCAAAAGAAGTTCCTTCAATTCCCTTCCGTTTTAGGTTCGTCTTTAGTTTGAGAGTGCCGTAGTTCATTATGTTCGACTGAACCGTTATCGAGTGCTGCGATACGGTTTCCTATGGTTGTATCTTGGGACTCATTAATCATGATTTGACCTGTCACACTACGGGTGATTCTTTGAGTTAAGGAAAGTGATCAAATCTCGCCTCCATATATTTTGTCTTCTACTCCTTCTGTTAAATCGTTTTGATATCATTTCCTTAACGCGTATTGTTTATTCATGATTAAATCGCTTTAAGCGTAATGTCTAATATTTTGGTTCTACAATCTTAACTCAAAGAAATCCATTTTTGTTTTATGAACATCAAATTGATTTTAATCGCGAGTAAATAAACCTTTTACAAACGATTTATCTTCTGCTTATGAAACTAAAAACGTTATCAATGCTAAATCTAGTGATTCGGGTTCGTTAATGTAGATGCAGATTTGAAAATGGTTTTTCAAGGTTTTTTAGAAAAGCAATGTATATCGCGAATCTTTTTGTGGTGTCTTCGTGATTACTTTTTGCGTTTCAGACAAGTTTATTGATTACGATAGATAAACTGTTTCACTGCTATTTCCGAACAGTTTCAAATAGTTTCAATGTTGAGAATGCGCTTTTAGCGGTTCTAATCAGTTCAATATCGGTTATTTAAATTGTGATTTATTTCCTTATCGAAATATCTTACGATCTAAATTATATGTGCTTTAATCGTTTCTTCCATTTATGATGACTACTGAATCACAAAACAACTCCAATGTGGTCGAGAACAATGAGGAGATAACCGACATGACGGTCAAAGTTCCACATGGGAACCTTGTTCCTCCTCCCAAGTTCGATGGGACAGCTGAGGGGATATCGTTTAAGAATTGGAAGAAGAAAATGTTATTTTATCTGACAACGCTTAACCTGCAGAAGTATCCAAGCGAGGTGATTCATGTCCTTTCAGAAAACAACACCAGTCTGCATGCTCTTGCAAGTGTTGATGCTTGGAGACAAAGCGACTACTTGTGCAAAGGCTACATCTTTAATCGCCCTTTTAAATCTCTGTACGAGGTGCACATCAGTGCTGAATCTTCAAAGGAATTGTGGGATGCCTTAGACAAGAAGTATCGCATCGAAGATTCTGGTACGTAAAAATTCACTGTGGTGAAGTTCCAACATTACCATATGGTTGACTCGAGACCATTGATGGAGCAAGTTGGATAAATCCAAAAGGTCCTTCATGAAATCAAGGCTGAGGGTATGGAGTTGTGTGAGACCTATTAAGGATGTTGTGTCATTGAGAAGCTTCCTCTTGGGTGGTCAGAGTTCAAAAATTACCTCGGGCTTAAAAAAAATAAGATGAGCCTTGAAAACTTGAATTCAGACATCATGTGGAGTCAACAAATTGGGAACATATTGGAAAAAGTGTGCAGATTCGTGAAAATGTGAATATGGCTGAACACCAAAACTACAAGCAAGGCAAGTGACAAAACAAGGGACGCCTATACAAAGGCAAAGGGAAGATGCCACCAAAGAACTCCAAGAAGTTCAAGAACAAGAATGGTCAGAATGGTCAGACATCTCAAAGGTTATTGGGAACGTGTAACTGCGGAAAGCAAGGTCACAAAGCTTTCGAGTGTCGTGGCAAGAAGGCTCAAGCTAACTTGACCGAAATTGATATGTCTGCTATGGTCACTGAGACTAATGTTGCTGAAAGCCACCCGAAGACTTGTTGGTTTGATATTGGAGCAACGAGCCACATCTGCATGAATCGAGATATGTTCTCAACTTACACAAAGAACAAGAGCGATGATACGCTCTTGATGGGAAATTCTGCGACTTCGAAGATTGAAGGTCATAGAAAGGTTGTTCTGAAGCTCACCTATGCGCAAGAACTTACTCTTACGAATGTGGTCCACGTGTCGGACATTATTCGGCAATGGATTACCGGTGATGAACATGTATGCTTGATTTACAACTGGAAAATATGAAACCCGAATTATAAATTTCTTAATGTTTCTCCACAATTTTATTGATGATGACTTTTTTTGATTTTGTTGTAAATTTCTATTTATATTAACCTTGTTTAATTGTTATATGGATCTTATGTATAAAAGTTAATTACCAATACCATTTTACTATTAATATTTTAAATCATAGTTATTTGCGATTTGATGACTAAATTACGAGTACTCGTAAGAAACATTTCAAAAAAATTCGCGTAATTAATCCGGGAAACCAAATCTAATTTTTTAGCCCAAAAATTTTCAATTACCCGCCTTAACCCAACAAATTTTGACTAAGTGTCGAGAAATCCTCATTTACCACAAACATAAACCCTGATTTTATTTTGTTCTTCCCCTTCTCCAAAATCTCCTTAGAATCTTCTCGTATATTTTTCTCCATATCCTCCTCCTTGCCGACCAATCTCTAACTGACATCTCTTATTTGAATCTCTTATTCGAAGTTCTCAATTTCATTGTTAATTATTGCAGAAACTCTATCGACCCTCTCGATTTCTTCTCTCAAACTCTTTGTGATACAATGCCTCAACAAGGTAAGAAAGGAGGACGTAAGAGACTAACCATTCCAAACGTCACTCAGAGAGCCGTTGGGACAAACCACAGTACTATGAAAAAAACACTGACCCCTCTACCGCAACAATACACCTTCACACTAAAGGCCGTTCTTCCTCCGAATCAGTCCTCTCAACGTCAAGAAAAAGATCAAGTTATCCCCCAAACGTCAGTGACAACACCCCATGTACGGAACTATCCACCGCAAGTACAACTTTTCCATAACTCGAGTACTAATCAACCTGAAGTCGATGCGTCGCCGGTGTCAGAAGAATTCCAGAACAACCAGAATCCAGTTGAGGACGCCCCACCTTTTCCAGTTAACCAATCTCAGGCTCAGAGTCATCCATCTTCTGAAGGTCACAACTTCCTCGACGAATCTATTCCAGTTTTGCCGAACCTCGAGGAGGACACACTGCATGCTCTGCTTCGGGTGCCAGGCATGGAAATGTTTACCACCATCCTCTCTCCCACACCGATGGCAAACACGACTTGGTATGGCTATTGTCATATACTGTTTCTTCAGCTGTTGATATTCTCTGAATGGGTTTTTTGTTCTTGTCTTATGCGTTTCGTAATGGTGTGTTTTTAAACCGTCTAGTTTGCTTAAGAATCTGATTGTTGGTTTGATTATGAGATATGATGGACTGATGAGTTCGAGTCTCTGATGGTTAGAATGTTAATCTTGTAGTTATAAAGCGTCATATTTCAGGTTTACTCGTGACAGAGGATCAAAATTGGTTTGAAAAATTACAAAAAAAAATTACAAAAAAATTCGATAAACCATACTATAGTTGGTCACGTGTGCCTCGTGATAAAGCAGAAAGATACTTCCTCGAGTTCGCGGTACAGTTTTCTCTCATATACCTTTTATATATACCTTGCATGTGTTGTTTTCACTAATGTTATACTTATTCTATTTGTATTCTAGAAAACTCACCATTAGGATCCCTTGATAACATGGACAGTTCAAGAGTATTTCGAGGAGATCTGTCAATGACGGTTAAAAGACATGGTTAGCAACGCGAGTACTAGTAGAGAGCGACCTAAGCGGATCGGCTAGACTCTCTGGGAAACGATGACCGACTACTGGGAAACAAAAGAAGCAAAGGATAAGAGTAAGACCTATTCCAGTTGTTGTCTTTCTGACCATGAAGGTCTTGGTCGTCACGTCCACTTCTCAGGGCCCAAGTCGTACCTAGAAATCCAGCTTGAAAGGGCAAGTAAATTTTATTAAATATATGTTATTTATGTTTGTTACAGCATTGCAACTAGAAATTTCTGTAATAATCCTTGATTGTTTTATATCACTGTAGGAAGAGGAAATGGGAAGACTGCCTAATATTGGTGAGGTATTCATCAAGACACAGACAAAGGCAGATGGTACGTATGTTGATCGGAAGGCATAGAAAATCGCTATAAATTTTAATAAGACCGTGGACGAGAAGTTGTTAGAGCTCGATATAGAGACTTTAGAAGTTTCAAACGGTGCTACTTTGAGACCTCGGGAACTCTCAATAGATGAATATAACAACATATTTCTTGAGGTAAAGTAATATTTTTCACAATTCACATTTATAAAGCCATGTCATGTTCTTTATTTAATTGTGTTTCGCGGACTGTCTTTAATTATAACAGGCCACTGAGACGGATAGATGAGGAAATCCTTATGGAGTTGGAAGCCTCAAAGAGTCTCTTTGTGGGGCAAGTGAAAGCAGACGGGAGACTCTTCAGGGTTTGTGGCCCTGCAAGAGAAACTAAAGGAAGCTCAACGTAAAATCAAAGAGCAGCCTGCCCGTGAAGCAGATCACGCTCGAGTTGCGAATGAGCAGAAGGAAAAGATCGAGCACCTTTCATATCTGCGGCTAAGTGATCCGCAGTTTATTGACTTCCTACAGACTCATAGGACAGCAGCCAACACAGACGGTCGTCCCCCAATAGGTACAACTTAACTCCATCTGCTGCATAGGTTACTTATCTATGTCCTTACCGAACTAATTTTTTTTGTTTGTGATTTCGAAACTCCTTTATATTGGAGTTTGCATATGTAGATAATCGTTAGTGTATGTATTCTAGACAAAACTATTACAAGTTACCTATGTTATCTTGATGAAAATGTCTGTTACATTTCTTGTATCATTCAAATTGTAGTATTACCAATTACCAAATCGTAAATTTGACAAATGGCATAATACAAATTCTTATTTTCACGCATACATAATAGTCGTCAATTAATCGCTCAACGGTCAGAAAGTAGTGGCACATTCAATACCATAATCGTAAATGGATGTCTCGCGTAGTCGTTGCATAGTCGATAGATTAGTCATCAACTAGTCGTAAAATTGTCACTCAACAGTCGCCAAAAAGTCACCATAGTCTACGACTAATTCGTGACTATACTAGTCAGCCAAAAAACAGTCGCCACTATGTGGCGGCTTCATTACCATATTCGTATATGGATGTTCCGATTAGTCTCTGGATAGTAGAATGGTTGTTACCCAGTCACTACATAGTGGCTAATATTTACGACTACTTTCTGACTACATTATACGGTCACATATTAATCGCCCAGTGGTCACCTAGTTTAACGACTATTTGATGACAAAATTTCTCCGACCGCATCTGGATTCCCTCTTTAGTCGCACAATTTTCGCCAACGTAGTCGCAAATTAGTCTCTATATTGCGACCATGCTACGTCTACTTTACGACTACTATTGTTAGTCGTAAAAGTAGTCGTAACTTGCCGACGATTTTTACGACTACGCAATTTAGCGACTATGGATTTACAACTACCATATTTAGTCGTAAAACCGCATTTAACGACTATTATTCGGCCAAACGTACAGTCGTAAAAACGTTGTTTTGTTGTAGTGACCATCAAGCTGGAAGGAGATAAGCTGATATTTGAAGGAACTAGGAGCCAATTCTACCATATTCAGAATTGCTGTCAGGTTCCCGATAGCCTAGGATCTAGGGTCTAGTTAATTGAATCAAGGATCTGATCTCTGTTTACCTGTAGATTGGCAGCGGAAGATGGTCAGATAAACGAGATCTGTGAAGCGCCTCAGATGCTGCGCCTCTACTTCAGTCCACACGCACACAAGCTGGAATCCGCCGGGATGCTAGTACCGGGGCTCGGATCTCCTGGGAAATGAGTTTCAAAGAGGTTTCTGTGTTTTCTCTCAGAGAAAACACTGTCACCGGCGGCTCACCCTCTCAACAGTCAAAAATCCATAAGCTCACTTATATATGTCGACCTTGACATAAACCGAAACATCACTTATATATGTCGACCTTGACATCAGTTTCGGTTTCGGCCTTGTGTCGACCGACACACTTAGTGGTGTCGATCGACACACATCTTGTGTCGACCGACGCACCCAATGGTGTCGATCGACACACCTCATTAAAACTCGTATTCGATGTGTATCCAATACACATCACTAGATCATATGCCAATGATCAATCCCATACGAACTATGTCCAACTTGCTTAGGTGTGTGACCCTGTAGGTTCACACGATACTGGAAATGAGTTACAGCTCATTTGTCATAAGCGGTTTCTAGCAAAACATTATGACTACCCAGTATCATATGAATTGTCCGATCTCGACAATACAACTATCTCTAGAGTGAGTACAACGTGATTTCAGGACATAATCCCAACAATCTCCCACTTGTACTGGAATCACCTATTCCTATAATCCCTTCGTCTCTATATCTCGATATGGCATAAGGCAAGAGACTGTGTCATCCTTATTATAGCCAACATCATGTTCATCGAATTCCTGATCTATACTGATAAAACAAACGACTGACAATCACCTCGTTTGAGCACGGCCATGCATTTTCTCAGTATCAAATCTTCGATGGGCCCTGAGATATTTATCTCCCGTTCTAGGAGGGACAAATCCCATCTTGTTTCATCCATGTTTCTACACATACTTCATGATACGCCTAAGCAATGCCGTTATAGCCGCCAATTACGGAACGACGTTTGACAAGGTCAAAACGCACCAATTCATATGCTAGAAAGCATGATGAACTCAGGTCTAAGGACTATACTCTATAGTCGTAATGAGAACCTCCCATGACACTGATATAACTATCATGTGGAGTTCTCATTAAGCGGGTCATGTCCGATCATATGTTCACCAACATATATCTATGTGACTGACTGTGATAATCATATCATTGACTCCATGAAACTTAGTCCAGCAGTCACCTCACATAGCTAGTCTCTCGCGGTTGTCAGTGTCCCACTTTGACAATCTCGACTAGGGACAATCATAATTTATGTCATCTTTTACTTATAGGGTTTCATGATCAAGTCCTCAACTTGATGACCTATAAAATGAACATAAAATACTTTGGGACCCTTACATAATTATCCAATAATTAAATAATACCGATGTCAGTTTTAACTTACACAAACATTGCCATAGCATGTTTATATAAAGATTATAACATAACCAAAATAACTCCCACTGGAATCAAGATCTTCTGTTCAGATATCTTATACCTACAACAACAGAATAAATCCCGTGCTTAGGTTGTGGGAGAGACTGCGGTGTTTTTGCTTGAAACAATTCCAACAAACCACACCGCCATTCAGATAAAAGCACTATTCTACGGTCCACTGCTTGGAGCTCTTCCAACAGATAGCACCGTTATTCAGACAAAGAGATATGCCAGGTGGGAACCGGGAATTTTCTTTGTCCGTCTAACTACTTTCAACTGGTTCGTCATTTCCTCAGTTCACCACGAACCTATCCTTAGTGTTTCTCAAACACTTGGGACATTTCTAGTAACTGTTCAACGACTTTTACCGGAACATATTGGTATTTTCTCGTCATGCTTTATGCGTAAGCTGCATCTAGACGAGCGCAAAATATGGCATTCATGATGGATTCTATTGCAACAGCATAAGCAATCACACTCATTTATAATAGCTCAGTTAGTGTTCAACACTTCATCTTGCTAAGATTGATACTAGCTCAGCCAGTGTCCAAGACACTTCATCTTGCTAAGATTATTGCCATAAGACCTTTGGTATGAAGCCATTCTTGGAATTGAGCACATATGAACTGTCCAATACTTTATCAACATAAAGATTTTGACATGATCCAATTAGCCTATCTGATCCATTCCAATGGATCCTTATTCCAAGAACTTTTACGGCCTTCTCCCATGTCCATCGTACAATTTGACTTCCGACCCAAATCTTGACAAGACTTTAGCGTCGGAACGTCGTTTATGAGATTAAGTATGTTTTCTACATACGGTGTGAGACTTGCAATTACGCTCCCACTAGTCTTCTTGTAAATGCATGGTTTCATTTCTATTCTGATCAAGTCAAAACTCTTGACCACATTATCAGAATGTTGATTCCAACTCCAAGATGTTTGCTTCAATCCAGAATGGATCGGTGAAGCTAACATGCATACCCAGCCAATTTTTTTTCGGAGTTGGGGCTCACCATCGCTTCTTTGAATTTAGCATTCTCGTCACTTTTCAATGATCAACAGATCACGACAATCGGTTACGAGAAATCACTCTCGAGTTAGTGACGGATCCTTTCGGATCTGCGAATTTCAGGCTCCACAGGTGTAGATCCTACAGCACTTTGTAGATCTCACCGCTGCTCTCCCTCAACAGGTTGAGCAGCCTCCTGTGTTTATCGAATTTCTTCGATGTGTACTTTTATTCCCACTGTTCCTTTTGAAAGTACGATCTTTCTCAAAGACACAGTTCCGAAAAACAAATATTTGTTCTCGGATTGGTTATGAAAGTAGTAAGCCTCGGTTTCCTTGGGACAACCAGCGAGGTAGCACTTATCAGATTTGGGTTTAAGCTTATCAACTATCATCCCCAAATCATCAGAAACAACTTACTTGAAAAACTTCCAGTCAACATCCAATGTGGTGTCTTTCAATTGATTCTGATTGAAACCCTTTGCTGCGCAAACACAGACATTTAAGAACGTATTCTTAAATGATTATGGAAGATTCCTGTGACTCATCATTAATCGGAGCATATCTAATAAGATCCGATTCATTCTGTTATATGATCATCCAATTCTTGACTCAAGTATTTTCCTCCGCGATTCAATCGAGGATCTCAATACTTCTGTCAAATCGGTTCTACACTTCATCTTGGAACTCCTCAAAGGATTCCTGCTCGTGTCTCATCAAATGAACAAAGCCATACTTATTGATGCCATCAATAAGGTAATGAAGTACAGAAGATTTCCTCTGGCACTAATGTTCATCGGGCCGCATACATCAGTATGTGTAAAGCCTAATGAGCCTTTGGCCCCTTTCCTTTAGCTCTGCTAAAAGGGCCTTAAGTCATTTGGCCCAGCGAGTAGAATTCATATCTCAAATGATTAATAATAAAATGAGTCCAAAACTATGGAACTTCTGAATTTGCTTCACTTTATGTGGTTAAACGACTATGCCAAAGAAAAGTCGAGTTCGAGTCATCAGACTTAAACCTTTAGTATTTGTGTTATATTCAAACTCACGCTGGTTTAAGATATAAAACCCATTCCAAATGGGGTGCTACCATATGATATTTCATTAAGATCTAAAGAACAAAACTTGTCTTTTATCAAAATGAAAAACATCCAAATTCTTGCAAGAAAATGAAAGACATCTCTGCTCAAGGCAGATACATAGTAGCAATTACTTAATTTCTAAAACCAAGGATGAAAGGCTCCTACAAGTGGAGAATCTCCACGGCAGATGCAACAACCATTGCTTCATACCAGACACGCAGTTCCACTTGTCCTTTCTTCAACGTCCTACTGTCGCTTAGGTCCTGCATATTTCAAAAATATCAGTACCACAACTAGTATCCAATACTTACGTAGAACTTGAAGTAATAACACAATACCTGAAGAAGAAGTACCATACATCTCCTTCATCTCTTGTGAATCTTCCAAGAACTTAATGCAATCTCTCTTCCAATGCTCTGACTCATCGCAGTAGAAGCATTTTCTAACACCAGATGGGCCTGACTTGGGCTTATTAGATGACACAGGCTTATCCTGATTCCAAATCTGGACGGCCCTGCCTCTACCCTTGCCAACACAAGATTTCTCAAATCTTTTACCCTTTATGATGTCATGCTCTGCTGTTTTGAGCATGCCATGCAGCTCAGTCAACGTCTTCGTCAAGTTATTCTTGATATAGCTTTTGATAAACTTATCATAACTAGACGGCAGTGACTGCAGAATGATGTCAGTGGCCAACTCTAAGCTGACAGGACATTCCAGTTTCCCCAGGTTATCAATGTAACCCATCATTTTAATGACATGAGGACTTACTGGAGCATCCTCTGGTAGCTTGCACCCAGTGAGAGACTTCACCATCTGGAATCTCTCAACTCGTGCCAGATCCTGAAACTTCAGTTTCAGGCTGGTGATCATCTCTATTGGCGACTCCACGTTCTCGTATTGACTCTTCAAGTCCGAGTTCATGGTAGTCAACATCAGACCACGCACGTCTACCACATCAATATAATGCTTATTCCAAGCATTATATACTGCACGCGAGCGATTGGTCAGCTTTCTCAAGGACATAGTCCTTGCTCTCCTGCTTGAGGATTAATCTCAAATTCCGATACCAATCCAGGAAGTTGGATCCATTTAACTTGTCCTTCTCAAGGACGGATCGCAACGAGAAAGTAGTCATAGACATAAGTTGAAATCCAAGAAAAACAAAGATTTAGTTATGTATATCATGAGAAATCTTATCTAATAAGAAAACTCGCATTATATTCAAACAATGTTTCCTCTATGAATACAATGATCCAAGATCCACACTTCACCAAATTCTGAGTGGACGACTCGTCATCTCCCAAAATTTAGTTATCTAGGTAAGCAAATCATTGCTCATTGTACCCAGTACAACTCTTGGTCGCAGATAAGACAATCCATGTCTCATCTACTCTGATGTCTCTGGGCCCAGAACTTCTGTTGGCCCAGTCAAGTAAAACAATCTCTTATGTCTTGTGATCATTGACAGTCGCACTGCGAGTCTATCAATGAACACTTGCCTAGCTCATGTCACTGTGGATACCAAGGACTCCAAGACTATCCAACAATGAACCGAGTCTTGACAGTAGACAAGATTGGGCAAGACATCAAGGTTACTTGATATTTAGTTGAGGAAACTAAACCCAAAAGTTTAGCAAATCAATCTCTTAGGTCCTGTAATTGTTGATGTTTAGCACTGCAAATCCATCAATCATAACTACCTGCCTTACTCACCTAATTGTGGACACCAAGCTCTTGGCTAGACCATCACACAACGAAATGAGTCTTGACAGTTGACCATATTGAAGCTAAGCTTTGATCAAGGTTTAAGTCTAGTTTGGTTTCTGAAAATTGAACCGACTTATCAGATCAAACTGATCTTAACCAATCGGTTTATATTAATTGGGATAATTAGTTCAATCCAATTGAACCAATTCATCCAATTTAAACCGTTTTAACCAGTTTTAACTGATTGCGATAACCGGTCCAATTCAATTGAACCGTATTATCCAATCAAACTGATTTTAACCAATCGGTTCATGTTAATTGAGATAATCAGTTCAATCCAATTGAACCAATTCATCCAATTCAAACCGATCTGTTCGGTCTTAACCAAGCATGATAACCTGTCTAATCCAATTGAACCGATTAACCATTCGCTAGGTCTGTGTCGACTGACACTCAAACTGTGTCGATCGACACTCGACCGAATCTGCTCTGTGTCGACCGACACTCAACCTGTGTTGATCGACACAGTAGGCTTTCGGTTTTTCTTCACGAAAAACCATAGCCGCCGGTTCTGTCGAATTCGCCATTCTGTGTCGACCGACACACTATCAGAATCGATCTCACTTGTTCTAACCAAACAACCTAGTTTGCGAATCTAAATCATCAAATTCAATTAAACAGGTTGATTCAATGGAAAACCCTAAGGCTCTGATACCACTGAAGGAACTAGGAGCCAATTCTACCATATTCAGAATTGATGTCAGGTTCCCGATAGCCTAGGATCTAGGGTCTAGTTAATTGAATCAAGGATCTGATCTCTGTTTACTTGTAGATTGGCAGCGGAAGATGGTCAGATAAATGAGATCCGTGAAGCGCCTCAGATGCTGCGCCTCTACTTCAGTCCACAAGCACACAAGCTGGAATCCGCTGGGATGCTAGTACCGGGGTTCGGATCTCCTGGGAAATGAGTTTCAAAGAGGTTTCTGTGTTTTCTCTCTGAGAAAACACTGTCACCGGCGGCTCACCCTCTCAACAGTCGAAAATTCATAAGCTCACTTATATATGTCGACCTTGACATAAACCGAAACTGATGTTTCGGTTTCGGCCTTGTGTCGACCGACACACTTAGTGGTGTCGATCGACACACATCTTGTGTCGACCGACGCACCCAATGATGTCGATCGACACACCTCATTAAAACTCGTATTCGATGTGTATCCAATACACATCGACTAGATAATATGCCAATGATCAATCCCATACGAACTATGTCCAACTTGCTTAGGTGTGTGACCCTGTAGGTTCACACGATACTGGAAATGAGTTACAACTCATTTGTCATAAGCGGTTTCTAGCAAAACATTATGACTACCCAGTATCATATGAATTGTCAGATCTCGACAATACAACTATCTCTAGAGTGAGTACAACGTGATTTCAGGACATAATCCCAACAATATTATCCAAGAATGGATTTTTTTGGAAAGGGTTTCGTTTGTGATGGGTTGTTTAAAATGTATGTTGAGGCAGTTGTTCAAAATACCAATGTAACCGAGGTTTCTACCTCGAAGAATCGTAAGATGAATGAAGAAAAAAATCAGTTGCTTATGTTGCTGAGTCATTTAATATTTGGCACAAATGTTTAGGACGTGTTAATTTTAAGTCTATGAGTAAATTGATGAACATGAACTTAATTCTTAAAAACAAGATAAGCAAAGATAAATGTGAAGTTTGTGTCCAAGCCAAACTCACAAAACGCCATCACCAAGCATAGAAAGAACAACCAAACCTCTAGGATTAATTCACACGGATTTGTGTGATTTAAAATTTATGAAAACTAGAGGTGGAAAGAAGTACTTCGTGACCTTCATAGACAATTCCACTAGATATTATTATTTGTATCTATTACGAAGTAAATATGAAGACTTGGAGAAATTCAAAGATTACAACCTCGAAGTTGAAAACCAGCTTGATAAAACTATCAAAATGGTTACAAGTGATAGAGGAGGTGAATATAATGAACCTTTTGATGCGTTTTGTAAAAAAATGGTATCATTCATCAAAATAATGCTCCCTACTCACCAGAGTCTAACGAAGTTGCGAAATAAAAGAACGGAACTCTTAAGAAAATGATGAATGCAATGTTGTAGAAATCTGGGTTAACCCAGAACGTGGGGGGAAGCGCTGCTTACCTTTAATTATATCCTGAACAGAATACCACATAAAGTTACTGAAAAAACTCCATATGAACTTTTGAAAGGTAAAGTACCTTCCTAAAAATACATAAAAGTGTGGGGGTCCCATGCAAAAGTAGCAGTTCCACTTCCAAAAAAGGTCACCATCTTACCTAAAACGGTAGAATGCATATTCATTGGATACGCACATAATAGAAGTGCTTATCGTTTTCTAGTACATAAGTCAGATATACCAGATATACATTAAACACGACAAAGGTGTTAAGGAATATTTCCTTCTTGGGAGATGTGTTTCCATGTAAGGATAGAGGAAATCCTAAGCGAACTCATGATGAACGAGATGCTAGAAATCAGGTAAGAACTTCTGACACTTCTAAAAACGAAGAAGCAGAAGTAGAAGAAGAAATTGAACTTAGACAAAGCAAGAGAGATCGTAAAGAAAATACATCCGGCTCAGAGTTCATAACGGAATTTCTTGCAGAAAGTGTGTTGGGAATGTCCTGAAATCTATTGTACTTGCTCTAAGTGAAAGTCGTATAGTCGAGATGAGACAATCACATAACACTAGGCAGTCATAACGCTTTGCTAGAAGCCACTTATGATCAATGAGTTGAGAACTCATTGCTAGTGTTATATGATCCTACAGGGTCACACACCTAAGCAAACTGGACGTTAAAGACGAGGTTGATCATTAATGTAATGATCTAGTGAATGCATATTTGATATGCATTCGATATCAATATTTTGGGGCAGTGTCGATCGACACAAAGAGTGTGTCGATCGATGCAACTCGCGGATTACCAGATTAATTCGGTTTAATCGTTGGTTAATTCCGTTATGGTTTAAGTCGTCATATATAAGATATATGGTCGACCTAAACTAATTTTTACCGAAATAGACAGCCACCAGAACTTGAACAGAAACCTCTGAAGAGATTGGATCTCTATATGCACTAGCATCCCTCCTGTTCAGTTTGTGTGCGTGTGGATACCAGTAGAGGCGCAGCATTTGAGGCGCTCTAGATCTCGATTATCTGCAAATCTTCCGCTTCTAATCACCAGGTAATTCTGAGATCCCATTGATTCAATTACATGAACCCTAGATCCTAGGCTTGGAATTCAGACCAGGATTGCCTAATTGGATTAGGATCTGCTAGAGAAAATCCTTCAGTGGTATCAGAGCTTTAGGGTTCCATTGAATCTGTAGCATGTTGATTAGATTGGTTGAATCTGGATCTCTGTATGATTGATACAAGCATGCTAAAACTCGTTTTGATCAAAGTAACCTAGTTTTTGTTCGAAAAACGTTTTAGGGTTTTTCGCATGGTGTCGATCGATGCCAATCCGGCATCGATCGACACAGGGCGAAAACCCGAATAAAACTTATGTTTCGCCTAGTGTCGATCGACGCAAGAGTTGTGTCGGTCGACACAGACCTCGCGAGATTGATGAATCGGTTCAATTGGATTGGACCGGTTATCGAGCTTGGTTAATGATGGTTAAACACTAAGAATGGTTTATTGCGATTGGGTTGGTATCGACCGATGCTGATGTAACATCGATCGACACTGACCGGTACTCAAAACCGGATCAATTGGATTGATCGGTTATCGCAGATTGGGTTTTGGTTAATCTGCATCGATCGACACTAAAGTAGTGTTGGTCGACACCAGATTCGATGTTTTAGGTTATGGAACCTGAAACCACATAACCAAACCAAAACAAATCATTTAATTAGAAGAATTAAAACATAATAAAAATAAACGTTTTAAATGGTTCCATTCCTCAACCAAATATCAAGTGATACTTGATGTCTTTCCAATCTTGTCAACTGTCAAGACCCATTTAATTGTGCGATAGACTTGCAGTGCAAGATGTCCACAATTTCATGAGTAAGACAGAGGTAATCGTGTTGATGGATTTGCAGTGCATGACATCGACAATTACATGACTTAAGAGATTGGTTTACTTGACTGGGCCATCAAAATCGTTTTGGGCTCAGAGACATCAGGTGGATTGGACATAAGATGTCAATCCACAACCAAGAGTTATATTGGATATAACTAGCAAAGTTGTTGCTTACCTAGATAGCTAAAATTTGGGTGATAGCCAGTGGCTCACTCAAGTTTAGTGAAGTATGGGTCTTGGATCATTATATTCATCTGAAGAAACATTGTTTGAATATAATGCGAGTTTTCTTAATTGTTAAGACTTCTCATTTCTTGAACATCATAACTAAAACCTCCCTTGTTTTTCAGCTATGTCTAGCACAAACCATCGTAACAATTTCTCCCTGCGATCCGTCCTTGAGAAGGACAAGTTAAATGGATCAAACTTTCTTGAATGGTATCGGAACTTGAGAATCGTTCTCAAACAGGAGAAGAAGGACTATGTCCTTGAGAAAGTTCTCCCCAAGAAGTACCGAGCCAATGCCTGGCAGTCAGATAAGGATGCTTGGGATAAGCATTCAAATGATGCGGTGGATGTGAGTTGTCTCATGTTGGCTACCATGAACTCGGAATTGCAGAAGCAATATGAGTACGTGGAGTCGCCAAAAGAGATGATCACTGGCCTGAAAAGTATGTTTCAGGAGCAGGCACGAACTCAGAGATACCAGACGGTTAGATCTCTGATTGAGTGCAAGTTACCAAAGGGCGAACCAGTTAGTCCTCATGTCATTAAGATGATGGGTTATATTGATAACCTGGGGAAACTGGATTGTCCCATTAGCCAAGAGTTGGCTACTGACATCATTCTACAGTCACTGCCGTCAAGCTATGATCAATTTGTTATGAACTATAACATGAACAACTTGACGAAGACGTTGACTGAATTGCATGGGATGCTTAAGACTGCTGACCCTAACATCAAGAATGTAACGCCCCTTTCCCATTCTCCGCTGACCGTCGAGCTGACTGGTCAACAATCAAACAAGAACATGACCGATCGAACCCGAGCAAGTCGAACAGGAAAAGTTCATCACAGGACGAAGTCAGAGACAGATCGGTTTGAGACAAAGGCTCGCACTAATCCATCTTTGACCTCGCTATCCTCACTTCCGTAATACAAGTTGTACACCTTGTACCACTTTGGTGAGTTGTGTCGGTTCGGACGAAACCTCATATCAGGGAAACAATTCCATTTCTGAGTAACCAAACGTTCAGCACACTGTTTAATAGAATTTTTACAAACAATCGTCAATTCAAAACACATAAATAAATCAAACACATAAAATGGCGCCAAAGCCGAACCGAAAATAAAACGTCCAAAACCCCGAATCAAATCCCGTCACAAGCCATCCCGAAACTACACCGAGGCCTCCCGCGTCCGTCGCTGCTAAACCTGAAAAACACAAAAAGAGTCTAATGAGCGATCTAAGATCACCCAGTGAATCGGCTCCCCACTAAAGGCTTCTAGTCTATCTAGAACTACAGATTCCCGCCCCAAACCCCAAAATAACAATCAACAGGAATAAATGGTCTATCACGCACTACCATGTCGTGATAAACCCACACACACAATCAATGCCAAAGATAAAGAGAATTAAGGGAATCGAAGGCACTGCGGCACATGTCCTCGATTGGACTCGATCTATCTAACACGCAATAAAGGGAAAATAACAAAACAACGTTGGGCCCTACGAACTCGGTAACTTCCACGGGTCTACATCGTTACCTACATGGTAACTAACCCACGACTCCTAACCGTGTACACAAGGTCCCCACGGCTAGGACACCGTTCTCTGTCCATCGATACGCGGTGACTCCTGTTACCCCAGGTAACCTGAGTTTCCATGCGATCCGGCCCTAGGACATGACCCGTATTCTCCGAATCGCACACCTACCGGCGTTACCCAGTAGGTTAACACCATAACCGGAATCGCCATGATCCGATTAGGCAAAACCCGAGGATCCAATCGGGTCGGAAGTACCGGAACGTAAACAAAACCTAGGCTTGCGGAATCTAACGCACCCTAGATTCCTAGTGAAGAAATATAAACATGCAGACTCGCTAGGACTCTAGCACCGATCACGCAATCAACATAAATAATAAAAGAATACCCAACCATTCCGCAAGCCACTACGCTACCACCGCTCTGACTAGGTAAGATACCTAGTCAGCACCACTAACTTACCCGGTCCCGTGACCGGAGTAAGTGTCCGCAATAACTGCTCGGCCCAACACCGAGCAGTCTAACAAGCCTGCACACAAAGCTCACAACAACAGCAATACAATCACGCAATCACAATAAATCACACAATCACATAATCAAACAATCACATAATCACACAATCACACACAAGCAGGCTTATTAGGGTTTCTAAGTCTTTTAATTCATTCTTATCCGCTACCTTGGGTTAGCGGATTGCTAACCCGTAGACGGCTCACAACACACACCACTTCCTTATTAACCCATCCTAGGTATCTTTTATTAACTTCTCGATCTGTCGGTTTAGAGTTAGTAAACTTACTAACTCCCCGACATCTCATTATTAATTACTTGATTCATTACCCAAACCCGCTATTAAACCTAAACCCCGCTCCCGTTATAATATTCTATAAGTTCGTTTAGGTTTAACTCGTATTTTAGTGTCGTCTTAATTCCCGTAGATAGATTCATTAATTATCGTTCTTATACAATATATATGCATATACGATCCTATTTGAACGGTTCTATATGAATGCATCAATCAAGCGTTACTAACAACCTAGCGGCACACAATCGATTAACCTTTTAATTCTTTAAACCCTAACATGTTTATCTAATCCTAACCGGTTTAACATTAACATCCAATTATTTAATATTAACCAATCATTTTAATTATCAGGTATGCAATCCTAAAGCGACGGTTTTACGGTTCCCGGTCTATATGTACTAAAGGTCTGTGAGCCGACTCACAGTGAGATAGGCGCGGAATGACGGTCTGACGCGGTATGAATCCCGAGACCTCCGAACTGAAACCCGAACTTCCCGAACGCATGAACACGAACCCCGAGGCTTCCCGAACACTCTGACATGAACCGCAACCTATGAATGGCCGGAGTCAACGCGTTGACCGGCGTTGACCACGGCGTTGACCGGCGTTGACTTTGACCTCCGGTTGACCGTTGACTTTGACCGTTGACCAAGGGTTGACCGTTGACTTTGACTGAACCGGTTGACTACCCAATTGAACCGGCAGAACCAACTGAACCATCTGAACCAACTGAACCGGTCTAATTAGAACCAGTTAGGTTAAACCGGTTTGGTCAAACATTGACCGGTTTGACCTAACCGTTGACCAAGGCTAAACCAGCCTTAAACCAACTCAAATCTTGAATCAAACCATCCCATCACACTCCTTGAAGAACCGGCTGAAGATTGGCGGCGGTTGGGCTTCTCCGGTGACTTCTCCGGCGTTGACCGGCGGTGGTCCGGCGTTGACCGGCCGGTTCACCCCTTTTTCTGGTGACTCAGAAGACGATCCACCTATCAAACTGACCGCAAAGAAAAGATCTAGCCAACCATAGCTTCGAAACATTCAGATCTGATGAAGGAAGAGAGAGATTTTCCAAAATCCTAATCCGCGGATTCTTGCCGGCCAGATTCCGGCGAGATCCGGCGACTAGGACGACAACGGATGGCTGGAGATTGTAGAGGAGGGATAGAGGAAGCTATAGCACTTTGTAGAAGTTGATTTGGGTTTATAATGAAAGAGTTATGGTATTTTTGGTGAAAGAAGGTATTAAGAACACTCAAGAATGTTCTTGGTGTTCTTGGGGTTTCTTTGAAGATGCAAAGGATTTTTCTGGGTTATCTGGATGAATCTAGAGAGAAGAGAGAGCATGTGGTCGTGGGTGAGGCTAGAGAGAGAGAGATACACCCAAAAATGAATTTGTTTAGATGTTTTTGGTGTATTCAACAAAAACACATGCTTCACATAAGGTGTTGACACCTAAGGAGGTGAGGCTGGCGACCTGGGGAGTTCACACCTGTCCCTGGTGTGTGCTCTGAGTCCACAAAAGCTCATCTAAACTGGCCCAATCCAATAAGAACCCTTCCTTAGCTTACTTAATCTCTTTTGCTCGGTTTACTCATTTCCTCGAGAATTGTTTTAGAAAATATCAATTGATTCCCATAAATCCCCAAACCTCCACAAACTGATTCTCCATGCTATTTGATGAATTTAGCAACTTGAATCACCTCAATTGGAGTTTCCTAGCTCCCGTTATGATTTTCCGAGGTTTTCTCGGTTTTCTCGGTTTCCATTCCCGACAAGCCGAAAAACCTGTTTCTGCTCCGTTCCTTCCAACTCTGGTCTTGTAAATGTTCTTTATGCTTTAAAAAGAGAACATTTGTCCTGTCACGTCTTCCATCTCGAACTTTGGCAAAATTACCATTTTGCCCTTCACTTGGCAAAAATGATAATTTTGCCCTCGGTTGACTTTCTGCTGCCCGTTGACCGCATTTTTGATACGGGATATCACATTCTTCCCCATTTACAGGAATTCGGTCCCCGAATTCTCCGTCACTAACAGACTTCAAATCGGTTTTGAAACCTGTAAGTTGCTTCATCACTTCACTCCGACGTTTCTTTACTCGAACACCCATCATTACTGCAATCCGTCCGCCTCATTCCATGTTACCCAACTGATCTCCACAACAATTCCGCTCTGGCTCTCCGTCTTGTCTTCCCTTTCTTCACTTGATCCTTAACTGTTCCCATCGGTCTCGATCTTCGAGCTTAACCCCGGTTAGCTTCTCTGCTCTGATTCTTACTTCGCGCTTCCCCACTTTTCCTCGACTCCCACATCCTTCTGATTGCGACTTTCTGTCTTCTTTCTGGAACACTCTTCAAAAATCTGCTCACCTGCTTTCGACCGTCTGATTCCAACAACATCACTGACTCTTCTTCCCAAATCTCTTTGCTAACACATCATACTTCTCGGCCTCTTCTTGTCGGTTGCTTGATAAGCTGATACATCTCCCACTGATAATATCCACCACTGATTCACGGCCCGGTCTACTTGTCTCACGATGTCTTGTCAATTCATCTCGCTTTCGGGTTCGGGTTCGGTCTCGGATTCACATCGCGTCGCCATTCCGTCCTACATTCAATACAACAACTCACTGGAACAATTAGTTTCATCCCGCTCTATCCCCGATATCACTTTCCCATAGAAATATGGTTACTTAATCACGTACCCGACGGTTACTCGTGATTAAGTAACAATATACTATAAGTCCGCTCCCTCGTGAATCGACGGTTGAACACAACCGTTCTCAAGCTAGCTCAAAAACACGAAATAAAACTAAAATCAATCTAACACTTTACCTTTCTAACAAAACCGAAAAAAAGCGATCAATCACTACTCAAATTTCTGAACAACAAGCAACCAAACGGTCTCTAAGACCCAAAACGATCAGTCTACCCCAAAACCATGCACACTAGTACTACTCAAACTACCGCACAACAGATCAATCAATCAATCAATCAACCAACAAAAAAAGAAACAAGCAATTACCACACACAAAATCAGGCAATCTAATATTCGGTCGGATGCGTCATCAGTCCGGGTTCAGGTCATGATGAACGGTCGTCAGTTCCGCTCAACATTTAGTTTCACACAGTAATCTGTTTGCTTTCAGAACCATCTCAATCATGCAAACAGTTACTATGCTACTCAAAATGATTAGTCGAACACTCTGCATCCACCACATACATAAAACGATCCATCATACATATAAAAGTTTTAGTACATGGTTCTGACCAGAGTCCCTACACACATGACCGCCATCATATCCAAAACCCATACTGCGCCGCTATACATCCGAAAAGTCAAAGACGACACGCAAAGTCGCCTATCCGCCGATCTATCTACAAGACAAAATGAAGTTAGTGCCCCCACTTACCTGGCCTAACTACTCCTATCCTAACCTAACGTCTCCAGCAAGACCAAAATGCCCAACACCACTGGCAAAACGGCTTGCTGAAGTATCCGTTGGCAGGTGCGCCGGGAGGGTGTGGCGAGTGTGTGTCTCGAGATGGTGCTCCGACATGCTGTGGCTCGGCTATCGGGCAAGGATGAGCAACGTGACCTACGCGGCCACACACCTGGCAGGCTGGAGTGGACGCTGAGCGCAGTCCACGGTAACACGCGGATGCCTGATGATCATAACCTCCACACAACTGACAAGTCCTCACTAGCTCGTGTCTGGACAACAGAACAACCGGTAACTACACAACGGGCGGCTGACTGGGCTTGGGATCTCTACGGCTGGGCCCCGCTCGATAATCCTCTGGTACTGGTACTCTGTACGGCTCTCCATATGGCACACATACTCCGGATCCGACGGTAGGACAAGTCAATGCTCCATGACCCTCTGGTACTGCTGGCGGTGTCTCTATCATCTCGGCTGGTGACGAGACTGGCTCAAACTGCGACTCCGTAGACGCTGGTGACATAACTATGTCGAACGGTGTACGGGGTAATCCAGGTCGTAGGTCCGGCTGGTGATGAGGCCCATCCTGCTGCTCTAACACATCCTCAAGCATCGCTACCTGCTCATCCATCCGCTTCTCCCAATGCGGATACTGCTCCAGGTCTATAGGCTCCATATCTAGATCAAGCCGAACGGTAGTGGACTCAGTAAATAGTCCTCCACATGAAGTGGCGGGGAAAACTCGGGCGTCTCAAGAATCGGTGCCTGAAACGTCGGTGGTAACTCAACATCTGCTCCTCCCAAGAATCCCATCATCCCTGAAACTGAACCAAATGACCCTGCGGCAAACCGGCTGATCCCTGCTAACTCATGCCGCTCATCAGTAACTGCTCTGCACACACACACACATACCCCTCCACTCCACCTGGAACACATTGATGCACGACTGCAATCAAAAACTCAAAGATAAGTTAGTGCAAATAATACAAAAATGCTACTCCCCATCCCAACCCCGGGTTCAACGGACGCGGCTCGGTTTCCTAATGGATGCTTGTGTGACACATTTGACTCGATAAAACGAGGAAAACACTCAAAAAGGAAATGTTTCGAAACCCATGCAGAACCATGCTCTGATACCACCTTTCTGTAACGCCCCTTTCCCATTCTCCGCTGACCGTCGAGCTGATCGGTCAACAATCAAACAAGAACATGACCGATCGAACCCGAGCAAGTCGAACAGGAAAAGTTCGTCACAGGACGAAGTCAGAGACAGATCGGTTTGAGACAAAGGCTCGCACTAATCCATCTTTGACCTCGCTATCCTCACTTCCGTAATACAAGTTGTACCCCTTGTACCACTTCGGTGAGTTGTGTCGGTTCGGACGAAACCTCATATCAGGGAAACAATTCAATTTCTAAGTAACCAAACGTTCAGCACAACGTTTAATAGAATTTTTACAAACAATCGTCAATTCAAAACACATAAATAAATCAAACACATAAAATGGTGCCAAAGCCGAACCGAAAATAAAACGTCCAAAACCCCGAATCAAATCACGTCACAAGCCATCCCGAAACTACACTGAGGCCTCCCGCGTCTGTCGCTGCTAAACCTGAAAAACACAAAAAGAGTCTAATGAGCGATCTAAGATCACCCAGTGAATCGGCTCCCCACTAAAGGCTTCTAGTCTATCTAGAACTACAGATTCCCGCCCTAAAACCCAAAATAACAATCAACAGGAATAAATGGTCTATCACGCACTACCATGTCGTGATAAACCCACACACACAATCAATGCCAAAGATAAAGAGAATTAAAGGAATCGAAGGCACTGCGGCACATGTCTTCGATTGGACTTGATCTATCTAACACGCAATAAAGGGAAAATAACAAAACAACGTTGGGCCCTACGAACTCGGTAACTTCCACGGGTCTACATCGTTACCTACATGGTAACTAACCCACGACTCCTAACCGTGTACACAAGGTCCCCACGGCTAGGACACCGTTCTCTGTCCATCGATACGCGGTTACTCTTGTTACCCCAGGTAACCTGAGTTTCCATGCGATCCGGCCCTAGGACATGACCCCGTATTCTCCGAATCGCACACCTACCGGCGTCACCCAGTAGGTTAACACCATAACCGGAATCGCCATGATCCGATTAGGCAAAACCCGAGGATCCAATCGGGTCGGAAGTACCGGAATGTAAACAAAACCTAGGCTTGCGGAATCTAACGCACCCTAGAGTCCTAGTGCAGAAATATAAACACGCAGACTCGCTTGGACTCTAGCACCGATCACGCAATCAACATAAATAATAAAAGAATACCCAACCATTCCGCAAGCCACTACGCTACCACCGCTCTGACTAGGTAAGATACCTAGTCAGCACCACTAACTTACCCGGTCCCGTAACCGGAGTAAGTGTCCGCAATAACTGCTCGGCCCAACACCAAGCAGTCTAACAAGCCTGCACACAAAGCTCACAACAACAACAATACAATCACGCAATCACAATCAATCACACAATCACATAATCACACAATCACACACAAGCAGGCTTATTAGGGTTTCTAAGTCTTTTAATTCATTCTTATCCGCTACCTTGGGTTAGCGGATTTCTAACCCGTAGACGGCTCACAACACACACCACTTCCTTATTAACCCATCCTAGGTATCTTTTATTAACTTCTCGATCTGTCGGTTTAGAGTTAGTAAACTTACTAACTCCCCGACGTCTCATTATTAATTACTTGATTCATTACCCAAACCCGCTATTAAACCTAAACCCCGCTCCCGTTATAATATTTTATAAGTTCGTTTAGGTTTAACTCGTATTTTAGTGTCGTCTTAATTCCCGTAGATAGATTCATTAATTATCGTTCTTATACAATATATATGCATATACGATCCTATTCGAACGGTTCTATATGAATGCATCAATCAAGCGTTACCAACAACCTAGCGGCACACAATCGATTAACCTTTTAATTCTTTAAATCCTAACATGTTTATCTGATCCTAACCGGTTTAACATTAACGTCCAATTATTTAATATTAACCAATCATTTTAATTATCGGGTATGCAATCCTAAAGCGACGGTTTTACGGTTCCCGGTCTATATGTACTAAAGGTCTGTGAGCCGACTCACAGTGAGATAGGCGCGGAATGACGGTCTGACGCGGTATGAATCCCGAGACCTCCGAACTGAAACCCAAACTTCCCGAACGCACGAACACGAACCCCGAGGCTTCCCGAACACCCTGACATGAACCACAACCTATGAATGGCCGGAGTCAACGCGTTGACCGGCGTTGACCACGGCGTTGACCGGCGTTGACTTTGACCTCCGGTTGACCGTTGACTTTGACCGTTGACCAAGGGTTGACCGTTGACTTTGACTGAACCGGTTGACTACCCAATTGAACCGGCTGAACCAACTGAACCATCTGAACCAACTGAACCAGTCTAATTAGAACCGGTTAAGTTAAACCGGTTTGGTCAAACATTGACCGCTTTGACCTAACCGTTGACCAAGGCTAAACCAGCCTTAAACCAACCCAAATCTTGAATCAAACCATCCCATCACACTCCTTGAAGAACCGGCTGAAGATTGGCGGCGGTTGGGCTTCTCCGGTGACTTCTCCGGCGACTTCTCCGGCGTTGACCGGCGGTGGTCCGGCGTTGACCGGCCGGTTCACCCCTTTTTCTGGTGACTCAGAAGACGATCCACCTATCAAACTGACCGCAAAGAAAAGATCTAGCCAACCATGGCTTCGAAAAATTCAGATCTGATGAAGGAAGAGAGAGATTTCCCAAAATCCTAATCCGCGGATTCTTGCCGGCCAGATTCCGGCGAGCTCCGGCGACTAAGACGCGGCGGCTGGATGGAGATTGTAGAGGAGGGAGAGAGGAAGCTATAGCACTTTGCAGAAGTTGATTTGGGTTTATAATGAAAGAGTTATGGTATTTTTGGTGAAAGAAGGTATTAAGAACACTCAAGAATGTTCTTGGTGTTCTTGGGGTTTCTTTGAAGATGCAAAGGATTTTTCTGGGTTTTCTGGATGAATCTAGAGAGAAGAGAGAGCATGTGGTCGTTGGTGAGGCTAGAGAGAGAGAGATACACCCAAAAATGAATTTGTTTAGATGTTTTTGGTGTATTCAACAAAAACACATGCTTCACATAAGGTGTTGACACCTAAGGAGGTGAGGCTGGCGACCTGGGGAGTTCACACCTGTCCCTGGTGTGTACTCTGAGTCCACAAAAGCCCATCTAAACTGGCCCAATCCAATAAGAACCCTTCCTTAGCTTACTTAATCTCCTTTGCTCGGTTTACTCATTTCCTCGAGAATTGTTTTAGAAAACACCAACTGATTCCCATAAATCCCCAAACCTCTACAAACTGATTCTCCATGCTATTTGATTAATTTAGAAACTTGAATCACCTCAATTGGAGTTTTCTAGCTCCCGTTATGATTTTCCGAATTTTTCTCAGTTTTCTCGGTTTCCATTCCCGAGAAGCTGAAAAACCCGTTTCTGCTCCGTTCCTTCCAACTCTGGTCTTGTAAATGTTCTTTATGCTTTAAAAAGAGAACATTTGACCTGTCACGTCTTCCGCCTCGAACTTTGGCAAAATTACCATTTTGCCCTTCACTTGGCAAAAATGATAATTTTGCCCTCGGTTGACTTTCTGCTGCCCGTTGACCGCATTTTTGATACGGGATATCACAAAGAAGGACACCCCAAATGTCCTTATGGTACAAAAGGGTAAAAAAATTTAAGAAACTTGGTAAGAACAAAGGTGATGGCAAGACGAGCTCGATTGTGAATCCAAGCGAGTCTGGCCATGTTCCTAAGGTTAAAACCAGTCCTTCTGAAGATGTTAAGTGCCGTTATTGTAATGGTTATGGGCATTTGAAAAGAAACTGCAATAAATTCTTGGAAGATTATGAGAAGCTGAAGAAGACGTACGAGACTTCTTCTTCAGGTATTATGTTATAGAAGTAAATGTTACTTCTTATAGTCCTACTTATTGGGTATTGGATACCAGCTGTGGTACTCATATTTTGTGAAAATGTGCAGGGCCTGAGCAAAAGTAGGACTATGGAGAAAGGACAAGTGGACCTATGAGTGGGAATGGAGCAAGATTTGCTGCATTAACCGTAGGAGTATTTCATTTGTTTTTCCTTTTATGGCATGTTTTGAACTTAAAACTGCTACTATGTACCTGCTATGAGCAGAAAGATTATTTCTATTCCTTGTTTGGATATGGAAGGATATCAGTTTTCAAGTTAAGAATAAGTGTTATTCATTTGATTACAATGATATATTTTATAGTAGCAATCCATTAGAGAATGAACTTTATGTTCTAAACCAGAATGTGTCTAACTATAACATTAATACCAAGAGATTCAAGTCAAATGATACGAGTCAAACTTCTCTCTGGCATTGTCGTTTTGGGCTACATAAATGAGAAATAGATTCAGAAGCTCCATAGTGATGAGCTCTTGGGCTCATCTGATTGAGAATCATAATGAGTAAAGTGGATCTTGTTTATTAAGTAAAACGACAAAGGCTCCTTTCAACAGAGGTAGTGTCGATCGACACAAACGGTGCGTCGGTCGATACAGGTTGCGAACGATCGAAATGAAAGGGCCAGAGGCTTATTGGGCTTTATACATGCGGATGTATATGGGCCGATGAGCACTAGTGCTAGAGGAAAATTTCAGTACTTCATTACCTTTACTGATATTTTCAGAAGGTACGGTTATGCCTTATTTATAAGGTATAAGTCAGAATCTTTGAAAAGTTCAAAGAGTTCCAAAATGATGTACAGAATCAATTTGGCAAAGGTATTAAACCTCTACGATGAGATCATGGAGGTGAATACTTAGGTCAAGAATTTAGTGATCATCTGAGAGATTGTGAAAGTGTTTCACAATTCACTCCTCCTGTATCGGACTTTATTAGATATGGTTCGATCAATGATGAGTCACTTAGATCTTCCATTATCCTTCTAAGAATACGCTCTAGAAATGTCTGAGTTTACTTTAAATAGAGTTCCATCAAAATCAGTTACAGAGATACCACATGAGATGTGGAATGTAAATGTTTCTGATTTATCCATCATGAATATTTGGAGTTGTGAGACTTATATAAAACGTTTTAATCTCTGATAAGCTCACACCCAAATCTGATAAGTGCTACTTCATTGGTTGTCCTAACAAAACCAAGGCATGTTACTTTTACAACCAGTTCGAGAACAAATTGTTTGTTGCTCGGAACTATGTTTTCTTGAGAAAGCCTTTCTTTCCAAGAAGAACAGTGGGAGTAAAAGTACAACTCGAAGAAATTCGAAAATCACAGGAGACTGCTCAACCTGATGAGGAAGAGCAGCAGTTGGATCTACAAAGAGTTGTAGAACATGCATCTGTTGTGCCTAGAGTTTATAAAGGATCTGGTGAATGTATATTCGATATACATTTAAATGGCGAGTTTCTGAAGAAGTGTCGCTCGACACAAAAGTTGCATCGATCGACACAGATCGTGAACCAAGATATTTTGGTTTATAACTTAATTAACTACGGTTTGAATCTTGGTTAATTAGGCCGTGGTAAAAGTATAAATATGAGATATGTGCACGACTTTTACACAATACTGAAGCTCGCAGATCCTAAAGGATCCGTCACGAACCCGAGAAATGTGGATTTCTCGTAACCAATTGCCGTGATCCATTGATCATTGAAAGTGACGGGCCTGCGAATTTTGAAGAAGCAATGATGGGCCTTGACTCCAAAAATGGCTGAAAGCCGCTGAATTGATAGGTCGAAGTTTTAATCCCTATTCTAAACTGCAAGTGCACAGTATAGTCAATGTAGTATATAGGGTTATCGAATCCACAGGGACACTTGGTCTCAAGAGAATCAAACCGTAGGAATTAATACTAGAAATAAGCAAGTAGTGATTGTAATGAATTGCGGTGCAAGAAAGTAAACAGTAGCAGGAAATCGGTTTGTAAGCAATAAACTAAAAGCGTCAAGCCTAGGGTATTCTCAGGAAATCAGACAAGCAGACAAGTTAATCAGTCAGGATCAAATTAAACTCAGTTCTAGAACTCAAATCACGAAAATAGAATTAACCAAATCTCTTTGCGAAAACTCTCTAAGTCTAAGTGCAGTAATCCAAATCTCTTTGCAATTACTAACAAATTAAACTAGCATTAAGTTCAAGTTCGATATGTTCACAATTAAACTAAACCAAATCTCTTTGCGAATAATTCAATTGCTCAACCTAAATAGTTCAGATTCCTAAACCCCACTCTCGTGACGTATTTAGTAACCTAGGATCTAGATTCTAATTGATCAGGTTAGAACTAGCTTTAAGCACAATTTAGTTTGAAGAACATTCTAATCATATGAATCCTAACTGAATTAAACAAGTCTAGCAAGTCATCAAACCCTAATGAGAAACCCTAAACTCAACTATGGATCTACTCAGACATGATTGATGAAAACATAATCATAGAATAAATAGATTGCATATAAGAAATTAAAATATCAAAGGGGTTTGAAATCTTCTCCAAAATAAATCAATATAAGGAAAATAGATCAGCCCCAAAAGCTCTAAAAATCTCTTAGCTCTAAGTATCCAAGCGTATCTAAATTAAACACCAAAAACTAGTATATATAGGCATAATCTCGGCTGGGGCTTCTGTGTAAATACTGAAAGTATCTTGGGCTTCTTTGCAAATCTTCAATACTTGTTACGCCGACGCGTACGGCCCATCTCGCGACTGCATCGACCGATGCACAATGCGTGTCGATCGATGCAACATCAAATAATCGAACAGTGAATAAAGCTCTCGGCCAAAACGTCCCAAAATGCCCAAAATGCTCCATATATCTCCAATTAGCTCCAAACCTGATTTAACCTGTAAAAGACTCTAAACTAATACAAAAGACTCTAAAAACACAACTATATCATGGTATAAAGTGGGTAAAAACCATGATATATCAACTCCCCCACACTTAGCCTTTGCTTGCCCTCAAGCAAAACAGAGAACTAAAATGCAGTGAAGAGGTTTGAAAACTCTTCAGAAACTCATTTTGTCATAGAAGCAGCAGCATTCAGATTCCCCTTAGTAATCCACATGAAAGAATCAATCTACAGACATCAAGACCAACATGTACTTCCCCCACACTTAGCAACTGTCCCAAGTAAACGCCACAATCACATTCAAGCATTCAAATTCACCCTACTGACTTCTGCAAGTATTTAAGTGCGGTCTCACCTATGGAGTATCGATCTAAAGGCACATGGATTCTTACCTTGCCAGCTCTAGACCACCATACTATCTTTCTCTAGTCCCTTTCTTCTCTTTCCCTTCTTTAACAACTGATTTTTCCCCACTGGGTATCATTTTATTTTTTTTATCAGTGTTCTTCCCGTTATGGGGTGTACTTTGGACACATTCCATGGATCACATGAGAGATAATAGTGTTTGCTACTATTCCCATGACCACTTCGGAGTTACTAACTCATCCTCAGTTTATTATATATATTTTTTTTTTTTTACTTTACAGAAGGGGAGAAGGGGACTAAATAGGACAGGTTTACAGGCTGTGTCAGAACCAACAAGGGAGTCCGACATAAAGCATACCAAGCCCTTAGGTGAGAAAAATTAAAGTCAGTATTAAGGTGAAGTCAGTAAAGGATCCTCTGATACCTGAAGTGATATGGGTGTCCTCAGTAGGCTGATCTGTGATGGGGTTTTCTAATAGTCATAGATAGATCTGCAGCTTCATCCCAATGGTCACTTAAGTTCCTGCAAATGCTGCTAATCTCCTCCAAAAATCATTGTTTCCTACTTAAACCAATTTTGACTCGAAAAACAAATTTTGAAAAATTTAACTGACTCTAAGAAAACAAAAGAAACTAATTAGTAGAACCTCCCCCACACTTAAGACACACTGTCCCCAGTAGTGTCAAGCAAGGGATTGGTTAAAGAAAAGAAAAATTAAAATAGTTGAATGGTTAGTTCTCTCGGGTTTTACCTCTGTCGCAGTCAGGCATCGATCGTTGCACTAGGTGCACCGACCGTTGCTGTGCGATTTCTGTTGTAACGATCGACACAAAAGTGTGTCGATCGACGCAATGCGATTTTCACGAACCCTGCAACCAAAAACTCACCAAACAGAAACAAAAACGTAAAATCTAGAAAAAATACTAAAATCAAAATGCAAAAACGAAAACAGTGGGTTGCCTCCCACTCAGCGCTCTTTTAACGTCAATAGCTTGACGTTTCAGCTGATCTAGGTAGAGGGTGCATCATCCAGAGGCAAAATCTGACCTTCTGGAATTTCGGCTTTCGCCCAATAATGTTTCACCCTCTGTCCATTCACAGTGAATTCAATACCATCCTTACCAGTTAGAACCACAGCTCCATACGGACGCACCGCTTTGATTGTAAAAGGGCCAGACCACCTTGATTTCAGCTTTCCTGGAAACAAATGCAGACGAGAGTTATATAAAAGTACCTGATCATTAGGCTCAAATTGTCTGGAGACAATCTTCTTGTCATGATATGCCTTAGTCCTTTCTTTGTACAGCTTTGAGTTCTCATAAGCAAAATGTCTAATCTCATCCAACTCATTAAGCTGCACTAATCTCCTTTCCGCAGCAGACTTAAGATCAAAGTTCATCTGTTTTACAGCCCATGCTGCTTTATGCTCAAGTTCCACTGGCAGATGACATGCTTTTCCATATAGCAGATGGAATGGAGTGGTCCCAAGTGGTGTCTTGAATGCTGTCCTGTAAGCCCATAATGCATCATCCAACTTTGCTGCCCAATCCTTCCTTGTTTTTCCGACTGTCTTCTCAAGGATCTCTTTGATCTGTCTGTTAGAAACTTCTACTTGTCCACTAGTCTGAGGGTGATAAGGAGTAGCGACTCGATGATGAACTCCATGCTTCTTCAGCAGCTTTTCGAAGACCTTATTGATGAAATGAGATCCCCCATCACTTATCACTATACGAGGCACTCCAAATCTGGGAAATATGATGGTCTTAAACAGCTTAAGGACCACCGAAGAATCATTGGTTGGACTAGCGATTGCTTCGACCCATTTAGACACATAGTCCACAGCAACCAGAATGAATTTATTTCCATAGGACGAGGGAAAAGGACCCATGAAATCTATGCCCCAACAATCGAAAACCTCAACTTCCAGAATGAAATTCTGAGGCATCTCATGCTTCTTGCTGATTTTCCCTCTCCTTTGACAAACATCACACTGAGTGATGAAAGAATGAGCGTCTCTGAACATTGTAGGCCACCAGAAACCTGCTTGAAGAACTTTAGACACAGTCTTGAATGTAGCAAAATGTCCAGCATAATCTGATCCATGACAGTGGAAAAGGATGTCCGAAACTTCTGATTCAGCAATGCATCTCCTGTAAAGGCCATCTGAACAGTGTTTATAGAGATAAGGCTCATCCCAGTAGTATCTTCTAAGTTCCCTAAAGAACTTTTTCTTTTCATAACCCTTTAGATCATCTGGTTTAGTCTCAGCAGCGAGGTAGTTAGCTATATCTGCATACCAGGGTCGATCAGAGGTAACCACAGCAGAGATCTCGAAATCATAATTTCCAATTCTGATCTTAAAACATTCTCGGTTCGTATCAGGTGTGCATCGACCGTTGCGCGAGCATGTGTCGATCGTTGCTTCCCCGATACTTGTATCGACCGTTGCCAATGTAGCATCGATCGACACAAGGCGATCTTCCCGACAGTTCTGCAACTCATCTTCCAAATCCATCTCAGAAACTGTACCAACCATGTTGACGTTTTCCTCAGGCAAATAGTCATTTATGGGCACGTCCTCCTCAACCAGCATCCTTGAAAGATGATCAGCAACTCCATTCTCAACTCCCTTCTTGTCCCTTACTTCGATATCAAACTCCTGAAGCAACAGAATCCATCTCAACAGCCTCGGCTTAGCATCTTTCTTCTGCATCAGATACTTCAGGGCTGAATGATCAGTATGAACAATCACTTTAGAGCCAACAAGATAGGGGCGGAATTTCTCGAAAGCAAAGACAACGGCTAGCAGTTCTTTCTCTGTGGTTGCATAGTTCTTCTGCGCATCATCTAGTGTCCTACTAGCATAATAGATAGCATGAAGCTTTCTGTCCTTCTTCTGTCCTAGAACAGCTCCCACAGCAAAATCACTTGCATCACACATAACCTCAAAAGGTAAATCCCAATCTGGTGGCTGGACTACTGGAGCACTCACTAAAGCCTGCTTGATTTGTTCAAATGCAGCCTTACAGTCTGCATTGAACTCAAATTTTGTATCCTTACACAGCAAGGCAGTTAGTGGCCTAGCAATCTTGCTGAAATCTTTGATGAACCGCCTATAGAAACCAGCATGTCCAAGAAAACTTCTTATGGCTTTAACAGAATCAGGTGCTTGCAGGTTTGTCATTACCTCAATCTTAGCGCGATCCACTTCGATCCCTGCTTCAGACACCTTATGTCCAAGAACAATACCATCTTTGACCATAAAATGGCACTTTTCCCAGTTAAGGACCAAGTGCTTCTCTTCGCATCTAGTCAGCACTTTGCACAGATTCTCTAGACATTCATTATAAGACGATCCGTAGACTGAGAAATCATCCATAAATACCTCCATAAAGTCCTCAATCATATCAGTGAATATGGACATCATGCATCTCTGAAAAGTAGCAGGAGCATTGCAGAGTCCAAAAGGCATCCTACGGTAAGCAAATGTGCCATATGGACAAGTGAAAGTAGTCTTTCCCTGATCTTCTGGGTGGATAGGAATCTGAAAGAAACCTGAGTATCCATCGAGGAAGCAGTAGTAAGGGTGATTTGCTAACCTCTCCAGCATCTGGTCAATGAAAGGTAAGGGAAAGTGATCCTTTCTAGTTGCAGCATTTAGTTTCCTGTAGTCTATGCACATTCTGTGTCCCGTCACAGTCCTAGTAGGTATTAGCTCATTCTTCTCATTCTTCACGACTGTAACTCCACCCTTCTTAGGCACTACATGGACTGGACTTACCCAATCACTGTCTGAAATAGGATAGATGATCCCAGCATCCAGAAGCTTCATAATCTCTTTCTTAACCACTTCCTGGAGATTGGGATTAAGCCTTCTCTGATGCTCAATAGATGTCTTAGACTCATCCTCAAGATGTATCCGATGCATGCACAGCTTTGGTGAGATACCTGAAATGTCATCAAGAGAATAGCCAAGAGCCTTGCGATGCTTGCGCAGCTTGCTTAGCAGTAAAGTGAGCTCTGCGTTGTTCAAACTAGCGTTAACTATCACTGGATAAGTTGAATTAGGTCCAAGAAACGCGTACCTTAGCCCGGTTGGAAGTTGTTTCAAGTCTACCTTCGGAGCTTTTTCTTCTGCCCAGTCTGCGTCGCTTTGCAACGACCGATGCTTAGTAGGTGTCGATCGTTGCATCGTCGCGTCAGATACTTCAACTTGCATTGCAACTTCAACAGAATCCATCAGTCTTCTATAGCACATTGCTGGCTCGTCCTGCAGGTATTCCAACTCCATTATAGAGCTCAGTAAAGCTCTTTCCAGTGGATCTTCAGCATGTGACTGGTGAAAGTACTCTGCAGCTAATTCACTAAGTGTGTCCACATAGAAAGTCTGTCCGTCGATGGTTGGTCTCTTTACCAGCTTGTTCATATCAAAACTCATCTTCAGATCACCCACATTCAGAACTATCTTACCTCTCTGACAGTCAATCATTGCACCAGCTGTAGCTAAGAAAGATCTGCCCAAAATTAGTGGATCCTTTGGTTCCTGTCCATATTGTAGAACCACAAAGTCAGTAGGTATCGCGCATTGGCCGATAATTATAGGTACATCCTCCAATACTCCTTCGGGAATCCTGACCGTTCTGTCTGCTAGAACCAGTGATATCCTAGTGGGTCTGAAATCAGTCATACCGAGCCTCTTAGCAACTGAGAGAGGCATAAGGTTCACACTGGAACCAAGATCACATAAGGATCTTTCGAATCTCTCCCTGTAGATGGTGCAATCCAATACGAAGCTCCCAGGATCTTTCAATTTCTCAGGGGACCTGCCTTGAATCACTGCACTACATACCTCACTGATCATCATCACACTTTCTTCATCAGTCCATTTGCCAGCAAACATGTCTTTAAGGCATCTCCTCATCATTGGTGAAGTATCCATGGAGTCAAGCAAAGGCACTTCAACTTTCACCCTTTTTATCATCTCTTTGCATTTAGCATACTGCCTCTCGCTTTTAGCCTTCCTGGGATTCTTAGGATAGGGTACTCTAGGCTTGTACACCTTCTCTGTCGATTGCTTTGGATTCTCTGACTCTTCATTCTCGGCAGTCGTCTTGCAACGATCGTTACTAGATTTGTGTCGATCGTTGCTGGGTGACTTCGCGACATCAACTTCTTTGTTATCGCTTTGCGTCGACCGTTGCTTTGTAGCATCGATCGATGCATCGCGAATGTCACGGATTTCATCTTCTAACTCTTCAATTTCTGTGAGTTCTTCAACGCTCAGCTGCCTGTTCTGGTTGGGTAACAGTTTCTTACCACTTCTCAAAGTCACTGCATTGCATTGGTATTTGGGATTAGTGTCTGTTCTTCCTGGAAGATATCCATTTTCCCTCTGAGCATGTCCAGCAGTTCTCGCAACCTTAGCATCAAGCTCCTTCATATGTGTACTTAGACATTCAATCTTCCCATCTAGCTCCTTATGGACTGTATCTATTCTCTTGTGTATGTCTGCGGTACTCTTAATCTGTCCTTCCAGTAGCTTGTCCATCATTGCTGCCATCTTAGCTTCAAAATCAGATCCGTAGGCTCTCTGAGAACTATTGGTCTGTCCTCCACCAGAAAATCTGTTTCCAGATTGATATCCAAATCTGTTTCCTTGGAAACCAGATCCTCCGATGTAATTCACATCTTCTCCCTGAGTGTCCTTCTCAGTCTGAATCACTTCTACTTCTTGAGCAAAATGGACAGCTTTCTTCTCACTTAGAAGAATGTAGATTTTGTCCACCCTGGATCTTAATTCAGCCATCTCTGATTTATCAACACTTCCACTAGGCTTCTTTCTCCTCTCATCCATAGTCTTGCAACTATTGCTGCTAATCAAATTCTCAATTAACTGCTTAGCCTGTGTAGGAGTCCTGGTGTTGAAGTTGGCATCACTAGAATTATCCAGCGCCTGCTGATACGGAAGATCTATCCCTCTGAAGAAGATACCAATCAGCTGAACTTCAGTGAATCCATGGTGCGGACAGTCACGTTGATACTGCTTAAATCTCATCCAGGCAGTCTTTAAAGGCTCCACAACTCCTTGGGAGAAAGTAAGTATGTCCTGTCTAGATTGGTCTGAACGCGCATTGTCATAGAAATGACGCAGGAACTCACTCTTTAAGGCTGCCCAAGTAGTATACTGACCAGGTGCCAGTTGTCTCAGCCATGCACTAGCGTCTCCAGCAAGACTGTGCGGAAATAGCTTAAGGAACAGATAGTCCTGGCAAACTCCATCGTATTTCATACCAGTAACTATGTCCTCAAACTTGTCTATGTGATCCATAGGCTGCTCTGATTGAAGACCATGAAAAGCAATCTGCCTCATCAGTTGGTAGTAGATAGTCTTTACCTCAAAGTCGTTCCTCTCAAAGGCAGGAAGCACTAAAGCTGCTCGGTTCGCATGAAACTCGTCAGGTCTGTTGTAATCAGCTAATGTCCTTTCACGGACAACCATCTGGCCCAGTAGCTCAGCTTCATCAGGGATCACTCGTCCCTCAGCATCAATCCTATGCCCAGCAGCATTGTAAGGATTGTTCTCTGGATCCCTCAGGGTTCCATCAGCATTTGGTATCAAGATCAAGCGTTCTCGTACCATTCTCTCTCTCTTTTCTCTTCTGATTGTCCTTTCTAGACGTCCAAGTTCCTCTAGATTGAGATTAACCAAGCTCGAGTTCGGATTACTTCTAGTGTTCTGCGTTGGCATAAACTGTCTGTAATCGTCCAGCAACGATCGATGCTATCAGTGCAACGATCGGTTCAATCTCAGAATCGCCTAGTGTCGATCGACGCAAGATGTGCAACGGTCGACGCAAGGCGATTTCGGTACCTGCGACAGAAAGAATCAGAGAAAATAATCAGAAAAATCAAAATAAAACAAAAACGAAAAACAAAAACGAAAAATTTCTAGTAAAACCCTAAGTTCGGTCCTATCGAAGACTCAAAGAGTCCCCGGCAACGGCGCCAAAAACTTGATAGGTCGAAGTTTTAATCCCTATTCTAAACTGCAAGTGCACAGTATAGTCAATGTAGTATATAGGGTTATCGAATCCACAGGGACACTTGGTCTCAAGAGAATCAAACCGTAGGAATTAATACTAGAAATAAGCAAGTAGTGATTGTAATGAATTGCGGTGCAAGAAAGTAAACAGTAGCAGGAAATCGGTTTGTAAGCAATAAACTAAAAGCGTCAAGCCTAGGGTATTCTCAGGAAATCAGACAAGCAGACAAGTTAATCAGTCAGGATCAAATTAAACTCAGTTCTAGAACTCAAATCACGAAAATAGAATTAACCAAATCTCTTTGCGAAAACTCTCTAAGTCTAAGTGCAGTAATCCAAATCTCTTTGCAATTACTAACAAATTAAACTAGCATTAAGTTCAAGTTCGATATGTTCACAATTAAACTAAACCAAATCTCTTTGCGAATAATTCAATTGCTCAACCTAAATAGTTCAGATTCCTAAACCCCACTCTCGTGACGTATTTAGTAACCTAGGATCTAGATTCTAATTGATCAGGTTAGAACTAGCTTTAAGCACAATTTAGTTTGAAGAACATTCTAATCATATGAATCCTAACTGAATTAAACAAGTCTAGCAAGTCATCAAACCCTAATGAGAAACCCTAAACTCAACTATGGATCTACTCAGACATGATTGATGAAAACATAATCATAGAATAAATAGATTGCATATAAGAAATTAAAATATCAAAGGGGTTTGAAATCTTCTCCAAAATAAATCAATATAAGGAAAATAGATCAGCCCCAAAAGCTCTAAAAATCTCTTAGCTCTAAGTATCCAAGCGTATCTAAATTAAACACCAAAAACTAGTATATATAGGCATAATCTCGGCTGGGGCTTCTGTGTAAATACTGAAAGTATCTTGGGCTTCTTTGCAAATCTTCAATACTTGTTACGCCGACGCGTACGGCCCATCTCGCGACTGCATCGACCGATGCACAATGCGTGTCGATCGATGCAACATCAAATAATCGAACAGTGAATAAAGCTCTCGGCCAAAACGTCCCAAAATGCCCAAAATGCTCCATATATCTCCAATTAGCTCCAAACCTGATTTAACCTGTAAAAGACTCTAAACTAATACAAAAGACTCTAAAAACACAACTATATCATGGTATAAAGTGGGTAAAAACCATGATATATCATGAATCCAAAATGGGATCCATGTCACAGAACCAAGTATGACTTGGGTTGATTTACCCGATGGTGTAGAAGCCATTGTGAGTAAATGGATTTTCAAGAAGAAAAGATGACATGGATGGTTATATTCAGATGTACAAAGCTAGGTTGGTGGCAAAAAGGTTTCAAGTAAATTCATGATATTGACTGTGAATAAACCTAATCCCAGACACCGTGCTAATGTCCATTCGGATTCTCCTAGCAACCGCCACTCATAATGGTTATGAGATCTGGCAGATGGATGTGAAAACAGTTTTCCTTAATGGAATTCTGGAAAAAGGATGTGTACATGACACAACCTGAAGTTTTTTCATTGATCCTAATGAAGCTAGGAAGATATGCAAGCTTCATCAAACCATTTATGGATTGAAGCAAGCATCTCGGAGTTGAAATCTTCGTTTTGATAAAGCAGTCAAAAGGTTTGACTTCGTCATGAATGAAGAGGAACCGTGTGTTTACAAGAGGACTAGTGGGAGCGCAATTGCATTTCTAGTATTATATGTTGATAACATACCACTTCTCGGAAATGAAGTTCTATTGTTTCAGTCTGTTAAGACTTGATTCAAAAGTTGTTTTTCGATAAAATTATGGGAGAAACCGTATACATTCTTGGAATAAGAATCTATAGAGATAGATTGGATAAGCTAATTGGATTGTGTCAAGATACTTATAGTGATAAGGCCTTGCACATGTCCAAAATGCAGGATTCCAAGAAGGGCTTCGTGCAAATGACTCTTGGTATTACTCTTAGCAAGACGCAGTGTCTTTCGACACACTGCTAAAGGCATTAGATGTCTTAAGATATGATCTTAATTTTAGTGGGAGTCATTGTTATTAATTTTAGTTATGATATGATGTTCGTATAAACATAATTTTAGTTATGATATGATGTTCGTATAAACATAATTTGATTATGTTATTGAAATCTGACATCTGTATTATTTAATAATGGTTATTAAATAATAGTCCCAAAGTAATTTATGACATTTTATAGGTCATCAAGTATGTGACTTGATCATGAAACCCTATAGATAATAAATGACATAAATTATGTTGGTCCCTGGTCGAGGTTGTTAAAGTGGGACATTAACAACCGCGTGAGACTAGTATGTGAGGTGACTGATGACTAAGTTTCATGGAGTCATTAATAAGAGTATTAAAGTCAATCACATAGATATGTGTTGGAGAACATAGGATCGGACATGACCCACTGATGAGAACTCTACGGGATAGTTATATAAGTGTCATGAGAGTTTTCATTACGACTATAGAGAATAGTCCTTAGACCTGAGTTCATCATGTTTTCTTACATGTGAATTGGTCTGCTTTAACCTTGTCAAACGTCAGCCGTAACTGGTGACTATAAAGGCATTGATTGGGCGTATCATGAAGCGTGTGAAGAGACAGGGATGGAACAAGATGGGATTTGTCCCTCCTATATAACAGGAGATGAATATCTCAGGGCCCATCGAAGATTTGATACTGAGAAATATGTGGCCACACTCAAACGAGGTGATTGTCAGTCGTTTGTCTTGTCAGAATAAATCAGAGTTCGATGAACATGATCTTGGCTCAATAAGGATGACACGGTTCTTGCCTTATGCTAGATCAAGATATAGTGACGAAGGGATTAAAGGAATAGATGATTCCAGTACAAGTGGGAGATTGTTGGGAATGTCCTGAAATCTATTGTACTTGCTCTAAGTGAAAGTCGTATAGTCGAGATGAGAAAATTACATAACACTAGGCAGTCATAACGCTTTGCTAGAAGCCACTTATGATCAATGAGTTGAGAGCTCATTGCTAGTGTTATATGATCCTACAGGGTCACACACCTAAGCAAACTGGACGTTAAAGACGAGGTTGATCATTAATGTAATGATCTAGTGAATGCATATTTGATATGCATTCGATATCAATATTCTGGGGCAGTGTCGATCGACACAAAGAGTGTGTCGATCGATGCAACTCGCGGATTACCAAATTAATTCGGTTTAATCGTTGGTTAATTCCGTTATGGTTTAAGTCGTCATATATAAGATATATGGTCGACCTAAACTAATTTTTAACGAAATAGACAGCCACCAGAACTTGAACAGAAACCTCTGAAGAGATTGGATCTCTATAGGCACTAGCATCCCTCCTGTTCAGTTTGTGTGCGTGTGGATACCAGTAGAGGCGCAGCATTTGAGGCGCTCTAGATCTCGATTATCTGCAAATCTTCCGCTGCTAATCACCAGGTAATTCTGAGATCCCATTGATTCAATTACATGAACCCTAGATCCTAGGCTTGGAATTCAGACCAGGATTGCCTAATTGGATTAGGATCTGCTAGAGAAAATCCTTCAAAGTGTGCCAAGAACTTTCAGTGAAGCCATGTCTACACCTTCATGGAAAGAGGTTGCTAACAATGAAATTGCATTATGGAGAATCATACATGGGAGTTGGTTGATTTACCGCAAGGGTGTAAACCTCTTGAGTGCAAATGGATCTTCACTACAAAGTTTAAAATATATGGATCCATAGACAAGTACAAGGCTAGAATTATGGTGCAAGGATTTCGGCAAAACGAAGGGTTGGATTACTTTGTCACCTATTCTTTGGTAACGAGAATATTTTCGATTAGTATGCTGATTGAAATTGCAGCGTTGAGAGACCTTGAAATTCATCAAATGGATGTAAAAACTCCTTCCTAAATGGAGATTTAAAATAAGAAATCTACATGAATCAACCTGAGGGTTATGCCGTTCATGGGCAAGAGAAGAAAGTGTGTAGACTTGTGAAGTCATTATATGGACTTAAACAAGCTCTGAAACAGTGGCATGAAAAGTTTTACAATAATGAATGTGATAAGTGTAAATACATCAAAACTACCCCTCATGGATACATTTTGCTCTGTTTATACGTCGATGACATGCTCATCATGGGAAGCAGAAAGGACATAATCCAACAAACTAATAATATGCTTAGTGGGAATTTTGATATGAAAGACATGGGATTAGCAGATTTAGTTCTAGGAATTAAGATCACTCGAAATTCCGAAGGAATAATCTTGTCGCAAGTTCATTATGCTGAAAAGATCCTAGAGCGGTTTAAGAACCACTCAAATGGGATAGTGAAAACTCCAATTGACCCTAAACTTCACTTGAAAAAGAATTCAGGTGAAGTCGTGTCACAAGTGGAGTATGGAAGAGTTATCGGAAGTCTTATGTACTTAAACAATTGTACTAGACTCGATTTAGCGCACTTGGTAAATGTACTAAGTCGTTAAACGAGTAATTCATGTGATACTCACTGGAAGGCCATAACTAGAGTGTTGAGTTAATTGAGAAATACTAAAAGTTATGGACTTCATTTTGTAAAAGAACCAGCAGTACTAGAAGGGTCTAGTGATGCTAATTGGATTTCAGATTCAAGAAATTCCAAATCTACGACTGGATATGTATTCAATCTTACTGGTGCAGCAGTATCCTAGAAATCTTCCAAGCAAACACTCTTGGCTAGATCAACCATGGATTCAGAGTTCATAGCTTTAGACAAAGTTGAAAAAGAATCATAATGGCTTCGGAACTTCCTAGAAGATACTCCGATGTGGGAAAAACCACTGCCAGCTTTACGTGTACACTGTTATAGTCAGTCAGCTATCTTTCAGGCACTGATTAATCTATATAATGGTAAATTTATTCATACAAGAAGACGACATAAGACCATTAGACATTTTATCTCAAGTGGTGTACTCACGATAGATTACATCAAGTCGGCTGATAATTTAGCAGATCCGTTCACAAAAAACTTTCCACGAGATCAAATTCTAAAATCATCAAAAGGAATAGGTTTAAATCCTTTGAACAAAGATGACGTTTGATGCACACCCCAACTATGTGAATGGAGATCCCAAGATCTAGGGTTCAAAGGGAAAACGAAATTAATTTGATTCAGGAATGAGCACTATAAGACTATGTTTTTAGGATGATAAAATGGTGTTATATGCGAGTAATGAGGATAAGCGTTGGCTTTTATTGATTCCATAGCTTTGTAATAGTGGAGTACAAACGAATACTTCTTGAAAGAAAGCTGATGGTAGATCACCTAGTGAGTGTGAAATGGGGCCGTTTCTAGGAGAATGAACGTAGGGCTATACTCTCCAACTTCACTCACGAATACCAGACATGTTCAAGGCCAAAATGAACACAATAGAGAATGTAGTTCTACAATAAAATGTCATTTTATGATACATGTTGTCTCGGTTTATATCAAAGTCCGGGTGGTTCAAGACATCATGTTCACCTTTTGGCCGAGTAAACTCGACAGATATTAAAAATGATTAGTTCAAAGCTGAAAAATGCTACCTCTCAGATACATTTAGATTTTTGTATACTCTCGAAAGTCTGTCTAGTCTAGTCGAGTCTATCTAGTTAGTTGAGTTTGTCTAGGTAGTTAAATCTTCATATGTTTAGAGTCATTTCTATTCATGTGGGGATTGTTGGAACAATTTTATGATAAATACATGTTCTTTATCCAAAATATGTTTGTGTGAAAAGAAATGAGTTAGCCCATAAAGAATGAAATGTTTTGATTGGCTATAACTATTTGTGGGAAAGAAAATTATCTCACTTTGGAAAGTTTTCACTTACTATATAAAGAGTCCAACTTTTACTTATGTTACAAGCAAGTTGGAAAGAGAGGAGAAAGACCACACACGCGCAGTCGTCGTGGCTCGTTGCTTCGTTTGCTTCGTTTTTTTAATTGGCTTTTGGGGCTCTTGGGTTATATTAGAGCGTTCGTGTTATTGGTCGGTTGGACGTGATTATTTCTCTTAACCAAGATTTTATTTTAATTTAATTACGTCAATAAACTTTGCAGCCCAAGTTTGTGTGCGGCCCAAATCGATAAAACTTGGTGGACAAGTCGATGGACTTGCTGCACAAATCGGTTTATTTACTAAACCTAGCCTCCTCTCCAATCCTATATATACAACCCATAAGCCTCTCTTGTAGAACATCCACTCAGAAAATCACACATAGAAAAACTCAAAAGAAGTTCCTTCAATTTTCTTCTCTTTTAGTTTCGTGTTTAATTCGAGATTATCGTAATTTTTTATGTTCGACAAAATCGTTATCGAGTGATGTGATACGGTTTCCTATAGTTGTATCATGGGACTCATAAATCGTGATTTGACATGTCACACCATGGATGATTCTTTCAATTAAGGAAAGAAATCAAATATCGCTTCCATATATTATGTTTTTCAATTCTTTCTATTAAATCGTTTCAATATAGTTTCTTTAACTATTATTGTTTATTTGTAATTAAATCGCTTTAAACATAGTGTCTAATATTTCTTTTCTATAGAATTTGATGATGACCATCTTGTTCTCAACAAAATTATGAATGACAAATATCCAAATTTGAAGCTTATGCATTGTATTGGTACGATTCGACAGTGGATGAGTCTCTTCAACAACGTTAAGTTTTCCTTTCGGTGGAGATCAAGTAATATATGTTATGCTACGCTTGCTCATAAAGCTATTCTTTCACAAAATTCAATGGTGTATCTATAATACTCGCCCTTATTTTTTCATAGAAACAGTGTGTAAGTGTAACACCACGCTTCCGGCGAATCGGAATGGCGGTGTTAGGACATGCGTCTACGCTTGCAGGCTAGCTGACATGTCTTCCCATTCGTCTCAGGAGTCCTGCGCACGCTTTCTTCTGTTCAAAACCACCAATTCGACCAGTAATATACTTTTGCTACAAGTCCTGAAAGGAAAAGGAAGGGGAAAGGAAAAGGGGTGAGTAATTGGGGAATTACTCCGTGAGAACGATTTGGACCAACCCAAACCATACGACCCTTGCACGACTTAACACCTAGCCGAGAATTAAATGGCTGCAAGGAATATTATATGATACTTATATAATACAATATATAAACACAAAGCAAGCAATGGAAGCATCGTGACCCCCGGCCCATAGCAGCATAAAGCATGTACCCGACTCAGCCACGACACTAGTTCAAGCCACCGGGCCCGTAGAGACATATAGCTCGTACCCGACTTCCACCCGAACATCATTCTACCAGTGCGTTCGTTTTCCAGGCACATGAATTCCTTCTCGGTATCAGACATGTGCCCCACCACAGAAGCCCATCACAGGTGTCTAACACAACAGCTAACTCACAGATGTTATTCATGACCACACAAGTTTCCGGTTCACCGCCCTATCTGTTTTAACATGCCATCTAGGTTCTCAATCAGCACGCAATGCCAGGTCGTTTATCGCAAGTCACAGAACACTCAATGATATCTAACAACCTAACTTCATTATCAATTCACAAGGAAAGATAGTTTATACATATATATATATATAACCCTAGCGATACTATATTCCATCATCAACACTTAGCACGCAACAAGCAACGAAGCCAATTCAATCCTAACCTAGACATCACGAAGCACAACAGTATGCATGACTCAAATTAGGACAAACCGCCTCACCTTGGCAACATTGACAACGACGATGACCAATAACGAGCTGGAACGGACTGCGATCGAGATCGCGGAAGAAACACATGACTATCCATGACCTAAAGCTTTAGATCGGTTTTACTTCAACCGAGAGCTATCTCTATGTGCTTAATAAGTCCCTGAGATTATTCAGATCAAGCGGGATCCACTTGCCCAACTCAAAACACAGATCAATCTAGACAATTCACAGATTCGTCATGAACATACACGCTTTAGAAAACAGACCATAACTTCCAAACGGTAAGACAGAATCGGGCGATCCTTACCTTTTTGGAAATCTAAGACCGAGAGCTTTCTAACGACATATTTTTCGTTCCGTAGTTCCTTACGGATCAACGGAAAAATACGAATCAATCTGACAGGCGGATTTGCTTCGATCTTATATATGCATTCGGGAAAGTGAAAGATCGAAGATCCGAGATTAGATCTCCGATCTAACACCACAGGAAATCAAAAGGCGATATAAGAAGAAGGAAAAAGTAGGATCTAAGTTTAGCGAGAGATTCACTTAACCCGGAAAGAAAGAACGAAGAGAATACACACGGGAAAAGCTTGAGATCGGAGGAGACGGGTGGCGGCTGCAATCTCCGGCTTGGCTGGTCGACGGCTAGGGAGAGGCTTCATTCGAGCAGGGCTTCGCCTCCAAAACTTCTTGTAGAGAAACCTAAGGGAGGCACCTCTATTTATAAGAAAAAGAGTGAAAACCCTAGGGTTTTAGAATGGGCTTGGGCTTAGAGGGCCTTTCTTTTAAAAAATTTTGAAAGCCCAAAATTGGGATGTTACAATTCTCCCCCTTTAACGGAATTCGTCCCGAATTCCGAGGCGTACAATTACTCGGATTTCCTAAGAGCTCAAGGGTACCATTCCCGCAAAGGGTACGAAAGCTCATACTGAAGGGGAAGTCTTGTCGAACGGGATAGCGGAACACGAAAAGCACTTTGAAGGAAGGAGCGAACTCTTGCGAAGTTACTCACTTCTTCTTGGAATCCAAGGAATGAGAGAATAAGAGGATGATTAAGGAGTTGGGATTCCAAACCGTACAACCTAAAACCCTTAGGACCTTGGACGATCGCTTGACCAACAATTAAACAAGAACATGATCAAACGACCATCCTTAGCCGAGCCTAGAGATGTTAACAGATGGAATTCGACAACTTCTACATACTCCACGCTATTCTCTAGTCCAAGAGGAAAGGGGAAAGATTAGCTATGTTTCACCATGCGGAAATCGCATGGCAAGGAAGGATTGCAAGCCGAAAGAAGGAAAAATAAATTGAACTTGAAACGCCACGGAATCTCTCTGTCGGTTCGCCTCGGGAACTCCACTTGAAATGCTTATTGAAATCTCCGATGAATGCCACCACATACTTGGTTCCTTTCTGTACACTGCTACGCTTCCACACCGGACAATACCAATCCCAACGAGCACCTCGATGGCATCTACTACCCCGAAGGCATGCACCGCAGCATACATCTCAACATATGCCTCCACCGGCATACATCCTGACATACGTCTTGGTACACAACTTAAGGGCAATTGATACCACTAACGTATAAGGCACCGATCCCACCTTGCACGGAAAATCTAACTAGGCTAGAACCATATAGAAGAAGTGATATACTACTCTAGTTGGTGGTTTGAAAATACTTTCGCAACTTTCGTTGGGTACCACTAAATTTCGCAAACACTTTTCGCAAACAGAAATAAGGTTTTAAGAAAACGACAGAAGATGATCCCTCGGGGCGGCACTGAGGGATCTTAACCCAGGCTCGGATACCAAATTGTAACACCCCCTCCCGGCGAACCGGAACGGTGGCGTTAGGACATGGGTCTACGCTCGCAGGCTAGCCGACATGTCCTCCCATTGGTCCCAGGAGTCCTGCGCACGCTTCTTTCTGTTCAAAACCACCAACTCGACCAGTAATATACTTCTGCTACAAGACCTGAAAGGAAAAGGAAGGGGAAAGGAAGAGTGGTGAGTAATTGGGGAATTATTCCGTGAGAACGATTTGGACCAACCCAAACCATATGACCCTTGCATGACTTAACGCCTAGCCGAGAATTAAACGGCTGCAAGGAATATTATATGATACTTATATAATACAATATATAAACACAAAGCAAGCAATGGAAACATCGTGACCCCCGGGCCCATAGCAGCATAAAGCTCGTACCCGACTCAGCCACGACACTAGTTCAATCCACCGGGCCCGTAGAGACATATAGCTCGTACCCGACTTCCACCCGAACATCACTCTACCGCCGCGCAGTCCCCTCACATCACTCTGGCACGCATGCCACAAATCACTCTGTTGGGAGGGCGCGTCACACCCTCCTCCGACAGTTTTCCGGGCACGTGAATTCCTTCTCGGTATCAGACATGTGCCCCACCACAGAAGCCCATCACATGCGCCTAACACAACAACTAACTCACACATGCCATTCATGACCACACAAGTTTCCGGTTCACCGCCCTATTCGTTTTAACATGCCATCTAGGTTCTCAATCAACACCCAATGCCAGGTCGGTTATCGCAAGTCACAGAACACTCAACAGTATCTAACAACCTAACTTCATTATCAATTTATATGCTTCTTATAACCCTAGCGATACTATATTCCATCATCAACACTTAGCACGCAACAAGCAACGAAGCCAATTCAATCCTAACCTAGACATCACGAATCACAACAGTACGCATGACTCAAATTAGGACAAACCGCCTCACCTTGGCCACATTGACAACGACGATGATCGATAACGAGCTGGAACGGACTGCGATCGAGAATCGCGGAAGGAACACAAGACTATCCATGACCTAAAACTCTAGATCGGTTTTACTTCATCCGAGAGCTATCTCTATGTGCTTAATAAGTCCCTGCAAATATTCGGATCAAGCGGGATCTGCCCAACTCAAAACACAGACCTATCAAAACAATTCACAGATTCGTCATGAACAGACACGCTTTAGAAAACAGACCATAACTTCGAAACAGTAAGCCAGAATCGGATGATCCTTACCTTTTTGGAAAGCTGAGACCGAGAGCTTTCCAACGACATATTTTGTGTTCCGTAGATCCTTAAGGATCAATGGAAAATCGCGAATCAATCTGACGGCCGGATTTGCTTCGATCTTAGATTTGCATTCGGGAAAGTGAAAGATCGAAGATCCGAGATTAGTTCTCCGATCTAACACTACAGGGAATCAAAAAGCGATATAAGCAGAAGGAAGGAAGATCTAAGTTTAGCGAGAGATTCACTTAACCCGGAAAGAAAGAACGAAGAGAATACACACGGGAGAAGCTTGAGATCGGAGGAGACGGGTGGTGGCTGCAATCTCCGGCTTGGTTGGTCGACGGCTAGGGCGTGGCTTCATCCGAGCAGGGCTTCGCCTCCAAATCTTCTTGTAGAGAGACCTAAGGGAGGCATCTCTATTTATAAAAAAAAATAAAAAGAGTGAAAACGCTAGGGTTTTAGAATGAACTTGGGTTGGAGAATTTTTCTTTTAAATTTTTTTGAAAGCCCAAAATTAGGATGTTATGGCAAGTGTAACGATAAAAAATTAAAAATTAATGAAAAAGACGTCTTTGTTGGAAAAAGAAGAAAATTGTAATGCAAACCTATATTATTTTACAAAAAATTAGAAAAATAAATACTTCTTTGTTTTTGTTTCCCTCCTCTCTCTAAATATACTATGGCAAAACAAACTGATACTTTTTACAACTTACACAGACAAAGCTGAGCTTATCCCACCTTAATAAACTAATGAGATGAGTTATGTTCGTCGTCTGATGATGAAGATGAAGATTGCTTTCGTCCACATAGTCCAGGTAAAGGTTGTGGCAGCATTGGATTCACCGGAACTGGAAACTTATGAGCCGAACTAACCGTTGTTCTTTCATTTATCATCCCTACTTCTTTGCAGACTCTGTCTACTACTCCGAGGAAGTCTCGAACCACCAAGAATATTCTAAATGGGTGCGCTTCTTCTTTAGCCGAGTTTCCATGGAAATACTCTGTAATCTCTTTCACAAGAGATAACGCTACGCTCTCTTGGGCTTGTACTCTGATGATATCTTCCTCAGACCTTTTCAGAAACGTGCTCATCGATTCCGAAAATCTCAGATTTGTTGGATTTGTTGATTGGATTTGGATAGCTTCGTTAATCTTAGCAATGCCTTGAGAAAGCTTGGAGACGTAGCTGCTAAGTACTTCTGAGTCCATTGCAGCAGCTTTCTTGACGTTACTAAGCTCTGAACATAGACTTGATACAACTTGGAGGCCGAGTTTCCTGCATTTAATGTCATCTGTTTGTGTATTGTTACCTGAGAGACGTGTGCCTTCTGCTCGGATTATCTCTTGTACAACGAAATGCAAGAGAGTTGTTTTCCCATCAGCGCCTTTAACATCGACCAGCTTGAGAAGCGTGTCAAGCTTGAACGCATGAGCATCTCCTCGGTTCGTCCCAACGTTCATCCGGTTTCCTGTCTTTAGAACCGCTTCTAAAAGCTTTAAGAACATCCTGCTGTTCCTCAGTTCCTCACAAGCAGCCTACCCATAAAAAAAAAACAGGAATGAAGTCATGCCCGTTTACAATACATATACGGTAAAAAGAGAGAAAGTAGCTTGCAATACCTCAAGAGTCTCAAAAGATTTCTTCAGGTATTCAACCTCGGACTCAAAGTTAGCTACATAGAGCATTGCGTCAACTCTTTTAAAGGCGAATGGGATGTCTAGCATTGCCTTAAGGAATTTCTCAGCATGTCCAAGCTTGACGGGCGAATCATCCTTGTACTCTTTTAACTTGCGCTCTTCCTCTTTTGTTGGCGCCATCTTCAGTAAGCTCTCAAGAAGTTCAGTCCCAAGTGTTTCAGCATTGCCTGAAAAGCATAACAAAGAACAAGAACATAACACCAATCATTCAGGACATCAAATTTCTTAGATATCAAAGGAGAAAAGATATGAAACTAAGTATGTGACAGCATAGGTTACCTTCAAGAAGAGCTTCACAAACTTCTTCTATAGTGACATTAAGTGCACGAAGCAGGATCGCAATATTCTGAGCCTTCTTAGGGTCCAAGACTCTGTTCTCTTGGTTTGGGCTCGGAAGAACACATCTTGGAGTTGTCCGACTCTGATTTGGTTTAGAGTCTAACGACTTTGCCACAAACAACGTTTCAATCATCTCTTCATCTAATCTGCAACCACATCGATATCAACAACCATATTCTCAAGCAGTATTAAAGAAATTATGACATTAGCTTACTTGAAAGAACTTGATCGAAGATGATCCCAGACCATCTCACGGTCAGAACTTGCTCTCACTTTATCCCAATGTAACGCCTTTAGCTTCGGTTTAGGAGTTTCTTCTGCTGCCTCATTGGCACTGAACGTCTCTGGCAGGTTTTCGGATGGGATCACAAAAGGATGTGACGGCGGCGTCAGAGAAGGTGGTCGTCCCGCCTTAGGAGTCGCTTGATTCCTTCTTGCCCAGGACGGAAATGGCGGAGGAGGTGGCGGATGCGGTTGTTGCACTCGCGAAGCTTCAGTTGCAGACACCGGAGGCTGTAGAATTTGAGATGAAATGTTCGAGATTCGTGGAGATACATCTAAGCTATGGCTAAAACCTCTATCTGGAGAAGATGACAGAGATGATGACGAGGCAGACTGCGGATTCCTCGGAGATGTGACCTGTGACTTATAAGAAGTTTTTTCCGGTGAAGAACAAACAGACGAAGGAGACGATGGTGAACGAGAACGCAATGCATCTAACTCTTTAAGGAAACCTTGTCCCGGAGAAGAGAGTAATTGAGATTGCAATCCTTGCCGGAGATTGCTCATGAACGCCGGTAATACCTCGGGAGATTTCTGGTAGCATAGATACGGTGATATAGAAGCAGAAGAATGCGAAGGTGATCGCAAGTAAGCTTCTGGAGTATTGTTTGGTCGTCTTTCTGGCGAAGTAGAAGCAGATGATGGCGTCGTAGATCGTGAAGAGCTTCGAGGAGAGTCGTCGAGATTCTGGGTAGAGTTTTCCTTTTTGCTATCCATTGATATTTGGGGTGAAGTAGTGAGAGATGTAACCGTCGGAGATCTCGATATTTTACCTAATCCTCCATCGGCGTTTTTCACCGGGCAAAGTCCCGGCGATAAAGAAGCTAAGGACAGTGATGGAGACCTCACGAATCGAAAATCTGTTAATTCCGAGATCTTTGCCGGGGATGATTCAGAGCTTTCCGGAGAAGTCTTCAACGGCGGCTCTGGTGCGGAGATTACGGTAGCTTTCGGTTCAGATCTCTTCGGACTCATCGACGGAGAAATGCTGATGAAGGTCGATCTCCCTGGTGAACCTGAGCTTGATGAAGAGCAAGAGATAGTGTCATTGTTCACAGATCTAGCGTTTTGATTCGGAACCGCCGCGAAAACTCTCCGGGACTCGGATCCGACGCGGCTTAACGTTTCTCGCCCACTCGCTGAACCACGGGGAGAGTAAAACTCTTCTTCGTCCTCCTCTCCTATTGAACCAACCTCTGGATTTAGCCGGAAACTCCGTTTCATGAGAGGAGGAAGAGGCTGGAGATCTGGAGATTCCAATTTCCTTGAGCTCGAACCATTATTGCTCCGATTACTCCCCGATTGATCTTCAACTCCTCTCGGATTCACCATCGTTCCCAAGTAAAGAAACTCAGAGCTATTGTTGGTAGAGCTCGTCGTCGCTCTCTGTTTACTATTTCTACCATCCGCATTGCGCCGTACCGGAGGAGGCGGATAAACTCGGCGGCTACTGTCGGTTGTCCACGTCTTGCTATCATCAGGTAAGTTACTGTCCAGGACGCTTCTTCTTTTTTGCCAATAGAGCAACGCGATAAGCGCGGAAACTAAAGAGGCGGAGGTCACGGCGGAGATTGCGACGATGAGGAGCTTTTTAGAACTAGGCGGCGATTTAGTAGCGTGGGGAACGATTAGAGAGGAGATATTGGCTGGAAAGGATGCAAAAGAGGACGGAGAAGGAGGCGGAGGAGATGAAGGGTATGAAGGGAAGAAAGGAGGTGCAGTAGCGTCTGGAGGAGTGGTGGAAGAGAAGGGAAGCTTAGGAAGCGGCGGCGATTGTGGAGGTGATGGTGGTGGAGAATCTACAGGGAAGAATGGCTCGTGAAGGACTCGACGGTCGGCGAGAACGGAGGATAAGAGAAAGTAGAAAAACAACAAAAAGAGCATTGTGTTGCTCTTCTTCTTCTTCTCTTTTCAATCTACGAGATCTGAGACTGTAGGGACTCTCTCTTCTCTCTTTCTTTCTGTTAGTTTTCTTCTTCTGGATTTTCTCGAGAAAAGATGAGAAAATTTCTGGAGAGTGATGGATCCAGCTAAGATTCTGCTGGTAATGGTCGATCGATCTTCTTCACTCTCTTTTTTAAAAAAAAACTTTCAACTTTAGTTGATGGTGAGAGAGAAAAGAGCACAGAGGCCAAAAGAGCTGATGGAAGGAGAGTGGTAGTTAAATTATTATTATTTTTTTTTTTGTCGACAGAAAATGTTTCATGGGCCAAGGCCTGACAAATACAAATGGGCCGAACATAGAAGAGCAAACAAAGAGAGTCGTGATAATTATTCTCTTACACGTAGTAGGGCCCGCTTTTCTGAACATGACTAGTTAAATTATTACACCGTACGCAGTTACGCACATTGTCGAATATAAATGCGAGTTGATTTGATTCTTATTTATATATACTGAAAAGTTCGAAAACTATATAATATTCTTACGGCGGATAATCAAATGTGTCGTAATAAAAAAAATGGATTTAAATATAAATTAGTGGTGTGATACTGTTTGAGGAAGTGGGTGTGTTGTGCGAATTATTTTCTTCTCTTTTACCGACACTTCTAAGATGGGCGGTTCATGTTTTCCCCCAGATGATGCAAACCAAATCTTGGACTACAAGATAATAACCCCGTAATGAATGTACACTATATAATTTCAGGCTTCAGCCAACAATGTAAACGACACTGCCAGCAGGAGTGTTAAGAGTTTGATAGGTCGTCTCTTAGATCCGGAAGCGCAGAACATGGATCGAATGTTGAGGGTTATGCCTAACATCTGGAAGGTGTATGAGCGGGTACGTGCAGTGGTGGACCCAGAGTTTAATTAAAGGAGTGTCAAAGAATCAACTAAAAAAATTTAAAAAGGCTCATAATGAGATTTGAACCTTAGTTTGGGGGTTCACCAAGCCAGTTTTACCAAAAAATGCTAGCAGCTTTTAATAATTTTTAGGCTTATTTAAAATTTTATACAGATTTAAGGGGTGTCAAAATGACACCCCATTCCCTTAATAGGTCCACCATTGGGTACGCAGAATTGCTCTAACTGCTGAGAGCTTTCAGTTTTTCTTTGACCTTGAAACGGATATTCAGACTGTCATGAAGAATGGATTCTGGACGTTTGATGATTGGGGCATGGTCATTGATCGGTGGATGGAGACGCCGCCTTCGTCTTTCCTACAGAAAGCACAAGTTTGGATCCGGTTGAGGAAAATCCCGGTTAATCACTTTATCTTGGGTACTATTCGGAGGCTAGCAAATGTTATATGACATGTTGTATAAGTCGAATATGATCAAAATAAATCGCATCTACAGGAATACGTACGTGTGTTGGTGGAACTGGATTTAGCTAAACCACTTCGGGACACTAAAACCCTAAATATTCCCAACAGTGGTGTGGCGATTATTGAAGTTGAGTACGAAAGGGTGAGGAAGAAGTGAGTACAGCAACCAATAACCAATCAGGTGTTAACATTCAACCTGTTATGCATCGCCAACATCACGTTAATGTTGCAGACAAGATCATGCCCTTCCTGGGTCCTGCTGTTCCACCTGGCTTTGTGCCTTTACCCAACATTGTGGCTCCTGATGTGTTTGAACAATTGAGATTGTTCATGAACTCTGCTGACCCCACGCAAAGAGGATTGCGTGAGATGCAGTTAAAAAAGACTCTAGATGAGCTTTCTAATAATCATGCAGAACAAAGTGCGGTTTTGCGACTAGAAGGTCCCTCTTTAATCTCTCATCACAAGGATAGGGGGAAGGATCATGTATATGACTTCCGTTTGAACGAAGAGGTTAACCCTTATGTGGTTGTTGATGATCGTGCTGAAGGTTATGGGACTGCATGCCTACTCAATGACGCTAATAGTTATGGTGAAGGAGTTAAAATGACTCAAGGTGGAGCTGAAGGATTTGGTCAAAGAAATGATACTGAGCATCCTGATCCTACCAAAGTCTTAGGTTTTAATATAGGCTATTCGGAGACTAGTGCTTCCAGTTATAGTAAGAAAGCTCGTAAGTCAGTTAAATCAAGCTCCTGGTCTCGTCGGAGAAGAGCTAGCAATGAGGCTGCACTGCTGCGAATGTTAATGTCGGTTGAAGATCATGTTACGGAAGGGAACATGAAACGTAAGGCATCAGATGAGACTGAAGTTTCATAAAAAATCTCAAAAATGACTGAAGGTTTGATGGTTCACCAGAAACCATCCAGTCCTCAGTGACGACGCTCAGTTGGAATTGTCAGGATGTGAGGAGTGACCTGATAGTTCGACGCCTAAAGGAGATGTGTTGTGAACATTTCCCGGATTTTGAATTCCTCCTAGAGACGAAAAACTCTAATTCTCATGTGTCAAGTTTTCAGAGATCGTTGGGTTATGATCGCTACTTCTTGGTGAATCCAGTAGGTCTCAGTGGAGGCTTGACATTGTTTTGGAAAGATACTTACAAGGTGGACGTTCTGTTTTCTAACAACAGAGTGATTGATACAAAGGTGAAGGTTGGCAATTTGGAGTATTTTATGACGTTTTTTTACAGAGATCTTGTACAAAGTAGACGGCGAGTCGTATGGGATCTGATTACTGATATTGGTTGATCTCGTAATGGACCATGGTTTTTATGTGGTGATTTCAATGAGCTATTGAACAACTCAGAGAAGATGGGAGTTGTTAGTAGACCATAAGCTTTTTTTTATTCTTTTCGCTCTCTGATCATGGATTGTCGTATCAAAGAAGTTCCAAGTCTGGGGAACGTTTTATCTTGGGCAGGGATGAGAGATGTTATGGTAAATGGAGTGAAAGAGAATGTTTGGGTACAGTGTCATCTTGATCGAGCTTTTGGGAATGCAGAATGGTTCGGGCTTTTCCCTCGTGCAACAACAGAATACTTAGAAAGACTAGGGTCTGACCATATACCGATCTTCACTAGATTGGCCTCTGATCAGACTGGTCGTACGGGGAGATTTATATTTGACAAGCGATGGTGTTCAAATCCTGAGGTAAGGAACACTATCCGGAATGGGTGGAACAGGAACGCAGGAACTAGGAGACAGTCTGTCTGGGATCGCATTGTATCATGTAGAAAAGAGATCTCCAAGTGGAAGAGAAGAGCTGATTGTAACTCAAAACAGAGAATCAATCGCCTTAGAAGAGAGCATGACCTGTAATCTGCGAAGTTACTCTCGTGTATGCAGAAGGTGGCGAGATTGAGAATGGAGATGTCTCAAGGATTAAAAGACGAGAAGTCTTACTGGAAACAGAAGAGTGGTGTTAGATGGTTGAAGGTGTGTGATAAGAACACAAAGGTATTCCATGGTTGGTCTAAATCTAGGAGAATGAAGAATCAGATCACATCTCTTCTGGATAATAATGGCATTGAGCAGTCTGAGGACAATCGTATGGGGGAGATTGATGTGGACTACTTCACATGATTATTCAGAACATCGAATCCGGCACCTGTCTCTGAATTACTGAATGGTATGGAGACTAGAGTCACTGCAAGAATGAATCGTGATCTCAAAAAGGTGATCTTGGAGGGGGGGGGGAATAAAACATGCTGTGAAAGAAATCAAGAATGATAGTGCGCCTGGTAGTGCCTGAATGACTGGTGCCTTCATTCAAAATTATTGGGACATTACTGGTACACAAATCACGGCAGAGGTTAAGGCTTTTTTCATTCACGGTTCTCTGCCACAAGATTGGAACTACACACATATTTGTTTGTTTCCCAAGAAGCCAAACCCGAAACAAATGACAGACTTGCATCCAATAAGTCTTTGTGTAGTTTCTTACAAGATCATCTCAAAGGTACTTTGTACAAGACTTAAAAATATATTGCCGGCTTTGGTTTTAGAAACGCAGGGTGCTTTTGTAGTTTGGCGGTTGATCTCGGACAATATTTTGATTGCACATGAGATGGTGCATGGATTAAAAATGAATCCAGATTGTAAAAGAACTTTATAGCGATCAAGACTGATATGTCAAAAGCATATGACATGGTGGAGTGGTCATTTCTATAAGAACTCTTCTTGCGTATAGGATTTGAAAGGAAGTGGTTGAATTGGGTATTGTTGTGTGTGCGCTCTGTCTCATATATAGTCTTACTCAACGGTCAAACGCATGGTCACATTGTGCCGGAAAGGGGTATACGCCAAGGAGACCTCTATCTCATTTTCTATGTATTCTTTGTGTTGAGGCCTTGGTGCACGTCATGAATCAGGCAAAGAAGGGAGACTTACGGGCATGAGACTGACTAAGAAATGTCCTCTGATACAACATCTTTTGTTTGCCGATGATAGTCTATATTTATGCAGAGCTTCTCTCAAGGAATGTTCGGAATTTCTGCATTGTTTAAGGTTGTATGGTTTAGCATCTGGACAGGAGATTAACTTTCAGAAGTCGTCAGTCACATTTGGTAATGATATCGATCCGGTAATGAGCAGATTGATTAATGAGTTGTTAGGCGTGGAAACAGAGGGTGGGGCAGGTTCGCACCTTGGTCTTCCCGAATGTTTTAGCAGCTCTAAAAGAGAGTTATTGGCTTTCATTATTGAGAAGCTGGAGAAAAGGGTGGAGGGGTGGTACGCTAAAACTCTCTCGTTAGGTGGAAAGGAAGTACTGCTGAAATCCATTGCAATGGCTCTTCCGGTATATGCTATGTCATGTTTTCGTTTGACAAAACATCAGTGTCAGAAGTTAACAAGTGTTATCTCCAGTTATTGGTGGAATGCAGTCAGTGACAGATCCAAGATACACTGGGTTTCATGGTCAGATATGTGCAAGTAAAAGGAGAATGGTGGTATGGGATCAAAGAGATTGAAGGCTTTAATCAAGCACTCTTAGCCAAACAGGCTTGGAGACTTATGAATGGGCCTGATTCGTTGTTGTCTAAAGTTTATCGTGGTAGATACTATGTGAATAAAGATTTCTTGGAGAGAAACAAAGGATACCGCCCGTCTTATGCTTGGCGGAGTATCTTGTTTGGGAAGGAGCTGTTACAGAAGGGATTGGGGAAATCGATTGGAAACGGAGCTGCTACTTACGTTTGGACAGACAAATGGATTTTAGACTCTTCACCTCGTAGACCAATCCCTAAGCAGAGTCTGTCTGACATTGAGTTGAAAGTCTCAGATTTAATAAAGGGCAATGGTCAGTGGAATACTGAGCTTTTGAATGACTTATTTCATGTGTCAGATGTAAAAATCATTCAGAACCTGCAGAAAGGAAATGTGGAGGATCGGTTCATTTGGGGTTATACAAAACATGGATCCTATACAGTAAAAATTGGATATTGGTTGTTATAAAAAAAACTATGTCACAATGTCTGATTTGGAGTGTAAAAGAGTGGAGTTGAAACGAAATATTTGGAAAATCACTGCTTCTCCTAAGGTAAAAGTGTTCTGGTGGAGAGCAGTTGCCGGGGCTTTAGCTGTTGCAGACAGGTTGCGTACAAGAGGGGTACATGGAGAGGACAAGTGCAAAATCTGCAATCAAGAAGCAGAATCTATTTCACATGCCTTGTTGAGATGTCTGGTTGCTCGTAATATACTAGTGAAGTCGAATATACCAATTCCTTTCAATGGTTTTTCGAATTCATTAGAGGAGTGTAGGGATTCGTTTAGTTGATCCTGATGTAATTCACAGATTCATCTCAACCTAAACATACAGATCTAGGTTCTCTTGATTAGAAACATTAGATGATCTCACCTTTTACCTGTTTGTTGCAGCGGAAGGAATTGAACAGGTCAGAGATCAGATAGATGCACCGAGGGATGAATCCTCCAGAGGTTCACACACGCTTCACAAGGAAATGGCTGCTAGACCACGAGGAAGAGAGGCGCAGAGAGAGGAGAGAGACCGCGGCTAGGGTTACTCGGGTTGGGGAGAAAAGACTTGGCTTTAGTCATTAAAAGCCTTCTCTTTTCCCTAATGGGCTTTTGGGCCCAATCTGATTAAATCCCATTTAATCAGACCCATTAATCTTTCTCTCTTAGTACGACAAATGCCTGGCACTTTTGTCGTACTTCTGCTAAGCCGTTCCAACACATTTTCCTGTTAGCTTAGGCGTGTGACCCATATGGGATCATATAATAAAGGCAATAAGTCCAAGACTTATAGATCATGAGCGGACTCTAGCAAGCCATCATGATCCCCAGCATTATATGACTTATGTCTGATCTTTGACATACTCTTACTTTCTAGAGACAGTACCGAGATTACTGGACACAATTCCAACAATCTCCCACTTGTACTGGAATCTCTGTATTCATAATCCTTTTGTCACAATATCTCGATTAGTCATAAGGCAAGATTGGTGTCATCCTTATAAAGCCTAATCTTGTTCATCGGACTCTGATTTGATACTGACAATCCAAACGACTCGGGAAAATCCGTTTGAGCATGGCCATGCGTTTTCCAGTATTCAAATCTCCGATTGGCCTAGAGATATTCACTCCATTTATATTGGAGGGACAAATCCCATCTTGTTCCATCACTGTAAACTACTCATTTCATGATGTACCCAAACAAGATCCTTATAGCTATCACAGAATGATAGCGTTAGACAATGATCAAAGTACATCAGTCCATGTGCAGTCACATGCATGTGAACTCAGGTCTAAGGACTATACTCTATAGTCGTAGTAAGAATCTCTTATGACACAGATATAAATATCCTGAAGAGTTCTTATAAGCGGGTCTTGTCCGGTCGTATGTTCCCAACATACACCTATGCACTGACTTTGATGCCGCGCATCTATGACACACCGAGACTTTGTCATAAGTCACGTACCAATCCAGTCTCACACGGTCGTTGATGTTCCAATTTCAACAACCTTCGACTGGGGACGGGATGATATAATACATCTATCAAATATAGGGTCTCATGATCAAGCTAAATGACTTCGATGACTCAAGATCAAGTCATTTACTTCGATGACCTATAAAATGGTTCATATCATTTTGGAACGATTATTTCATCACAGTTAAAATAATCTTGAAATAATAATTTCATTAAAACATAAAATAATGTTTTACAAGAACATATCAAATAACTAAAATAAAGCTCACAAAACTCCCACTCAAATTTAGATTACATTTCAATGTTTCTAATGCCTACAGCTTCAGTTAGGAACTCGAGCTTAGGCCTTGGGAGTGGCTTTGTCAACGGATCAGCGACATTATCATCTGTCGGAACTCGGCTGATCTTGACTTCCTTTCTATTAATGATGTCACGTATCAAGTGATATCTTCTTTGAACATGCTTGGATTTCTGGTGTGATCTTGGTTCCTTTGCCTGAGCTATAGCACCATTGTTGTCACAAAATAGCGCCAGAGGCTCAGCCGCATCTGGTATCACACCTAGTTCCATAATGAACTTTCGTATCCAAACAGCTTCCTTCGCTGCTTCTGAGGCGGCGATATATTCAGCTTCTGTAGTGGAATCAGCAACGGTGTCCTGCTTGGAGCTTCTCCAACTTACTGCACCGCCATTCAGACAAAAGACATAACCGGACTGTGACCGGAAATCATCTGTGTCTGTCTGGAAACTTGCGTCCGTGAATCCACTGACTTTAAGCACATCACTTCCACCGTACACTAAGAACTTATCCTTAGTATGTCTTAGATACTTCAAGATATTCTTTACGGCAATCCAATGGTTTTCACCTGGATTTGACTGGTATCTACTCGTCATGCTCAATGCATAAGCAACATCAGGACGAGTACAGATCATGGCATACATGACAGATCCTATTGCAGATGCATAAGGAATATTCTTCATGCGCTCAAGCTCAGCAGCCGACGTGGGGCTCTGCTTCTTGCTCAGCGTTGTGCCATGTACCATTGGCGTGAAGCCCTTCTTGGAATCTTTCATGCTGAATCTTTGTAGGACTTTGTCAATGTATGAGTCTTGACACAAGCCTATCAGCCTCTTAGGTCTATCCCGATAGATCCTAATTCCAAGAACGTATGCGGCTTCACCCATGTCTTTCATGGAAAAACAACTTCCAAGCCAGTCCTTTACAGACTTCAGCATTGGAATGTCGTTTCCGAGAAGCAGTATGTCATCGACATACAGAATAAGAAATACAATCTTGCTCCCACTAGATTTCTTATACACGCATTGTTCTTCTTCGTTTCTGATGAAGTCAAATTGCTTGATCGCTTCATCAAAACGAAGATTCCAGCTCCTCGATGCTTGCTTCAATCCATAAATGGATTTGTGAAGCTTGCATACTTTCCCAGCATTCTTTGGATCTATGTAACCGTCAGGTTGTGTCATATACACATCCTCTTCCAGAATACCATTCAGGAAGGCGGTTTTCACGTCCATCTGCCAAATTTCATAATCATGAAAAGCTGCAGTTGCTAGTAGAATCCGAATAGATTTCATCATAGCCACTGGTGAATAGGTTTCATCGTAGTCCACACCGTGAACTTGTCTGAAACCTTTTGCCACCAACCTGGCTTTGTAAATCTGGACATTTCCATCCACGTCAATCTTCTTCTTGAAGATCCATTTGCACTCGATGGCTTTTACACCAACGGGTAAGTCAACCAACGAAAACACTTGGTTGACTGACATGGAGTCCATTTCGGAATCAGTGGCCTTGCGCCACTTAGAGGAATCTGGGCCCATCATGGCTTGATTGAAGTTCGATGGTTCATCACCATCAATGATCAAAAGATCATGACAGTCAGTCACGAGGAATCCCTGATATCTCTCGGGTTCGTGACGGATCCTCCCGGATCTTCGAACTTCAGGTACTACAGGTTCAGGCTCTACAATTTCTTGTAGATCCTCCTGCTGCTCTTCCTCATTAGGTTGAGCAGTATCCTGTTCATCTTGAATTTCTTCAAGCAGTACCTTACTCCCACTGTCTTTCTTAGAGAGAAACTCCCTCTCAAGAAAGTTACAATCCCGGGCAACAAAGATCTTGTTCTCGGAACGTAGATAGAAGTAATAAGCCTTGGTTTCCCGTGGATAACCAATGAAGTAGCATTTATCAGATTTTGGTGTAAGCTTATCTGAGATTAATCTCTTAACATAGGCTTCACAACCCCAAATTCTTAGATAAGACAGCACTGGAGTTTCTCCAGTCCATAATTCATATGGTGTCTTTGCTACTGCTTTTGATGGCGCTCTGTTTAGTGTGAACACTGCTGTTAGCAGAGCATATCCCCAAAGGGATATTGGAAGGTCTGTGTGACTCATCATAGATCGAACCATATCCAATAAGGTCCGATTTCTCCTCTCAGACACACCATTCCATTGAGGTGTTCCATGAGGAGTGAGTTGGGATACGATCCCACACTCTCTCAGATGATCACCGAATTCTTGACTTAAGTATTCTCCTCCTCGGTCGGACCGAAGAGCCTTAATGCTTTTGCCAAGTTGGTTCTGTACTTCATTTTGGAATTCTCTGAACTTCTCAAAAGATTCAGACTTATGTTTCATTAAATAAACATATCCATACCTACTGAAATCATCAGTGAAGGTAATGAAGTACTGATAGTTTCCTCTTGCATTTGTGGACATTGGGCCACACACATCAGTGTGTATTAGGCCCAATAAGTCACTGGCCCTCTCGTTAGGTTTATTAAAGGGGGCCCGTGTCATTTTGCCCATCATGCAGGATTCGCATTTCTCACATGACTCAAAGTCAAATGAGCCAAGAAGTCCATTCGAATGGAGCCTCTTGATGCGTTTCTCGCTGATGTGCCCTAAACGACAATGCCATAGAAACGTTCGGTTTTCCTCATTAGGTTTAAACCGTTTTGTATTAATGTTATAAATTGGCGCGGATTGATCGAGTATGTAAAGCCCATTCGTAAGAGGGGCAGAACCATAGAACAAATTGTTGCGATTGAAGGAACATAATTTATTCTTAACTGAAAAATCATAACCTTCCAAATCCAACAAAGAAATTGAAATAATATTTCTGCTTATAGCAGGTACAAAATAACAATTATTCAGTTCTAAAATCAATCCCGAAGGTAAAGACAACAAGTATGTTCCTACAGCTAGTGCTGAAACTTTCGCTCCATTCCCAACTCGTAGCTCCACTTGTCCTTGCTTCAGCCTTCTACTGTTGCTGAGTGCCTGCATATTAGTACAAATATGAGCCCCACAACCAGTATCCATGACCCATGAGGTATTATCAGAAGTAGTTGTATTAACTTCTATAACAAAAATACCTGATGAAGAAGTCTCGAAAGTCTTCTTCTTTAATTCCTTTAGACCTTCCTGGAATTTCTTACAATCTCTTCTCCAATGCCCCAGTTCTTTGCAGAACCTGCACATGTCAGTAGGCCCAGCCTTGGACTTGGGCTTGGGCTTTGGCGTGTCCTTGTCCGCGACTTGGACACCCTTGGCCTTTCCCTTATCCTTAGCAGAAGACTTCTTAAACCCCTTGCCCTTTTGTACCATAAGCACATTGGGGTCCTTGGCGGTTTTCTTCAAGTTGGGCTCTGCAGTCTTGAGCATTCCGTGAAGCTCAGGCAGTGTCTTACTCAAGCCATGCATGTTAAAGTTCAGAATGAACTGATCATAGCTTGCAGGTAAAGACTGCAGAATGATGTCGCAGGCAAGTTCCTGGCTGATTGGGCAGTCGAGTTTCTGAAGATGATCGAGATAACCCATCATCTTCAAGACATGAGGACTCACTGCCGCATTCGCAGCCAACTTACAGTCCAAGAGGTTCTTAACTGTCTGGAACCTCTCGGTCCTAGCCTGCTCCTGAAAAAGCGATTTCAGGCTTGCCATGATCTCGATTGGAAACAATACACTTTCGAACTGTTTTTGCAGCTCAGGAGTCATTGTCACCAACATCAGGCAATAAACATCATTTTCATCTGACGAATGCTTTTCCCAAGCATTGTGCAGAGTCCTGGCAGCATTGGCAAGAGGCCTCTCGGGGAGGGGATCTCGAAGGACATAATCCTTCTTCTCCTGCTTGAGGACCAGCCTCAAGTTCCTTGACCATGTCAGGAAGTTCGTTCCAGTCAGCTTCTCCTTCTCGAGAACAGACCGGATCGAGAATGTGTTTTGTGTGCTTGTAGTAGTCATATCTGAAATATATAAATAAAAGGTTATTAGTTATTATGTTCAAAATGACTAATCTCGTATTTAAAAATAATATGATATGATTAATCACGCATTATATTCAATAACCTAAGTTACCCTCAATAGAATATAATGATTCCAAGATCCACATATAACTAAAATTAAAGTGGGCCACTGGCCGTCACCCAACCTTAGCTTATATCGGTAAGCCCTATATCGGCTAATTATATCCGTGATATAACTCTTGGTTGTGAATCTGGGCCCGAGGCCCAATCCACTCTGATGTCTCAAGGCCCGGGACTCCCGATGGCCTAGTCAAGAAAACCGGACTATACAGTCATGTAATCATTAATGTCTGGGACTCCCAATGACATTTACGAATCACAAACCGTCTTACCCACGCAAAAGCAGACATCCTCACACTGTAAGGCCATGAATGCAATTGAATGGGCTTTGACAGCTGACATAGCCTGGACAAGACATCCAACGCTTGATATTATTTGAGGTTCGTAGGTTTATTAAAATCATTCCCAAAATAGAAGATTACTATTTCGGGAAACTTTCTATTTATGGAAACCTACTATTTTTGGAAACTTTCTAAAATTGGAAACTTTCTGGAAACTTTCTAACTTTAGAAATTTCTTTAAAATCCAAAACCCGCAAATTCAGAAACTTCTATTTTAAGAAACTTTCTAATTTCAAAATTTCGGAAACATTAATTTAAAACGACTTTATAATTTTATAAAATAGATTTTAAATTAATCTGAAGAAAGACTCAATTAACTGGCCCAATTGTTTTAACTTCTTGGCCCGAGGCCCAAGAATTGGTCCATGTCCAAGACATGACCCAATCGTCCAATTAATTGACATAACCGGTCTGGTTCATTAAAACTGGTCTAACCAAGTTTTAATTACTACGATGACCACAATTGTCAACCGGTTATTTACTAAACCGGAATTTCTCAATTTATTTGGTCCAACCAAATCAAATTAGAAATTCCTGGTTTAGGCACTAAATCCAATATTTCTTTCGACATTGGATTTCTTATCCCGGTTTAACCAGATTTAATAAAATTATTAAAATCTGTTTATTAAACCAGAACGATTAATTTTAATTAAGTTTTGAACCAAACCGAAACGAACCGGTCACGGACCATCCACGGCCGTGACCTAATCCACACGATCACAGCCGACCAGCCGCGTTCAATCCACGATCCACGGACGGCCGAGCCTCACGCGATCGGGATGCAGCTGGACGGGACGATGATCGGACGAGCTCGGGACGTGAGACGGTACGATCGCAGACGGGACGAGGCGCGACGATCCGATCGCTATCGATCGTGCGGTCCTCGGCTGATCGGATCGACCACGCGACGCGATCCGTGATCCGTCCGTGCGTCGTGTCCGATCCAGTCGCCCATGAGCCGATCCCGACCCAACCGGCCATACCTCTCGGCCGTAATAACCAACCGGCCAAGCCGGTCGATCCTCTACCCAGCCGATCGCAAAACCCGAGTCATATAGCTCGGTTTTGTGATCCAATTAATGTGTTTAGAGTTCAATTCTGATTCTTAAGTGTTTTTCTTATCAGTAGTTGATTCAGAACACTTCTAAACAGATTAAACAACCTAAACATGAATCTAAAACAAGAAATCCTAAGAACCAATGGCTCTGATACCACTGTAGGGATTCGTTTAGTTGATCCTGATGTAATTCACAGATTCATCTCAACCTAAACATACAGATCTAGGTTCTCTTGATTAGAAACATTAGATGATCTCACCTTTTACCTGTTTGTTGCAGCGGAAGGAATTGAACAGGTCAGAGATCAGATAGATGCACCGAGGGATGAATCCTCCAGAGGTTCACACACGCTTCACAAGGAAATGGCTGCTAGACCACGAGGAAGAGAGGCGCAGAGAGAGGAGAGAGACCGCGGCTAGGGTTACTCGGGTTGGGGAGAAAAGACTTGGCTTTAGTCATTAAAAGCCTTCTCTTTTCCCTAATGGGCTTTTGGGCCCAATCTGATTAAATCCCATTTAATCAGACCCATTAATCTTTCTCTCTTAGTACGACAAATGCCTGGCACTTTTGTCGTACTTCTGCTAAGCCGTTCCAACACATTTTCCTGTTAGCTTAGGCGTGTGACCCATATGGGATCATATAATAAAGGCAATAAGTCCAAGACTTATAGATCATGAGCGGACTCTAGCAAGCCATCATGATCCCCAGCATTATATGACTTATGTCTGATCTTTGACATACTCTTACTTTCTAGAGACAGTACCGAGATTACTGGACACAATTCCAACAAGGAGAACATGGACTTGTTACGTAAGTACCTAGAGGAGGCGTCTCTGGAGGTTAGAGTAAGGAAAGCAATTCCATGGTGCATGTGGAATATATGGAAGAATAGGAACAACATTATTATTGGTAATGTCAAGGAATCCTCGGATATTGTGGTTCATAGAAGCCGTGAAGAATCTTTAGCTTGGTGGGATGCAGTCTGATGTCTACAAAATGGTTACCTCCAGCTGAAGGAATAATCAAATGAAATGTACATGCGAGTTGGCGGAATTATTCGTTGCAGAGTAGAGGTGTGTGGGTAGCGCGTGATCATAGAGATGATGTTCGTTATCATGCCAGAGAAGCTTTTACTGCTTCACCGAATAGATTGGTTGTTGAGTTAAGATGCATTCAATGGTCGGTTTTGGCCTTAAAAGATTTACGGATGACAGAGGTGATGATTGTCTCGGACTGTAGAATGGCGATAGAGGCTCTTTCATCTCCTGCAACATGGCCAAGATACAGAGCTTTGATTGAAGGAATTTTGGCACTGAAATCTGGTCTTTTGAGTTGTGTCTTTGAGGAAGAAGCTGTTTCATGTAACTCGATCTCTGGAGATATTTCGAGAAATGTCACAAGGGACGGTCGGCATCGCTCTTACCTTGCATTAGGTGGTCTAGCCTGGCTTCATTATCGTCTTCTTCGAGAGTTGATGCAGAACTCATAAACATCTTTATTTAGGATATATGTTCTCTGTCTTCATAATGTTTTGTTTTTATTGTGTTTTATTTTGGGCTTTGTATCAAAACTCTTGACTTTTGTCTTCTATATGTTAAAAAACAAAAGGTATGACGAAATAAAAAATAATGGTATGTTTACTGTTAATAGTGCGCCAAACGAAAACTACTCCACAATAATGCAACCGAAGAAACTACATATGATTTTGATCCCAAAAAAAAACTACATATGATCATTTGGTGCTACTAGCACCGTGCTAGATTCTAAAGCCAACGTTTGCCACCATGCTTGGCAGGAACAAACATACCACATTTCATCAGGCACGTGAATCAATTGCAGACCATAATTTGTTATTTTTCACCTTAATGACGTGTAATCATTTCAATGTAAAGTACCAGATTATATGTTGGTTTATTAGATCTGGTTTAGTTGGATTTCGGTTTATTTTTTTCATCGGTTATGTTGTATTCAAGGTCGGCATCGAGCATAAGTCGTAAACGACGGTTTAGAGCATCCGACTAAAAAGAATATTTGTATATATTTAAATTGGAAGGGCATTTTTAAAAATATTTTTCATAATATTAAAGTTTAGAGGGCATAATATATATTATGGTATCGATTGTCACTACTGAAAAAAGTTTTTTGAAGTTAAAACTGATAAAGAATTATTATGTCTACTATGTCACAAAGCGATTGAATGAGTTGGCTTTGTTATCAATTGAGATAGCTATAGTTGAAAAATCGACTACATGAGTTTAATGAATAATTTTGCAAGAAAAATATGCGAGGAGTCATATTTCAAGAATAAATTTTTTGTATTTACTATTTTCTGTTTCTTTTTCTTTTCTTGCAAACTTCTTTATGGAATTGGATTGTTTTACGAAGTTTTATTGTTATTTTATTTTACTATTATATATGATTTTTGACAAAAATATATGAAAATAGCTTATTTTTTTAGATTTGCATAGGACATACGAAAATGTTTGACTGGCACTTTGTATTTAAACAAACTTGGGTTGATTATTTTCCTTTAGTAAAGTTTTATTCTAAACTAACAAAAAGTTGTTAGAGTTGAAATGATATCAGAGAATTCTCAAAAACTTCATTCATTCGATTTCGATAATCTTCATTCTCTTTTACTTTCTTCTGATCGATCTTTAGTTTCTTATCATTTCGAATTCCCCAATCGTTTCTTATCGTTCTGATAGCTCAATCGCTTGAATCCAAGCTATCTTCCAAATTTTTCATCTTCCGCATTTTCTTATCATCCCTGATTTTCTCAATCGTGTTTCATTCCGATCGTCTTTACACTAACTCGCAATGGCGTCGCAACAATATCCTTCGCAAGATTCATAGTCTGATTCATCAAATGTCACAAACTCCGCTTTGTATGCAAATATGTTATTTTTTCATGCAGCTGATGACTCTGAAGTATATTTTGTAGCTCACAAAATTTAAGGTGAGTCCAACTATCATATATGGTGAAGATCTATGACCCAATCTCTGAACGTGAAAAACAAACTTGGATTCGTCTAGGGTACTCTCTAAAAACCAGCTGAATCATCTCTGGACTTTGGATCTTGCACTCGATGTAATGACATGGCTTGTACATGGATTACAAACTTGGTATTAAATGATATAGGATCATGCACAGTCTATTTTGATGATGCATATCTCGTGTGGTTGAAAGTAGAATAAAGATATAAACAGAGTAACTTGTATAAGATTTATGCGGTTCAAGATTAGTTAGATCATCTCTATCAAGGATCGTTATATCTAAGTGCTTATTATACTCGTCTGACTACCCTTTCGAAAGAATTGAAGAATTTTGAGGAACTACCTTCTTGCACTTGTGGAAATTGTACTTATGGTTCAAATGATCGCTGGATCAAGCTATATGAGAGGAGAAACATTGAATTTTCTCATGCGTCTAAATTTTTCTTTTACTCAAGCAAAAAGGGAGATAATAATGATGGATCCTTTACCAAAATTCACCAAGATTTACAACGTCATATCCTAAGATGAGCAACAACGTGGCTTATCTACTGCACCAGAGAGTGTTGTATTTTAGGCTATTGTGAATCAGCGGAAACCTCATAGGAACTACTCATACAATCAAGGCGAACAATGTCCTCTCCGCTTTCATTGTGGTTTGTTTGGTCATACAATATCAAAATACTACAAACTCCATGGTTATCCTCATAGGTAAAAAAAAACAACACAATCTACTTACAATACAGAGAAGGTGAAAGGAAAGTTTCCACATCAAAATGGAGTCCACATGGTGTACAATGAATCTAAAAATCAACAACCACAAAAGCAACTTCAGAATCTTGTTGTTCCATACAATGGACATATATATGTACCAATAGGATCTTCATATGCTAATCACAATGATAGCAACACAACGGGTGTTAATCACACGATCAACATGGTGAATTCTAGAAGAAACTTGGTTTCTGGAAATAGCTCACATAGTACAGAACAAATTAACCAATTGATTGCTCAACTGAATAGGAAACTCCAAAGTTCAGTGTATCAAGTCATATGTCTGGCATCTACTACTTCTCCTCATGGTTCAGTTTCATCACATTGTATTCAAGTTATACCTTCACACACTATTTATGTTTTGAAACCATGCCCTAGATGTAACGCCCCCTTCATGTTATCCGCTGACCGACGAGCTGACCGGCCAACAATCAAACAAGAACATGACCGATCGAACCCGTGCAGGCTAAACGACAAGAGTTCGTCACAATACAAAGCCAGAGACGGTCCGGTTTGAGTCAATGGCTCGAACCAAACCATCCTTGACTCTATGTACCTTGTCTCCACGATACAAGGCTTTTCAACCCGTATCGCTTCCACGAGTTGTGTTCGGTTCGGACTAAACAATATATCAGGGAATAATTTTGTTTTAAATTTTTTTAAATCATAAACCTTATTCTGATCAATTTATAGTTTTATACAAATCTTTTAGCGAGATCCCAAAAAAATCCGAAACCGAAAATAAAGTCAAAATGCTTTCGAAAACAAACTGTAGCCAAATGCGAACCCAAAACTACTCTGAGTGTCCTACGCGTCCGCCTAGCTATGTCGAACCTGAAAAATACAAATGAGTCTAATGAGCAATCTAAGATTACCCAGTGAGCTGGCTCCCAACTAAACAAGCTTCTAAAAAGTTATAAGGACACCCTCTATCCAAGAGGGGTTCTAACTATTAAAAAAATTAAAACTGAAAGAAGAAGAGAGAGAAGAGAAAGAGTTTCTTATTAGAGAAACTAAAAAAAAATTAAGATACCCACCACACATGTGTCTTCAAATAATTGGTTTATCTTTTTCTTATCTTAAAATTTAATAGTTAACTAAACTAAATTAAAATATTAATATTTTAGTATTAAGAAAACCAACTTAAGATCCTTAGCGATGGAAGATGGAAGTGCTCTAATATCCCCACCCAAACCCAAAATAACAATCAATAATCAATCGATAAAAAATAGATGATCACATGATATCAAGACGTAATGAGCTCCACAACACACAAGCATTCAATTAACATCACAAATCATCAACTAAGGAAATAGAGAACACTGCGGTACATACCCTCGATTAGTCTCGATCTAACTAACGCGGCTATATTGCAAACTCCACACCATGGGCCCTCAAACGAGAACTCGGTAACTTCCACGTGAACGATTAGCTATCCCATGATAACTAAAACCTCCCACGACTCCTAGACGTAAACACGAAGTCCTACGACTAGAGCATCGTTCTCTGTCCATCGATACACGGTGACTTGGGCTAACCCTAGATAGACAAAGCTTCCATGCAATCTAGCCCTAGGACGCGACCCTGTGTCTCCGAACCGTATATCAGGGATACAAGGCTTTTCAACTCGTACCGCTTCCACGAGTTGTGTTCGGTTTGGACTAAACCGTATATCATGGAATAATTCCGTTTTTAAGTATTTTTAACTCATAAATATTATTCTTATCAATTTATAGTTTTCTACAAATCTTTTAGCGGGATCCCAAAAAAATCCAAAACCGAAAATAAAGTCAAAAAGCTTTCGAAAACAAACTGTAGCCAAATGCGAACCCAAAACTACTTCGAGTGTCCTACGCGTCCGCCGAGCTATGCCAAACCTGAAAAGCACAAAATGAGTCTAATGAGCAATCTAAGATTACCCATTGAGTTGGCTCCCAACTAAACATGCTTATAAAAGGCTATAATATCCCCACCAAATCCAAAATAACAATCAATAATCAATCGATAAAATATAGTTGATCACGTGCTACCAAGGTGTAATGAGCTCCACAGCACACAAGCATTCAATTAACAACACAAATCATCAACTAAGAAAATCGAGAACACTGCGGCACATGCCCTTGATTAGACTCGATCTAACTAACGCGGCTCTATCGCAAACTCCACACCATGGGCCCCTAAACACGAACTTACTAACTTCCATGGGAACACTTAGCTATCCGATGATAACTAAAACCTCCCACGACTCGTACACGTAAACAAGAAGTTTTTAACTAGAACACTGTTCTCTGTCCATCGATACTTGGTGACTCAAGCTACCCTTAGATAGCCAAAGATTCCATGCAATCCGGCCCTAGGACGGGACCCCGTGTCTCCGGACTACACACCTACCGACGTCACTCCGTAGGTTAACACCTAACCAGAACCACTACCCGAAGGTACATGAACTGACCATGAACTCAACTCCCGAGGATCCAATCGGGAAGGAAGTACCGTAACACCATCTCTAGACTTTCGGGATCTAACTTGAAACACCCCGACCCGGCCCTCCTAGGCCGCGGTCGATGCGTCCCAGTGGTCAGGCCAAACCCAGGCCTGAACCTCCCTAAAACCCGTCCTATTTAAAATTTTCCCTTAGGAACTAAGTATTCATCGGATCTACTATTTGACTCCTAGTCTTAGATCCTTCATACTTAAGATTACGCAGCGGAAATCCTTACTTAACATTTACATCGTTCTTCTAAAGAACGATCCGTCCAAGAACCTCTTATAACCTTACTTAGTTTTCTCAAAAACTCTTTCGAGGTTCCCATTCCAACTATCCATTTAATCAACCTAAGTCTTTAACTTAGATCCTTTCATTCTCCTATTCGGCTCTAACCATTCTTTAGAACAATGGAAGAGTTCTCGAAACGTGTACCTTAACCTTTGGTGAATCCGGTGTGAAGCTAACTCCGCGTTCAGCTTGAATCGTTCGTTCATCGAGCTTATAGAACACGCCCCCTTTGTACCTAGTCATTCAACCAACCATCCCCACATGACCATGTACAAAAGAGGTCTTCTAGTTCCTTCCTTTGACCACCTTTCCATCTCGATCATTCCTTACCTCGTTTTCCCTTTATCCTCTGTTGCCTTGACTTAACCTTGTTGTGTTTCCTGCAACTTGACTCTTAGACCGATCCATGTCCTTTAGGTCTAACCAGTTCGTGAACCGGGTTACCTTAGTATTGCCAGCCACAACGATCAGTACAATAGTTGGAATGATCCTCTCGATCATTCCCATGGATGGTCTGATCCGTGGTTTGTACTGTCGGCCATCGACCCAGTTCTTTTGACTGATCGACCGGTCCGCACGCGTTTCGACCACATGATCTCCCGATCCAATCCACGGTCCAACTCATGCCTTCTCGTCAGCCCGAACTTAACCGCGGTTGATCTTCCGATCAATCCCAACGGTGTAAAGGACATGAATCCGTCCAGTCTAATGAAGTCGTCATTTGTCATGACCTTACACGATCAATCGGGTCGTACCGAGTGTCTCTCGGTCGTACCGCGATCGTCAGTCCATTAGCGCAATGGCTTGACGCAACGAGGATGCGGCAGCATTGCCAAGCGTACTCGGCAACACTCGCGTGCTCCTGTTCGTCAGGCCATTCGTGTCCTGCCGCGTTCGCTGTCCAACCGGGCTGTCCTCACGTTCTGATCGTTGACGATCTTTGAACCATTGCGTCAGTCCGCGAAGAGACGCGACTGTTCGCGTATGGGTGTGACGATCAGCCAACAGACGCGACCATCCGGAGATGATCCGCGACTGTCCGCTCGACTGTACCGTCAACCCGTGTACCGCGAAACCCAACCCATTCTAAATTCTCTATATCGGCTAAGTTCATAGACTGAATCGCGTCACGACCAAACCGGATCCGCGGCCATAACCGTGATCCTTGATCGCACGCGTCAGGCCATGTGCCGCGATCCGCGTCTCGGCAGTACATCCAACCGTATGGACGGATCAGTACATGCACGATGCGCGTCTGTCGCGTCCCGCCGTATGCATGCTATCGCGTACCGACGTTCGTCCGGTACGTACGCACGTACTTCCGTATGGACCGTGCGGACGTCCGTGTCGACGACATCGCGTATCGCGATCACACGCCAGTCCATCCTTCTGTCCCGTCCAGTGCACATTTCCATGAACCGTCTAGCACTTAACGAGCGATCATCCGTAAGGATATCGCGTATGTCCGGCTGATGCTCCGCGGTCATGACGCATGTCCGGTACGGACGGTCGCGACTGTTCACCGCGAACGGATGCGATGGTTCCGCGGACGGTTACCATCGATCCCTAATCGCGGTGCATGGCCCGCGACTTAACCGTTGATCCGACAATGCTCATCCGACAAGCCGCGACTGACCGGTCTAACTCCCGACCGTTCACGCTCGATCCTTACCGTGTGCGACTATGATCCGGCCAACATTTCTTCGTTGCACCATCCGATCATCCATGATCCGGCCATGTCTTCCCGACATGCCGTACGATCCACGCACACCGCAAGTCTCGACTCGTAGCGTGATCAATCCGCTCGTCGGACTGAACCAATGAGATCATGGCCTTTGGCCGATCGCGCTTATAACCCAAGCTGACCTTAAAACTGTCAAGCCATAGCCCGATTCTAAGTTCCAGAAATAGAAAGGAGGGAGCGTGTGATCCGGCCATCACTTAACCAGCCAAAGACCAACGGCTTGGCCTAAGACCGAGAGAAGGATGGGCGCGGACTAACCTTGCGGTCGAAGTGCACTTGCCCGGATCACGGCTTGTTTCACCCGCCATGATGCAGCCTTGCTCGCTCCACAACCACCACCAAACTCCTTTACAACCGCCGACTCTCTCACTAGGAAACCGGCCTCGAACTCTCTTTGATTCTCACGATTTTAATGGCCTTTGCCTTAGAAAAATCTGGGTTTCTTCCTCCCATGAATTGTGTGCAAAAATTGACCCCTTCATGGCCTATAAATAGGCCATGAATTCGCATGAAACTTCCCAAACGAATGTGTGTCTCCTTTGGCCGAAAAGGCACATCTCTCCACTTGTGCCCATTCGCTTATGGTCAGCTAGTGTCACTAGCTGACCAGCTCATTTCGCACTTAAACACTTCTGCTAGCTTGAGCTGAGCTGACCACACTCCTTCCAGCTGATTCCCATGCGATTAAGCTCCCTTCCAGCTGAGCTTAACCCTTTCCCGTCCATAGAACACTCTTCTTGACCACTTATGATCTTAAGTTTGGCCTTGTGGTCCCATAGACAGCCCAAACGTTTAGGGTGTGGTCAGACTCCCGGTTCCGGGATGTTATAAACAAGCAGACTCAATGGGACTCTATCACGCAAGACCGATAAGGTCCAACAATAACACTAACTAAATCACAGTACCCAGTCTATCCCGTAAGTCCTACCACCATTCATCAACACATCCTGACTTAGCCGTCGAGAGATCCATACATTTCCTATGACCTCGGTCCGTCAAGACTTAATCATTTCCCTGATTTTTGTCTTGCCTTAGACTTAGTCAATCTCGATCACAACCCTTACGGATTTGACCCGAAACGTGATCTCCGCCCTCTAAGGACTTGATCTTAGTTCCCCGAAACTTGATCTCCGCCCACCAAGGACTTGATCTTAGTTAAGGTTCTTACGCATTCCAAATGCTAAGCAACCTAACCAATCCATACTCAAGATCACCTCGTGATGCTTGAGCTGGACCACCACTAGGCCAGCTGGCATACTTACGCCTCCTATGGAGACTGGTATGCCCTTAACTAATCCTAGCACGGGCATCACTTGCCCTCCGGCCGCATTTACAATGCCTTGGCCCACGACTTGTTCCTTCTGGAACAAGCCTTTTCTGATCATCCTAGGACTCACAAAACTACGTGTGGCCCCGGAGTCGAACGTAGTCAGTGTTTCTACACCTCCTACCACAACGGTCCCTACACATTCCCACAATGCATATAAGCCCCGCTTTATTCCCCAATATGCCATGCAGTAATTTGAGGAATCAGGGTTCGAGTGACATACCAATGATCACATCGAAGGAGACGGCCATGCCTGAATCCTCCACGAGCTCATGGACTCGAGGTTTCCCAGCTGACCCTTGGCCGTAGCCGCGCGGTCACCCTGACCCCAATCCACTTTCGGAGCCCTCGACCGTCCGTCCCGGCCATTCCGACAGTCCCAAACAAAACGTCCAGGCTGCCCACGACGGAAACATGTCCTTGGTTTTACAGTCACCTCTTTTCGACCCCCAACCTGTGGACAGGTCGCGACCCCCGGTCCTTGCTTCCACCATCACGCATGCCCTCCCTTTTTCCCAACATCTTACGGAGTGTTGTCATCCACCGGAGGTGCATTCTGCGCGGTCCGAGGAATGGTTATCGACCCCTTGGCCCCCATTCCCCCTTCAGGTCCCTCCCGAGCCAGCTGGACACTCTCACTTGTGACCTAGCTACCACCCGGTTCACCTCGACACCGTCTTGCGACCTTGGTCCAAGACTAAGTGCCATCTGCGTCCCAACCGTTCTTGGGTCTGCGACCCAGTCGCGACCCAGTCGCGACCCGCGGTCGTACGCATTCATCCGCGCGGTTTACGCGAACGGACACGACTGTTCCCGCAAACAGGTACGATGGTCCGCGCATGGCTACCATCATCCCGCGCTTGCGGTGAACGGTCTACGACGCATTATCCTGACCCGATGGTGCTGACTAACGGTCTGGCCGTGATCAACTCGGTTTTCCATTTAACCGTTCCATGCTTGGGCTCTTGCCGTGTGCGATTCATGATCCGGCCAACATCTCCAAGATGCGCCGTTCGACCATCCGCTTTCACTGGTACTTGCCGTATGTGGTTCCATGACCCGGCCAACGTCTCCAAGACGTGCCGTCCGATCATCCACGTACTACAGGCAATCGTCCCCTTAGCGTGGTTGATCCGCCCAACCGTTTATAGTCCATTCACTATTATGGTCAAGACTAAGTGCGTCCTTGGTGCACTTGCCTTAGCAATTCACCAATCATGAGAGCATCGTCCTAGGAAATAACTCCGCTCTGATACCAACTTGAAACACCCCGACCCGGCCCTCCTAGGCCGCGGTCGATGCGTCCCCGTGGTCAGGCCAAACCCAGGCCGTAACCTCACTAGAACCCGTCCTATTTAAATTTTTCCCTTAGGAGCTAAGTATTCATCGAATCTACTATTTGACTCCTAGTCTTAGATCCTTCATACTTAAGATTACGCAGCGGAAATCCTTACTTAACATTTACATCGTTCTTGTAAAGAACGATCCGTCCAAGAACCTCTTATAACCTTACTTAGTTTTCTCAAAAACTCTTTCGAGGTTCCCATTCCAACTATCCATTTAATCAACCTAAGTCTTTAACTTAGATCCTTTCATTCTCCTATTCGGCTCTAACCATTCTTTAGAACAATGGAAGAGTTCTCGAAACGTGTACCTTAACCTTTGGTGAATCCGGTGTGAAGCTAACTCCGCGTTCAGCTTGAATCGTTCGTTCATCGAGCTTATAGAACACGCCCCCTTTGTACCTAGTCATTCAACCAACCATCCCCACATGACCATGTACAAAAGAGGTCTTCTAGTTCCTTCCTTTGACCACCTTTCCATCTCGATCATTCCTTACCTCGTTTTCCCTTTATCCTCTGTTGCCTTGACTTAACCTTGTTGTGTTTCCTGCAACTTGACTCTTAGACCGATCCATGTCCTTTAGGTCTAACCAGTTCGTGAACCGGGTTACCTTAGTATTGCCAGCCACAACGATCAGTACAATAGTTGGAATGATCCTCTCGATCATTCCCATGGATGGTCTGATCCGTGGTTCGTACCGTCGGCCATCGACCCAGTTCTTTTGACTGATCGACCGGTCCGCACGCGTTTCGACCACATGATCTCCCGATCCAATCCACGGTCCAACTCATGCCTTCTCGTCAGCCCGAACTTAACCGCGGTTGATCTTCCGATCAATCCCAACGGTGTAAAGGACATGAATCCGTCCAGTCTAATGAAGTCGTCATTTGTCATGACCTTACACGATCAATCGGGTCGTACCGAGTGTCTCTCGGTCGTACCGCGATCGTCAGTCCATTAGCGCAATGGCTTGACGCAACGAGGATGCGGCAGCATTGCCAAGCGTACTCGGCAACACTCGCGTGCTCCTGTTCATCAGGCCATTCGTGTCCTGCCGCGTTCGCTGTCCAACCGGGCTGTCCGCACGTTCTGATCGTTGACGATCTTTGAACCATTGCGTCAGTCCGCGAAGAGACGCGACTGTTCGCGTATGGGTGTGACGATCAGCCAACAGACGCGACCATCCGGAGATGATCCGCGACTGTCCGCTCGACTGTACCGTCAACCCGTGTACCGCGAAACCCAACCCATTCTAAATTCTCTATATCGGCTAAGTTCATAGACTGAATCGCGTCACGACAAAACCGGATCCGCGGTCATAATCGTGATCCGTGATCGCACGCGTCAGGCCATGTGCCGCGATCCGCGTCTCGGCAGTACATCCAACCGTATGGACGGATCAGTACATGTGCGATGCGCGTCTGTCGCGTCCCGCCGTATGCATGCTATCGCGTACCGACGTTCGTCCGGTACGTACGCACGTACGTCCGTATGGACCGTGCGGACGTCCGTGTCGACGACATCGCGTATCGCGATCACACGCCAGTCCGTCCGTTTGTCCCGTCCAGCGCGCATTTCCATGAACCGTCTAGCACTTGACGAGCGATCATCCGTAAGGATATCGCGTATGTCCGGCTGACGTTCTGCGGTCATGACGCATGTCCGGTACGGACGGTCGAGACTGTTCACCGCGAACGGATGCGATGGTTCCGCGGACGGTTACCATCGATCCATAATCGCGGTGCATGGCCCGCGACTTAACCTTTGATCCGACAATGCTCATACGACAAGCCGCGACTGACCGGTCTAACTCCCGACCGTTCACGCTCGGTCCTTACCGTGTGCGACTATGATCCGGCCAACATTTCTTCGTTGCACCGTCCGATCATCCATGATCCGGCCATGTCTTCCCGACATGCCGTACGATGCACGCACACCGCAAGTCTCGACTCGTAGCGTGATCAATCCGCTTGTCGGACTGAACCAATGTGATCATGGCCTTTGGCCGATCGCGCTTATAACCCAAGCCGACCTTAAAACTGTCAAGCCATAGCCCGGTTCTAAGTTCCAGAAATAGAAAGGAGGGAGCGTGTGATCCGGCCATCACTTAACCAGCCAAAGACCAACGGCTTGGCCTAAGACCGAGAGAAGGATGGGCGCGGACTAACCTTGCGGTCGAAGTGGACTTTCCCGGATCACGGCTTGTTTCACCCGCCATGATGCAGCCTTGCTCGCTCCACAACCACCACCAAACTCCTTAACAACCGCCGACTCTCTCACTAGGAAACCGGCCTCGAACTCTCTTTGATTCTCACGATTTTAATGGCCTTTGCCTTAGAAAAATCTGGGTTTCTTCCTCCCATGAATTGTGTGCGAAAATTGACCCCTTCATGGCCATGAATTCGCATGAAACTTCCCAAACGAATGGGTGTCTCCTTTGGCCGAAAAGGCACATCTCTCCACTTGTGCCCATTCGCTTATGGTCAGCTAGTGTCACTAGCTGACCAGCTCATTTCGCACTTAAACACTTCAGCTAGCTTGAGCTGAGCTGACCACACTCCTTCCAGCTGATTCCCACGCGATTAAGCTCCCTTCCAGCTGAGCTTAACCCTTTCCCGTCCATAGAACACTCTTCTTGACCACTTATGATCTTAAGTTTGGCCTTGTGGTCCCATAGACAGCCCAAACGTTTAGGGTGTGGTCAGACTCCCAGTTCCGGGATGTTACATAACTTACCCTATCGAGTCCTAATAATAGTAATATAAACAAGCATACTCAATGGGACTCTATCACGCAAGACCGATAAGGTCCAACAATAACACTAACTAAATCACAGTACCCAGTCTATCCCGTAAGTCCTACCACCATTCATCAACACATCCTGACTTATCTGGTCCCGTACCAGAATAGGTATCCGCACACAGACTTACTTGGTCCTGTACCGAAGTAAGTATCGATCAACACAGTGTACTCGGCCCAACACCGGAGAAGATAAACAATCACACAATCAACAGTCTACCCGA